>WBMZ01004188.1:0-452115 GCA_013400975.1 Atrichornis clamosus
CCCCGACCCCGAGCCGTGCGTGAGTCGCCGCCGGGGATCGTCCCCGGAGCTTTAGGTGTTGTTGAAATGGGCTCGTTTGGTGTAGGTCGTCATCTCCGTTAGCGCACGCCGAGGGATGGAGAGTAAACGCTGGTCCTGCCCAAATGACCGCAGGATCCAGTCATGGAATGCCTGGAGTAGCGACTGCGGTGAAAACGCCTTCGATGCGTTGTGTGAGGCAATGTGTGTTTCAAGTTGGGAAGATGAAGGATTTTATGCAGTTTAATGTGTAAGAACTTAAAATTTGAAAGAGATCGCTGAAGATGATGTCTTAACATTCCTTTTCCAGTTGTGAGATGGATTTTTCTTCTCCCTTCAGTCCAAGAGCAGTGTAGGCTAATCCAAGAAATAATTCAAGGTTATCATAATCCATTTGATTTTTGTCAGAAAAAGACATTTGACTTTGTTTCCATATTTAACCTGTTGAAGGATTTGATGAGCTAAGAATTACCAGAAGCTTTTTGGATAACTACTGAACTTGTTGGCTATTCAGTTACCTTCTCAAGAGAAAATGACCCCAGAAAATGGCCTGTACATTTGAAGGAATCTTTCATGCAAGTTCCTCTACTATGTTCAATACACAGTTGAAGTCCTGGTAACTTTAGCAGGGTCAGGGTTTTATGGCAACTTGTCTTTTGTATTATCCTTCATAGATCTCTGGCTGGCTGGAAAAAGCAGGAAGGAGATACAGTGCAGTTTATCTACCTGTCTAGTGGTGTCAAACTTAGCAAAGTGTGTGCTTGGGAGTTCAGTTCAATTAGTTTAAAAAATAGTTTGTTACAGATGAACATCAAAGCCGAAATTTTAAGAGAACCAGCCATAAGAAACTGCATTTATCCAATGACTGTTTCTCTAAATATCCTGTGTTTCTTAAATAGTCACCAGGTATCCAATCTGATTACCTACCTCCTGCCTTGTACTAAAATTTATTAATGTTAAAATGATTGAGTAGAAATCTCAGCTTCCAAACAAATTAGGAGGGTTTTCCCTTTCTGGTAAATAAAATCTGAAGTGCTCAACTCCAGGTACTTCTAGTAGGTGATAAACCTTAGCCTTCACCTACTGGAGAATAAAGCAACGCTTTGTGTGTGGCTGGTTTGTTTTGTTAACAGTAACAGATTAGTCACCTCACTTTTGTGAATTAAGAAGGTTGAGTAATTTAGCCTGCTGGCAGGACCCTCCCCTACCACAAGACTTGTCCTGTTTTATACATAATAGACAGTTTAGTTTGCCTTTATCTTGGTAGAGGAATTTTTTTCAAGGTCCTCGAAGTTTGGATTTTAAGCATTTTTTTCTTTTTTTTTTTTTATGCTGCCCTAATTTTACCAGTATTTAATTAAGTTAATATCTTAGTGTTTTATCGTTCCAGTTCCCTTATGTTCAACACACAAAGCTTTTGCTTTCTTGAAAAAGCCTTTTACTCTCTTATGTTGGAATTCTTGGTGTATCTGTTTTTAAGCAGGCATTTGGGCACTTAATGCTGTTTGTCTTATGACCCTTCCCTGCCTTTGGTGAGGAGCTTCAGGAAGCATGGCTGGCTGTATTAACTAATCCCCGGCCTCGTGTGTGCAACACTTCACTTTGATCTCGGGAGTCAAATGATTTGTCAGGACACCCAGCCAGCATCAAATGGCCTTTCTTCGTTTGCACAGAAATGTTTTAATCAGTGTAATAACTTCAGATAGTTTTTATAAGGTTGTCGTTTTTACAGAAATATTTAGGAATGTAGATTTCAGCCTATAATGTATGGAATGCTGAACTGAACTTTTCACGTTTAAGAAAATAATTAAATTTGGAAGCCTCAAAAGCCTTCTGTAAAAGACAAAGTTTTTCTTAACCTTTTTAAGTAACAACATCACAATGTTATGAAAGCTCTTGTTATTAATAGGAATATGTTGATACCTAACCTGAGGATTTTTCCTCTCTACCAGAAGAGGAAAGAGGA
Organism: Atrichornis clamosus; assembly: GCA_013400975.1. NCBI lineage: Eukaryota > Metazoa > Chordata > Aves > Passeriformes > Menuridae > Atrichornis > Atrichornis clamosus. The sequence goes on from WBMZ01004188.1 coordinate 1,985, forward strand.
AGCAAGCCTGGGTTTGCTGTCAAGTTTTCAATAACGTCTCTTTTTGCATTATACCTCCCTGACATATCAAAGCTGGAGATCTTCTATGCTCTCCAGTCAGTCAGAATGTCTTTGAAAAGCAGAAGGTGGGGTTTTTTTTAATGTAATAGCAGTTTGAACCTTAGATGAAATTTTAATTAAACAATTTTAACTGTTTAATGAGTTGACTGTGTTTTGCTATGTTTAACCTAATTCTCCAGTATAACGGTGCAGCAAAAGGCCATTTTAACTCATATGTGGCAAAATTAATTCCGTACATTTCTCTCTCAGTCTTTGAGAACTTAGGGTGCAGGGTATAGCATAGTTCTGTTGTTGTGAATCTGGACTAGTTCCTCAGAAAGAGAAAGTAGAAACATTTCTGTAGAGGAAAGTGATGTGCTAAGGCCACTCCTGCCGTAGCTGCGTACAAAATAGTCAGGCAGCCTTTCAGTGTGTCTGTCATTTAGTGGAAGTCAAGGGATTTGTTTATTTCTAGAGCTCAGGGATGTTGCTTTACATCCAGTGGTAAATACTGTTAAAAGGACTAGTGGTGTTAGAGCTGTACCTATGGAGATTTTGCCTCCTTGACAGACAGAGTGCTGCTGCAGTGTGGGTAACCTGCTATTTGTCTGTGTTTCAGATGACAACTCGGAAAGTTCTCATAACACCTAAACCTTGTGATAACCCTCATGCTTTGCGTGGTTTCTTTTTGCGTGAGATTTTTCAAAGATTAACTTGTCAGTGATGCCATGACTTCTGTTGCTGCTTAGGAGAATTCCAAAAATTCATCTCGAGTCTACAGTTTTCCAGTCTCCACATTCTCATCTTCAACTTCTGAAGCAGAAAGTATGAACCAACTTTCTTGGCATTCTCAGGAAAGCAATTTAGGACAGGAAGACTGGGAAGCCTGGGATATTTCTGAAATGTTGCTGAATTCTTTACCTTCCCTAGCAAGGAGAGGATTAATAATAGCTATCTGGTACTCATCATGCGGAGATGATTCATGTATTGACATTCTGAATTTTTACTTTACAGTCCTGAAACTGACTCTCATACCTGTGAAACTTCTGAGTATGGTTTTTATCTGCCTTGGTTACCAAAAAATCTTGTGTCTGCTGGCAGTGCTCCATAGAATTCAGTGCTCTGCTTTTTTAATCACATCTTCTTTGAGTATCATATTGATATAAGACCATGGAATAATTTATTAGAAATCAACACAATATTTTTTTCTATAAGTTATGCAGAGTGCTATATCAATGAAGAGGCTACAAAACAGTGTGGTTTTGAATTGGGAAATGCAACAGCAAAGCATTATTTTGGGAGGAATTAAGATTTAGCAGTTTAACATCACACAGTTTTGGTGGGGTTATTAAAATTATTCTTGTCAAAAAGTTTGTATATTTTAAATCCAATACACTTTTAAAATTTGTTTTGTCATCTAGTGGGTTTCTTTGATGTGGTAGGGGATTGGGGTTTTCTTTGTTAGAGTGAAGCTGACAGTATTAATGAAGTGCAAAAGCTAATTTGCTGTATTTTGTCTGAATTTAACCTGGTATCTGCTGAAGTGAAGAATTAATCTTGGATATATGATGATATATAATAGTGTTTCACTTGGGATCAGTGCAGTAACATTTCTCTTACTTAATTATCATGTCAAAGAGAGGAGAGTGGTCTCCCTTTTCGTGTGGTGTGGTAAGGTGATATTGTGAATTTTTCATGGATACAAACCTGAGCATAGTGCTGCTGCAGGATTGAGAAATCAGAGGTCAGAGCACAGTGTTGGAGCAGGAAAATGAAATACTTCAGTACTAAAATTTTCACTCACTGTTTCAAGATGGAGAGGAGCAGATAAGTGTTTTGCAATAGGAAGGAAGCAGAAGTGAAGATGAGAAGAAATAGTCTGGAATAGCATAATAACTTGTAATTAAAAGGAGAGGGAAAGATAAGGAGAGAGATTAGGTTAATAATTCTGGGATATTTTTCATACTGCATATTAAATTTGTGCTTACAGGAAGCATCCTCTCAAACTAGGTGGGACACTATGTTGGATGGAGAACTAGACAGAACATCCAAGATGGAAAATTACTGGCTAAAAGTGGTTTTCATATGTAATGCCTGCTTATTTTTCTGCAGTTAGTAGTTGTAAGGATGATGTTTTTATCTGTACAAACTGTTGCCCTTCTGGAAAAAGGAATTCTGCAGCTTAAGCAATGAAGCCAGACCAACTTTTTGCCTGAAACTAACGCCTCTCAACACTTTGTCACAGGATTCAGATGGAGAATTACTACTTTGCATTGAGGCCTTTCAAAAACCAAATAATGCTCTGCAGTCTTTCTCTTTTGTTTCTTTGTTTATTTATTTATTTATTCTGATTAGTCCTGCTTGAAATACTCATTGTTTGGACAGCACAGAAATAAAAGGGGAAAATAGTTTCATTGCTGTCTTTATATATGCAACAGTCTTTTGACTGGATCTACAGTCTTCTGAGCTAGTATACAATGGGAACAACCCATTTAAGGATGTTTTAATTTCAGATACTTAAACAGATTAAGTATTATTTCCTTCTAAACTTAATTTACCTGAGAATACATGAGGTATCCTAAAGCACTAGTAGAGATTGTTTTGATGCTACACAAGCAAGCCCTTTTCCTAATTTCATACCCTTTACAATGGTGAGGTGCCATTGGGTCATTCAGAGTGAACAGAGGAGTTATTAATGCTCTGTTTAATGGTAATTGAGACAATAGAAAACTCTGCCCACAGGACAGGCCTGTGTGACAGGTAGTTTGAGAGCAAACCTGTGTGTCTCGGTGGATTTGTTTTTCATGAGTCTGGAAAACACTGCCCACTATGGAGTTTTTAAAAGAAAGGCTGAAAATGACACTTGGTTCAGTTTTAAACTTACTGAAGTGTAAAAGCTGAGAGTAGCTCAGCTTTGCACAAGTGGTGTTTGGGATTTTCAGCAGACGAGGGAGCTGCCTGGATTCACCATGTCCAGGTATTCTCTGCTATGTAAGAACACAATTTTTCCCACCCTATCTTTCAAAAAGCCTAAAATCTGAGCTGAAATATGAAAATTAAAAAAATAAAGCCATTTCTTTGGAAATGTTTAGGAACATGTGTGTACTTTAGTATCCCCTACCCTCTCTTGAATTGGTCTGAACAGTAATTGTAATGTTTGGGAAAAGCCTAATGAGACCAATTATTTTAAGTTATTTACTCAAGACTAGAGTTTTCTGATAATCACTCCATAACGTGCTATTACTGCCACTTTATATGCTTTTTATTGAATTAATTTTTACACACCAGAATTGTTATTACAATATCATACTCGGATCACTTGTTCCTTGAGAACATTCATAGTAGTGCTGGCCATAATCACACAAACTAAAACTGGATTAATTGAGTCTTTTTAAGGTAATTGCTCTTTTTCATGAGCCAAACTGCAAAATTTGCAACTCCTGAATAATAGTATGTAATAGGAAAGTAAAAAGAAACATCAGAGCTTCAAACCAAAATTAAAGTTTCAGTGGTTTTTACGGCTTCCAAAGGTGTTGCTTGATAGCCTGGTTGGTAACTGTAAGAGAAGGGAATCGGTTTCCTTAGTGCATGGGGTTTGTGAAATGTTTATTTTTCAACATGGGAATTATCAGACAGGGCTGGATTCCAGACAGCTGGGCAGATGGTTCTTTCTTTTCAAATTGGGTTGTGCCAACAAAGAGAGACAGCTATACAAATGTTAACCCCTAAGGGATCGAGAAATCTCTGTCAATACCTCCCTCCATCCCCTCTCAACTGTCTGTTTGAAAAGAAGGGTAAAATAGCAGTTTTGATCTAATTACTGAAAGATATTCTGATTTTTAAATGTGAGTTTTCAAACTTTGCCTTTCCAAAAATACCCCTGTGCAGAAATGTAATGGAGTTGATTAGCTGGTGTTTAACGTGTGGTTGTGTAGATAATGAAGCATGAAAACCCCAAATTTGCCTCGGGTCATGTGTGTATCAATTGCAGCATCATGGAGATGCTAATATATATTTAAGAGAAGTGGTTACTAACTTGCTGTAGAACTGATTTGTGCATGGGCTGCCAGGAGATTTATTTTCTGATGTTCAAAGTAATTTGTTTTATATACTTTACCAAGACTGAGAGTCTGAAGTCCGTTGCCTAAAAATAACTTGTTTACGAAATAGTTGTAAAACCTCATGATCTCAGAAAAAGAATTTTAAGAATCACAGAAGTCACCTCTGAGTGTCAGGATTTAGTTTTTTCTGTAAGGTGGTGATTTAAAAGCAAAACTTTAACAGATGCTATTCTGTGCACATTCAAATTAATGTCGCTTTTATTTTCTAGTTTAGAAAATAAGAAAGCAGTTTTCTTATCTGTATTTTTATGTGGGCTTGTATTTAGATAATAAAGGCTTGACTAACAGGTGTAGAAGGGAAATTTAATTTTCTGTTGAGAAAGAGGAATTCTGAGATATTGCAGACAGAATGAGCAGTTATTGTTTGCCTTTATTTGCAAAATAGAATAAGGGAGAAAATGATTCAGGCAGAGGCTGATGCAAAGTTTAGTGGCTCAGAGCAGGGAGTTGTGTACAGCAGTTGAGAAATAAATAACACTGGTTCCTGTCCTGGAGCATCCACTCACCTGGGTTGGAATAAGCTACTGCAGTGCCCTCCGAGTGTTCTGTGCAGCCTGGGCTCACCTCCTGCAAGGAAAAGTATCCTTTGTACCTAGCATTGTTTGCTTCAAAAACAGCAATACTTGGTTTATTGCGTAGGAGAATGACGTGAATGAAGGACTCTGCGATTCATAAATGTGAATTTAGTGCCCTTTTCAGGTACTTTTCCCCCTGGCTTCCAATACGTCCGGGTAGAATTTCTGAGGTGCAATTGAGGAGGAAGACATTGTGATTCTGGTTTCCAGCACATGGCTGGACTTTCTAACAAGAAAAAATAATAAAAGAGGTAAATTTCTGTGGCTCTCATAAGGAGGTACATCAATATCATGTCCAAATTTCTGATGTCTCTGTATTGAGAGAGTAACCTTGAGTTTTGAGCCAAATAGCTTAGGAAAATTGTAACTGTTGTCAAGCTTAAAAAAGTAGCTGCAGCCAGCTCTTCAAGGTTATTTCACAGTAAAAAGCTAAATTTGAAATGCTGAAAACAATTAACACGGTGTGGAAACTGCAAAATAATCTTACATAAATGTTATTTACTGTTAGTATGAGAGAGGAGGGTTTATTGTCTAATTAAATAATGATATGGATGCAAGCTTAAATGACATTATGTCTACAACAAAAAGTTTTTTTGAAGGATAAATTAAAAAATTTAGTTATTAAAGTGTTATTTATAGAAACTATGAACAGTACAGAACACAGAATGGAATTGTCTAGTTTTAGCATCATGTTTGTTATGTAAATGTGTAATTATCATTCGCAGTAGTACCTAAGTTTAATGTTTCATTTAAATTTTCTTTCAGTGTGCTGGTTTTTCATTTTTGGATTTTTTGCCTCTCTAACAGGTTGTATATATCTCTAATATATGAATTATAATGTGGTAGGAGTTGGAGACATCAGGGATAGCATGTCAAATCCAGCCAATTATTTAAATATTAAAAACATTCTGAATTGTTAAAGCTCATCTGCAGTGCTTACTTTGCATCTCCTCTCATGGCTTTACAGCAGGGAAATTTAGTCTTGTACCATTTGAGTGTTTGGAATGTCCCAGCTGCATCAGGTGCTGTGTGTAACCCTGGGATTGAACAGCCAGCTCTTGGATAATCTGAATTCCTGATTTTTGAAGAAAGTGATACTACTGAGGCTTGATTTTACTTGGAACATTCACATTTCATTTCTGTCTTTACACTTCCCAGAATATTTTACAGTATTGTTTTCTTACCAGGGCATCTCTTACTCTGAGCAGCACCAACCCCACCAGAACTTTATAACCTTCAGCAAAACCTTTCTAGAATTTACCTCCTTTGCCAAGCACGAGCAGTTACACCCGCAGCAGCTGCATCTTCAAAATCTGTTTGATCATTTCACCTTGATAAATCAGCTTTTTAAAAATTTATTTATTTATTTATTTATTTTTTAAATGGAGGTTAATCTGCTCAAACCCAGATTTCCTTGGATAGCACCAGAGTGGGTTGGAGGAGCAGGAGAAGCCCTGCCCAGCTCTGGGACTGTGCAAATGCTCCGCAGTCATTACAATTCCTCCAGTTCTGCACAGTGTCGAGTGCTCCCATTAGAGTACAAAGAAAAGGAGGAGAAAAGGACACCTAGGGAGGGTGAACCACTTTCTCAGATCCTTTTCTTTATTACAGTAAAAAATTGGCCCAGAAAATATGAAAGGTATCTTATATTGAGGTAAATGTAAGTGATTATTTTTTTGCCGTAACCACAGCAGTTACTTGTACATTTCTAATTTGCATATTTTTAATTTACTTTAGTAGAAGATGAATCCTAAGAGTTCCATCAGCTCATTTCCAATTTTATTTGGTTATGTTAGTTATAACTCTGTGTTTATATATAATGTAAGACACATTATAAATGCTAATAGATTTGTTCTGCTAGCAAGTGTTTCAACTCAAAATGTTTTCATTTTGGATGTTCTTACATCCTTTCTTGTATGTGTAGTAACAACTGTGCATTGTCCCATTCAAAATACTGGAGTAGCTTGTGAGTATGACTAGAACAGAATTTAATGCAATATCAAACACCACAGAACATTATTTTACTTCCACATAGCCTTGGAGTCTTAAATGACTTCGGCAATGACTGAAGCTTTTCTTTTTTTGGACATTGCTGCTTGACTGTTTTTATTTATTTATTTAAACAGCCAACTTGTCGCTATTTTTGGCCTATCCACTCATTTTTTATTGCACTAATGATTCCTGCAAGCTGTCAGCCTGCAGTAACCAGTAGCCAACCTCTATTCCTCACTTGTTTTCAGTCACTTTTCTCCGTGTATACAATGGAACCCTTGGCTGTGAAAGCCTTTTTAAGATCCAGTTGTGTCAACTTGCTTGAGCTTTTCTCTCCTCGTCTTGGTCTATGGTGAAAGAGTCAGATGGAGTAAGACCAGGTAGTATTCTTAATTTTATGTATATGTTTTCATTCCAGTGAGGCAGATAAAGGAATCATTTTGTTGCTGATGGAGGAGAGTTTAGGCCAATTTTTTTGTGAAATACGTTAGGGCAGGGCAGTGTAGAGAAATTTACATTGGCATAGCTTCTGTACCTAGAATAATCTTGGCACCTTTAGCAATCACTAACTGTAATTGAAAGAAAACCAAGCATGTTCTTCTAGATTATCTTTGGAGATTTCTTACTCTCTAGACTTCTACTTTTTGTGAACTATTCCCCTACTACAAGCCTTGGTTTAACCTTATTTACCTGTGTGATTGTTACTAAGTCTCTCAATTTTAATTTCTTTGATCTATCCTAAAATACTGAGAGGAAACACTTGTATGTTTTTAAATAAAGAGAGTGGAAAATCGTTCCAATTTTTTTTGTTTGGTTACCTACAAAGCTGTGATTGGAATCAGGAGACAGGTGGTGTTTGCGTTTGCTTGTTTTTCTAAAAATCATGGAAAAGGAGATTCACGTGTGTTTTCTTCAGTGTTGGAAAAATTATTCCTTGATGTGGGGCATGCCTGGTTGGGTGACTTTTCCATAAACATCTGTTTCTTAAGTTTCTGAGACTTCACTCAGTGTTTATCCTTTGCCTAATCCCAAGAAATCCGGTGCTGCTCTTGGTTACCTTGTTTTGATGCAGTTCCCAATCCAATTAGCAACCAACTTCTTCTTTCAGACCCTTAGTTAAAAATAATTGATAATTATATGTTGAAATTTCAAATCATGGTTTTTTGATACATGTGTGCGTCTTCTGTTTTTTATGAAGGTCAAGTATTGTGGCAGCAATTGGTGATTGATTGTATTGTGAAATCGAATTTAAATCGATTTTTGTCACATCTGAACACAGTATGAAATTAGGACTGTTCCTTAGGTTTTAATATACTTGAGAATGAGAGAAGGTGGGGTTTACTGGACTGTACTGGCAAGTCAGTTAGCAAGAAAGCTAAAAAACACCCCATGCACTCCAGGAAGGAGGCTTGACCTTCAGCCAGGCCAGTGTGACGCCTTTCAGCCAGCTCTGGGACTGGCAAAGCACTCAGGAAAGATTTCTGCAGTAACCTCTGTTTTTCTGTAACCAAGTTGTCAAATGCATATTTTCCCTTTATCTGTATAATTTCATGTTATATCTCCTTTTTCTTTTTTTTTATGCTGCTTTATTGAAAGCACTTGAAATGTCTAGACATGATGAACAAACTGCTTTGTTGTAAATAGACCAGGACTTGATAAATGTGAAGGGAGTTTGATTTTACTTTTTTCTTAATTACAGGAATAGAACTGAAAAGTAACAATTCACCACATTCTTACTGTGCACAAATAGCAACCCCCTGGACAAGGGAAAGGAGAGTTCATGTCCTAGGGTGGTTTTGATTGAATACATCTAAAAATAAGGTTGTGGAAAGGAATATGTCAACTCAAGACTGAACTATCTTTAAAGAAAAATAGTTGTTTTCATTTGATGTTACCGTAAGTTCATGGAAGCTTTTACTCTATGTGTACTTTCAAAATTCTTTGGGTTACCAAATTTACCATTTTCAAGAGGATCCAAGAAGTTAAACATCAAACATCTTAAACAGCAGATAGACCAAATTTTTTGTCTGAAACTTGGATATTAAAAATACCCCTTCCAACTTGAAAAGTTCTGTTATTTGGGAATGTGACTTTCTCAGTTTTGCCATAGGTGTGATTTTTGTCACATATTAGTTTGGTGGGGGTTTTTTATATCCTCCTTAACTTTCAGTGAGGGATAAGAAAGTATGGAAATCCATATGGTTTCAGTTTGGTAAGTGAGATAAACCTAAAATTATTGTGTGCAAATGTCATCCTGTGCTAAATTTCTACGGTTTTGACATTACACAGAGAGAAACATTTTTTGGGAGAAGATTATCCTATTTCTGTCTGTCTTCTGAAATGTTAATGGTAACAGCATGGCTGTTTCTGAGCAACTCTTGATCTCTTAAAAATACAGTTGCTTGGAAAAAAGAAAATCCAGTGAACATATTTTGTGGAGAACTGAGACACATCAGGAAATACCAGTGGAGCAAGGGAAGATGTCAGTTCTAACAGTGCTTTGGTGTCACTGGCTCTAGGTGCACCTATTTCCTTCTGAAGTTTTATGCTGATTGCTGGAGGGTCTGGGTAAGGATGAGTGTGATGCTCTGAGGTAATCCTTGGATAAATCACTTGTGGTAGTGTTCTTGGGGGACAAAAATTTCTGAATTATCCATGCATTGTTCTGATTTGTCCCTAACTAATCAATCTAAATAGTGCATGTTGCTCCTCTTTGGGTGTTCCATCAGACTTCACTTCTGCTTTAAAAAAAAAAAAAAAAAAATTACTAAGTTTGCAACCAGTCTAGGGAAAAACCAATAAAAGCTAAAATGAGATACTGTAAGTCAGAAGCCCAGGCAAGGTTCAAAATGTGTAATTATAGGGAGCTTCTCCCCTCTTTCTTTGAAAGATCTGAGTGCAGTAGTGCAAAGTTGAGTTTTGAATAAGTAGTTTTTGGCAAAATGCTGATTTTATTAATATTTAAAATATTGCAGGGTTCAAAAGGAAAGCATTTGTGTTATTCAAGTAACAAAATTAGATGAAACTGTTAAATCTTAGCAAAGCATACAAATATATTTGTGGAGAGAAAGATTTCCTCTGAAGAGTGCAATCTGACAAGAAAATTAATTCATCCTTGACAAAGAATCATGAGACTTTGGCAGCAAAATGCCTTAAAAAATGGAGATCTTGCAGATGCTTTGTTTGCAGGCAGTGAATGTTCACCTGAGCTGAGGGCTTTGTTCCTGCAGTCAGAGCAATCCCAAGGAGAAGTGGAGGGGAGAAACCCGCCAAGGAGGCAAAGTCATTTTACTTTCCCAAGTGTTTGAGTGTGCAGTCAGGGAGAGAATCATCCAAGGAATATATATTTGATCAACAGAAACACAGGAAAGTTGTCAGAAAATTCTCGGCCTGTTTTTCCCACTTTTCATTCCCCTTAGTGCAGTAGAGGTCGTTAAACTTTTGTGCCAGGTAGAAGCCCAGAACCTCAGTAATGGCAAGAGGACATTGTCGACCAACGAGGAACTCCAGGTGTAATGGAATATCCTGACTTTATAAAGTCTCCTGATTCAGGTTGAGTTCTAAACACAAAGTCAGATGACTCTGTAGCAGAAGTAGTGTCAGGAAGGTGCCTGTGACACTTGATTGATACCCCCTGACACTTTATGGATCTGGGATTATTTGAACGTAGGGCTGAACAAATGACAAACATTTTTCTACACCGGAGTAAGTCATTTTGGTTTATGTTGGTGTAAATTAAATGAGAATTTATGCCTTCGAGTGGTTGCAAGATGCAAGAAGGGGGGGGCAGTCTGTGAGTTTGGTACAATTGCAGTAAACAAATTGTTAAAAGTGTTTGTTGTAGAGTGAAGTAGTTAAGGATTCATGGAAGTATGAAGTGGCTGATTGCTACCTGCTGGCATTGTACTTTGTATTTGAAGATAATAATGAAATAGGCTTTCTGCCGTAGCATTCTTTACATTTATGAATATATATAAATGAATAAATTTAATCAACTTTTGCAAGGACAGTGGAGAGGCCATGATAGCACCGATCCAGGGACCACAGAGGTTTACATAAATGTTAGTTGTCAATATGTGATTGAAAAACGGATCTTGGGGCTAGAGGCCTGGGGGGTGGGAGGGGAAAATCATGTTTCCAAGGTGTAAGACCTTACTTTACTATCAACAGTGAGTGTTTTCACTGAATTTAGCACTCATTTTTTCCTCACTTGTAGTCTTAACTCAATAATAATGATGAAAAAATGTTAAACATATAATTGAATTAGTTCTGCTTATGATTTGCTGACTCTCAAAACACCATCTCTCCATCTTCACTGGAAGGCTCTATATTCCTGTTTTATATATCTTACATATAAATATTCTGCATCTTTTTAAAGATTTTCTTCAATCTTAAGAGACTGAGATTGAAATCATTTTTTACTTATGTGCAGTACTTATGAGTCACTGCTGCTTAGCAAGTGTTCTACCTGATGGTGTGCTGATAACAAGGGAAAATCTGGGTCTTGTAGATGTCAATAATACATGAATGAATATGTATTTCACTGTGAAGTGGACAAGGGCAAAACGCAGAAGACATGGTGGGGATCAGATCTGGTTGTTTGTAGCACAAAGAAAATGGAGGTAAAGAAATGAGCAGATGCAGGAAAGCTATAAAAGGTCACAGGATAAACTCAAGTTCAGAATATATTGCCTTTCAGCAAAACATTTCACAGGGTGTTTACTGGAAGAAAACTTTCCTTGTTCAATTTGAAATACAGCAAAGGTAAAGGAAATTGGTGACTCCTTACTTGTGAAGTGATTCTGTAGGTCAGTCCAGCACTGTGCACTGTCTGCTTAAGGAAGGATCCACAGAGGTTCATCAGATTACAGTGCTGATTTTAATGGCTTAAAAATGTGGAAGAAGGATGTATTTTTAAGTTTGAAGAAACCTGAGGCCAGTACACCTATCATATTTGATCTTGTCTTAACCTTTAAATCAACTGCAGAACCAACAAGATACAAGGTGACAATCTTCGACCTTTCTGTATTGTTGGTTTTATTTTGGGGCTTGAAACTCAACATGCAGCTGTATCAAAATTAATTGTATTGTATTGTCTTGTCACTAAAAAATGGTAGCCATAAAGCTGTAAAATGCAATTTAGTCTTTTAATAGGAAAAATTGCTACAAATGGTATTTTTGTATTCCAGAGAATAGAATGCCCATAGCAAATCATGGACCCATTATTTTCTCAGGCAAATATCTATACAGATGATGATTCACTTTTAGTTATAGTAGCACTTAAATATTTTTTACTGTTATTTTAATCATATCCCAATCATTTTTTTATTCCTATAAGGTAAGAAAAAAACTGTTAAAGTCTATAACTTAAATTTTGCAATGTTATTTTTTAAAAAAGCCAAGACTATTCTTTCTTGTAGTACTTTTCTAATGAGGTCTAAGCAATGCTTGTTTCTCTCCCCAGTGAATTTCAGTTTTGTAGAGAATTTTGAAAAAATGGGTCTTTAAATGTGCAAAGGGAAGATCTCAGTTGGTTTCTTTTCTTGTAGGATTTTCTCCAATTTTATAGTGCCAGATCTTCCCTCTCACATCTTTAAAACTAAGCAAAAAAGCCTCCCTAACCCCCCACCACTTGTAATAATCTCTTGAGCCTGTAACGTGATGCTTTTTAGTTAAACTCTAAGGTGATGTGTTTGCCCTCTGGTTGCCCTTTAGCTATTTGAAAATATTTACACATTGTTGCTGACCTGGAGCGTATGAAATGGCCAGTTTTCCACTGGTATTTATACAGTCTGAATTAATGGCCAATTCTTGTGTTTTGGATGAATGTCTGTGTGTGTCAGCGTGCACTCCTGGAAAGTTTAGGTCATGGGGTTTATTGTCTTTAACCCTTGCTAACACACAGTGGTGCCTCCCACCGAGCGTTTGCAGCACGGAGTAACTCTCGCCTTTTGGGCTGTGTGGATATGGGAAAACCAGCAGCTTCTTGCATGTGTCAGTATTAAATATTGACACATTGATCCACTCTGCAGTTTTTTACCCAGGGAATTTTACTGTCTTTCATGTGCAGCTCTTGACAGAGCTGCTGCTCTCCTGTGTTTTCATCCTTGTTCCAGTTCGGTTGCAGAATTTTACAGGAAGCATCACAGTTGTTTTTGATGCTTGGAAAAATCTTGCCAATGTTTTGAAACGTTTCTCCAAAATTTGCATGTCACATCAGAGATCATTTCAGCTGTTGTTTATTCTGTGGAATAAACTACTAGTTCAATTTTATAATTCTTCCGACTTCTTAGGTTTAGATTTCTATTGTCTCTGCTTTGTCAAGGAATTAAATACTACAGGAGAAGGGGCTCTTTATTAAAATAATTGCTGCTGTTCCTCACCAAAAAAGTTGAGCTGGAAGATGCTGTTGTGGTTTTAATTCCGTGTTCATATGTGGTGCTCCAGTCCTGAAGCAGGGAGCAGCCAGTGGCCAGTGCCCTGATTTTATATGCTCTTTTTCACAATAGGTAACTTTCTCTTTCCTATTTCTAGACTATTCTACATGTAACATGGAAGTCATTTAATTTTCCAAAGAAAATCTATGTGGTTTTGTTGTTTTTGTTGTCTTCACATTAGTTAATGGGATTCAAGTAGCCCGTGCCACGATATTGCCACAAGTGGCTTTCCTTCATTAGCTAAATTAAAGCAAAACAGTGTTCTTCTGGATTCCACACTCATGCTTTATCTCTCTCTGTAGTTATTTCTAATCCTCTTTGGGTCCCGTTACTGATGAAAAGAAGTAAGAACACCATAATTTAATGTGCTTTAAGATTAGCTTTCTAAAAGTGTGATTTTAACATTCCTGGGCATTTATTTGCAGAGGTATATGAAGTATGATGTGGTTGAGTTTTATCCAAGTTGATCCATGTCTTATCTTTGAAGCTGCATTTAGTGAGCTGGTTAAATCTTGTGTTTGTTGCTCTTTCTAACACCCATGCCTTCCACCAGGGAGCCCCACTAAATCTTCTGTATAATGCTCTTTGTACAATAGCAAAGTTGATATGGAAATGGAACTACATTTTGTAATAGATCCCAAAGGCAGAATTTTGCTATGAAGTTGTTATACGCATAAATAAATGAAAAATAGAATAAATATAAGCTTAATAGAAACTAATAGCATGGACAACACAAAAAATCATGTTTAGTTTTATGCCTGTTTCATATCTTTCAGTGTGAACTCATTGATTTATCTCAAAATTAGTATCTTCTACTAGAGAACCAGATGTCATCTTCACATAATTATGTATGCAGCCTCTAAATTATTTCAGAAACAATGTTAACTACAAAATTTAGTTCTTCAGTTGTACTATATGTTGTACTAAATTATAAATTCATAGAGATATTAAATTTAGATGAACACTCTCTCTGGGTTCCTTTACCCTTGTTTACACATTCTGACTGCTCTAAGGCCTTGAAGGAACTTAATCCAGCTCTTGAGCAGGTACTAATACCCAAAAAACAAACTGGCAGGTGAGCTTAAATTTAATTTACTGTAGTAACTGCAAAGGGTAGAAGTCCTGCTGGTAAATATGCTACCCATGATCAGGATTCCTTCTTTTTCTGGATTTTTCTCTTCCGGAGAGATATCTCTCTATCTGTCTGTCTGTCTATCTATCTATCTGATCTTTCTATCTCTCATCTCTCTGTTCTCTATTTATGTATCTATATGTGTGTATTTGTGTCTGTATTTATATGTATATTTTTCTCATACATTGGCCCATATTTCTGGACTCGGCTACTGCTTGGCAGAGCTGGGCTGCTCCACACTGGACAGTACCAGGCCTGACCCCTGTTCTCATTGCAAAAGCTGAATTTACTTGTGGACACCACTGGGCATTTTTTGCAACTTCAGTATCTGTTATGTAGAAAGTTGGGTATTTTAGGAAACTATTTTATGGAGTTCTGCCTATATTTGGGTCATACCTACTGAGCAGGTTCAGAATTTCTAGGAACCTTTGAAATGACTGCCTGTATTTCGTGTAATGGGTGCCTGCATCTTTCTGTAGCTTAACTGAGCCAGCTGTGCCCAATAACCAAAGTAAATGGCCCACGTACTTTACATCTTAAATTGTTAATCGAGGTGAAAGATGACTATGAATCACGGAAGACTTCTGTAGGAATGCAGTATAATTTTATTAACTAGGAACCAGTATTTCTGTGGAAAGGCAGAGTCTGAGCCTTGTGCTTGACAGATCGATGAGCACATAACTGTGGGAACACTAAAGTCAGGTCTGGGGAAAGAAACACCTCTAGGTATGTTATAGTTTCATGGCTTGAGTCTGATATATCTGCAGTGACCCCTGATATATTGCTCTTCTCTGAAGCTCATTTGTGCTAATGTTAATTTTTAATGGTACCAATCAACCATAATCTAAGATTTTGTATGATATATACTACAGCAGTTTTGGCAGCATCATGTTTTCAAAATTCAAAGGGTGAAGAACAGGTTGTTCTATTTTATTACAACTTTGCCTTTTGTTTTGAACATTTGTTTATAATTGTTCCACTAAGTACATTTATTTTTAAAGGATGCTGTTTGCATTCCTAAAATGTAGTAATTACAGAAGCCACAGTTACAGCTGCATGAGGTTTTCATAATTAATGCATAGAAATATGCAATAAACCCACGATAAAATATGTGAATAACTTCGTAGAGTTTGGCACAGCTTTGACCTTCCAGATACTAAAATACTCTGTTCTCTATTCCTGCTTTCATAGCAAATTCTAATCATATTCTGTAATTATCATTTTTTACTTAAATATTGGCATTCACTGAAAATGACAAGCCACTTTAGAAAGTGAAATGGTTAAACAGTGGCATGATAACAGTGATTTTGACCATGGACAGAAATTTAGTGAAAGCTTTCCATATATTGTAATCACTTCGACATGGTTTTAATGAGGTGCAAATGGTGGGAAGTGGTCTCCAACTGTGTCTGGTGATGGAAGGAAGAAGAAGATATCAATATTAAGAAATCTCCCCTTCTAGTACCCCTTTGTTGTTCGTGTTATGCACACATAGAAGGATTTTGGTTGAGAGAAAAGAGAATATTTTTTTAGTAGAAAGAACAAATGGCAAAAATACTGTTAGAGGTATTTTCTTTTTCAGATTATTTGTTGAAAAGTACATCAAAAAAGTAATATCTAATAGAAATACTGGAAGCCTGAAATTTGGAATTTCTGGAATGTTTATCAGTTTTTTTTATTTAGTAATTGTGCCATAAGTGAGATTGAGCAGTAACATTTGCTGATGATATTCCATCCACTCTGCTGTGCCTTCCTGGACTCACCTTGGCCCTGTAGATGTGTTCCTACAGCTATTTCTGGGAGTACTCTCTGAACTGAATCAGGAAGCTGATTTGATTTAATTATTCCCTCATTTCTACTTTTTTTTTTCCCCCCCAACCTGGATTAGTTCCCCAGTCACATCCACTGTGGAGCCCTAGAAACTGTTGTGCAGTACAAGTGAAGGGCAGAATGGGGACAAACATGGGGAGTAGAGTTGGAGGAAGGGAAAACCCTAAAGTCAGCATTGCTACTGAGCAGAAGGTGTGTGGAACCTTACCCTTATTTTTGGTACCAAGGTTCTTTCAGTAATTACATGCTCTGTAAGCCAGCTCACAAGGCTTGCAGTAAAACAGAAATTACCAAGTAAAACAGGAATTATCAATGAATAAGATTAACAACAGCTTTTTCATACTGCCATTCTGGTCAACTGTTAGACCTGCAAGTGTAGGGCAGTATTTTGGAAAAGAAAATATCAGTTTTTGGTTACAGAAGTGATTAAAAACCAGTTGAAACTAGCTCAAGCTAGTTTTTCCTCATGATTTTTATAGAAATGTTCAGATTTATTTTTCATTTAAAAAGATGGTTTGAGCATTGTGAAAGCCCTTAGAACTATAAACCTCTGCTAAGTTCATATACAGAAGTACAAAATCTTTGGTAATAATTAAGTATCAGTTACCTGTAACTCAACTGAGTAGTGTTTGACAGAACCCTGTGGTTATATTGTTAATGCCCCTAAAATTAGAGTGTTTTCAGTACCTTAGTCTGCCTATGCTTTCTCACATTCAACTGCCTAAAAGTCAAATCTAATATTAATTTGAGAGGTGGAAAAGCCTAAGTTTAACATTTGGCAGAATTGCCGTTGTTTATGTGAATTGTTGAAGTTTTCTATTACGGTTTTCCTGAAGTAAGATTGAATGTTCCGTGGAAAGAAATTACCAGGAAGTTGTTATTGAGCTGAGACAAAGGGCCTGTAAAGGTCATACATAAAAATATGATTATATTTCTTCAAATGAAACAAGAATATGCCCTAAGAAAGCAGAGTAGTTTGAAATATATTTTTTAAGGTGGATATAGTTCATGATGACAATTCTGACTTTAACAGGAATCAAATGGATTGTTTTTATTCTTAAGCCATTTCTTTCCCCTATGGTCTATTTTTTCAATACAAAATTTAGAAGGTTTGAAATGTAGATCTACAATTGTAGATCTTGAACAGTTTCTTCAGTGGGTTATGTTGGATTGCCCAAGAAATGAGAAATAAATTTGAGTGATAGCTCAGAATCCTAATTTTCTCTCCTCACTCACAAAATGCCCAGAGGACACTGAGAGCATCTATCAGCAATGCATATTCTGGACTGTCTTTATTTTGGAAAAACATATTAAGGTGTATTAATTACACTATAGCAGAGTGTTGGCTTGCAGTATTTGGCCACGATGTTTGCAAAAAGCCAAATGGAGACGCAGCTTCACGGTTGTGTTCTTTGTTTGCTAAATGTGGTGACCCAGCTGAGCTATTACAGGTAGTACAGATAGAGAGGGATCAGAATTGTGGGCCTGAGCATTCCTTCTGTATGTAAATAGTACTCACTGCAGCTGCTTTTTTAGCTGGATAATCTGTGATTACAGTTTAGGAATGGCAAATTGAATGGTGAAATCCAGGGCTGGGAGAGCAAAGCGACCATTCATGGGACGTTTGGGGTTTTCATAGACTCAGAAGGACTATTGCCCAGTTCACTGTATTATTTAAATTTGTACTTAAGACCAGCTTTGGAATTATAGAGGAGCTAAAGGCACATAAACCTTCCAAATTAGTCCCTGCTTCCCTTTTCCTTGCCCTTCAGCACTGCTCCTACTGTAGCATTGTGGCTACTTTCCAGCTTCCCTACCTGCTTGAGGAAGCAAAGTGCTGTACAAGAGCTTCTGGAGTGTTACCACCCCCAAACTGGGGCCCTGTGCTGGGGGTCAGTGTGTGCAAAGCTGAACTTGCTCTGGGGCTGTGCCTGATGATTCCTTGTGTCCCGGGGAAAGGAGCTGAACCTGAACATTTTAGGAAGAGTGAATGGACTGAATCAAAGTGTTTGCTTAAGTGTTACTCAATTTGCTTCTTTAAATAATGGGTCTAAAAAGGCCTCAGTTAAATTTCTTAGAATGCACTTTGCCTGTTATATTTTATTCTGTTTTACACAGTGGGGCAAAGTTCCTTGTCTGATAAGGAATTGTGTGCAGTGATAACATGAAAAGCCAAAATAATGAGGAAAGTGGATCTTCTTGGGTTTAGAAAGCAAGTTCAGTTTGTATTTGTTGTCAGTGAGAAATTCATTTACTTAAATACTTGTTCTCATGTATTTCTTTTGAATCATTAAAACTAGTGATTATTTTTATTTAAACCAGTGAATAGTTTTTGTAAGTTCTCATAATTAACTTTTATATAACATTAATGAAACTGATTCTGGTCAGTATTTAGTATAATTGAAGTAAATACTCAACTATTCTTTGCTTATTTCTCAGAGATGGAGAATTAGTGCCCGATTCTGCTTTGCACATATATGAAATTATCTCAAAGGTGTTTTCCCACCTAATCTGTTCTGTGAAATAGGTGAAGAGCAACACTAAATTAGATTGTAGGGTTTTTTAATAATGGAACTTGTGTGTACTTCACATAACTGAAAATAGCTGCCTAATATGCAAGTCAGTGGAAAATTCACTCTGCTGTTCCAGTGTAGTTTCAATGCAAACTTCAGTACATCCTTAATTATGGAGTCACATAATATTTGCCATCAGATCCATTTGTCAACTCCATTTGCTGTCCGAAGTTAGAGATGTCAGGAATTTGTACATGTCATCAATTCGTTTGTCAGGCTTGTTGTACGTTAACATTAAAATCCAGTTTGCTAATGTTGACGTCTAAATTACCATCTTTAGGTTTCAGAGTCAATAACAGATTTCAATTAATTTCGTACTGATCTGAGATGTTGTGTCAGGGTGATACAGAAACCGGGAAGTCAACACTCCTTTAGACTTCCTTCACTTACTGGTTTTCTTCAGAAATAAATCATAATGAAAGCCTCAAACAAAGGCATCCCAAATGTAATTTTCACAACTGAAGGTCTGTGTTGATGCTGGAAGGATAAGAAAGAGCTCCTCAAGTTACAGCATGAAGTGAATTCTGATTTGGAAAAGGAAAAAAAGGAAAAAGTGAGCAGAAGGAAAAGAAATGATTTTACCCATAACTTGTTACCGTAAACTACTAAATGGTTATTCATTAGATAGTGAGCATACAGTTTGGAAAGATTATCTAAACAAGAAAACTAACAGCTACAATTACATGTTTCTTATTTTTTAAATGAAGATTTAAGATTGTTAGCAGGTCATTTGTATTCATGTCTCAGCACAAGACACTTTTAATTAAGATTTAGGATATTGCAAAACACCATTTTGAATTATGATGTTTTGAACAAATGTCATATTGATCAAACAGAGGAAAAGCAAAACAAATTTAGTAACTTGTATCCATAAGATCCATGTTGAGCTTTATTAAAATGTAACTCAAAATGGAGTTTTATAGTTCTGCTTTTTTTGTTATTTGTAACTAGAGCAGTATGTGTGCAACTGGAAGGTCCCAAAATGGTGAAGGCATCATGAGATGTTACTTCAGGAAAAAAAATCAGTTCAGCTTTTGTGGTTGAATTGTGTTCTAGAAAATTTTAGATCAGTTGATTTAAATAAAAAACAAGCACACAATCCCCCCAAAAGTTCAGTATTGCTGGATGTCTGGGATTTTCTCAGGAAGCTTTTGGCTTTACAAATTGCATACCTGGAGAAATACTCTGCTCAGCAACCTGGAGAGAAAATCTGTATTCCTGTATGGACATTGTGAGGAATTCTTACGTAATGAAAAATATGTGTATCTTTACATATTCAGTAGTAACTGAGTAGGGCTTAAGTAGTTTTGTGGGGGAAGCAAGGGAAAGAGAACACAGAGTGAGAGGTTCTGGGCATATAAAATAGCCCAGCCCAAAGGGATGGAGTGAATTGGAAAGAGCCTTTGACACGTGAATGGAGCTGTCCAGGGAAGAGAGTGAGGACACAGTGACTTTTAGCTACTGTCAGCCAGTGGAAGGAATTAATGTGAATTTATTATGGTTCAGATTGCAAGAATGAGCTGATACGTCAGGAAATCCTGTTAAATACTTGCCCTTCCAGGACAGTGAAAGAAGTGAAAGCCAAGGCAGTGTTTGGGGAGGAGGACCCTGCTCGTACACGTGTGCATTTCAGTTTCCCATTCTGTAAGAACACCCCAGTACTGCATCCCAAACAGACCACGTGGGCTGCTTTGAGAGATGTCACGAGATGGGCAAATCTTTGGTGAGAATTCAGATTCTGTTTGGCTCACTAGAAGAGCTGGAAAGGGAAGCAGTTGCTAAAGACAAGAACTTTGAGTCGTGCAGCCCTGAGTTCTCTTGAAAAAAATACATGGACAGAGATCCAGGTTCTTGGGTTGTGCACTCCCAGTTCTTCTGGTGGACACAGGCAAAGGCTGGCACAATTCCAGAGACAGTGGGGAAATAAAGGTGCCATTCCACATTTTCTATCCTTTTGGTTATAGAAGCCTAGAATTCCAGAAGTGCACAGGGAGAGGTAAAAGAAGTGAGGGAAAAAATTATCTTCAGGTGTCCAGACATTTAACAAGTTTAGGATGCTGATAGTCCATGATAGGAGGAAGAGATATGTATCAACTGGTAAAGAAAATAATGGGTGAAAAGAAGTAATATTACCTTGCATGCCTTAATATATCTTCCTAGTTGTGTTAGAAGCAAGTTAGCCTGTATCTAATTAGAAGTTAACATCGCACTGATTTTGTAAGGCAAGCATGTGCATGCAATGAGCTGATGTCTCGGGAAGGAAATGACAAGTGCACAAGAGCATAAATCAACCTCTAGCTGAAATCCCTTGCTTTTCAGCAGTGCATGATGGCTCCATAAAAAACTTAACCCTAAAGTAGTTCTTAGTTTTCCGATTTTTAAGAGGGGGTTTGTAGCTGTGGAAGTCATGAATTGGCTCAAAAGCAGTTCAAGATCTTTCAGTTTGTAAAAGGTAGAAACTTGGTGATATTAAATGCAGTTGATCTGCTTAAAGTAGAGGATTTGTGCTTGACTGAAGTGAAGTGAGCAGCAGCTCTGCACTGATTTAATGAGCAAAGCAGACCTGGCATGTTAGAAGCAGAAAAAAGGATCAGTAATGTAAAAATTACATATGTCTTTATTAAATTTCAAGTTTTGAATGGTACTCCCAGTGAATATTTTAGTATTTGTCTTATCAATTACTTTTGTACTAAGTCTATAATTTTTGAACTCTGAGGGTGTACATTGAGTTGACTTTTTGAACGTAACGAATTTTAAACAAACAGAGCTAACAGGGACTAGCTGGAGTAATATTTATTTTTTTGTTGGATGAATTACCAGATTGGGGGTGTGAAATCACAGTGCCAGTGGTTTCACTACCTTTGTGTTCCTTCCATGTTTTTATTTGGAACTCATTAGTTCCTGTTAAAGCAGTAATTAATTTTTTGATGCAGCTGAAATTCTTAGTTCTTGGTGAACCCCTCCTGTGGTTCTCCTGCTTCTTTATTTTAGTGTACTTTAGTTTTATTACACATCTTGACAACCTGGTGTTTATCTTGTGCTTGCTTAGGCTTCAAATTCAGTTCCAAACGATAGGTCTATTTGATTTGAGAGTAGAGTTTATCTTTCACACCACTTATTGTGTGAAATGAGAACGTGGAAGTGTGGAGTACCTTTGCAGTTCACGCTGTTGCAATATCTCTGCTTCATTTCATATGAAGAAGTTCAGGCCATTTGTGTGGCCCAAAAGCAATTGCAGTGGAAAAGGTGAGTCTCTGGAAGAGCTGGCCAAGATTCCTTTTTCCAAGTACTCTTGTTTTCACCCATAACCATTGTTTTATAATCCTTGTTGGTGAGACTAGACCAAGGACATTTGATACAAATATTGGTTTTCTTTGTGCTTTTCCACTCTTTCATATTCACTAACAAACTATTCTAATAAATCACTAAGGTCCTAAAGCTCAGAAATACTTTAACCCCCTTTTCCTCTTCCTTTTCTATTTTGTTTTCTGGATCAATGCCAAGGTAGTAAATGCATTGTCTGGTGTCATTGGGTAGAATCTGGTTTTTCAAAAATGAGACAGAACTGCACTTCTGGCTGACTCTTCCTTTGCAATGCGGCGTCATCTCAATTTCTTTAACCTGGAACTAGCAGCAGATTCTCCATGCAAATTATGCTTGGCACAGATTTGGGGATGTGGCTGCCAGGATTACTGATGAAGTAGATGGGGAGCTACTCTTTTGGCATCATTACACAATGAACTGTACCTTGATGTTGGTAGTAGTCTGCTGCTGATATTTCTAAGGACATGGGTCGAGTTTCAGGCAAAACTGTTGTTATCCAGTTTAAACGAGTTGAAAAAACAATCTGCCTGTGGAAATACCTTAGGAAAACTCTTAATTTGAGAATCTTAATTGCTTTATATTATAGCAAAGTTTGGTTGGTTGATTTGGGGTTTTGTTTGTTTGTTGCCTACAACAAACCTCTTAAAGATTTTTTAAAAAATATTTTTCGTTTTCTTTGAGAAAGAAAACTAGTTTGGACCCCAAGGAACTATGCATTACATATAAAAAAATAGGTCTAATATAAATGGTAAAGCTGGTTTAAATGCTTTACATGTTGTTACTGGGCCATAAAAAATTATAATCAGAACAAACATGCTGTAAAAGCAAACTTGTGTTCAAAAGAATTCCTTTCTCTCAGTTCAGTAATTGTATTACTTAGCAATTATAGGGAAATCCCTTTTTGTTAAAATGGTTTAGAAGCTTGCGCTAATCCTTCAATAGTCTGTGGAAATAAACGGAGGCATTAAAAAAATGAAATGATTCAACCAAAACTAGAGATTAATGACAGCCAGAAATGACAATTAAATCGGAATTGTTAGTCTTAATCTCAGATCCTGTTTACCATTCTTCTCTGTTTTTAACATTAATATTTGACACATAATAGTTGGTGTGTGGATTACTAGAGAAAGGTATAAAACCCTTTGATTTGAGGAAACCGCACTGGCATGCCTTGCTCTTGGGCAAGAAGCTGTGAAAGAACTGGTGGGGTTTGTGTTGCACAAGTGTTTTGTGTGAGTTGTTGGCTGAGGGGATGGTCACCAGGTTGGAAAGGCATTGCCAGTGATGATTAAAATGGCACCTAATATTCTTTATGAATCACTTCAGAAGATACCATTATGACTAAGATAGATTTAAAAATAGGGGCATTTCAAAGAACTTGTGTATGACACTGGTGCTTTCTCCAAGTCAGTAAATTCCCAGTGTTCTCAAGCATTTATAAATAATTTAGACTTGCACTGGATGTCATTGTACACGGGTGTGGGCATCTTGCTGCAGTGCCACCAACCTCACTTCCACCAAACTGCTAATCTGAAATATTACTCAGCTGAACATACATTATTAGGAACAGAAACCACATAATTTAGATAAAAATTTAAGCTGTGAGATGGCTGAATTTTTTTCTACCATAAAGTTATCAGGAAATTAATGATAGCTGACTTATCATGAGATAAATTAACATGATAGTCTAATAAGCACAGATTAACAGGCATGCTATAGAAATATCTAGAAAATCTCCTATCTCTATTGTTATGAATTAGTCTCAAGAATGCTCCATACACTTCTTGTATTTATAAGGAGAGATTTTACAGTGATTCTCACTTGTAGTGTTGAGGGGTGTTGTGTCTCAGTCATGGAAGTTAACCTTGTGTATTTGTTTTTGTTCATATTTAACTTTCCACTGAGTTTCATGATAGTGGCACAATGAGAATAAATAGCAAGAACACGAAACACTTCACTTCACATTAAAATAAAGGAAGCTTGAAATAGTGATGGGAGGACTGTTGCTGGATTGCTCTGCATTTGTTTTGGGAGGAAAGACTTGGTGTATAAACTTGCTGGTGTAAATAATGACCTGGATCCCAGCAGCTTTCATGCAGAGGTTGTGTGGGGCAGCTAAGGAAGGCCGTAATGAAGTGTAAAACACTGGTTTTGAAGTCTCTCGCGTTCTGTCTGACAGCTGGCTCAGTGCTGTCTCTAAAATGCTGTAATCTGTGAGTGAGACCACACAGTGGTCAGAAAGCTGTGACTGTTTCCCACGCCAGCCTTTCCTTTTGCCATGTTCCCTGGAGCCCGGGGAAGCTGAGCACTTACGTTTAACACGTGATGACATTTTAAAAAGCAGGTTTAGAACTGACAGTTACAGTTGTCCTTGTGTAAGAAGACGGATGTATTTTTCATGGTCTTTAATAATCTCATGAAAAAATTAAGTTACCTCCTAAGCTCTGGGCTGTCATATGGATCAGGTACTCCCCTTTTCCAAGCAGATGAAGCAGCTCTCTGTAGCCTCTCCTGAAGTTTAGTGCTTGGAGTGCTGTAGATCTGCAGGGTGTTGAGTAGAAAAACATCATTCTGAGGGAAGTGACAGTGCTGATACAAGATCTTTGATCCTTTCTCTCTCTAACCACTACAAGATGTTCTACTAAAGCATGTGCTTCTTATTTGGTAAAAGCAGGTGTTTTGCATTCCACTGCTACTTGAGTGTTCTGCTCATCCTCCACAGATAATGCTGTCTCTTCTTAAAATAAAAATAATACTGCAGAAGTTGGGTTGTTTTTTTTGCATCTCCTCTTTCTGTTTCATGGTAAGAAATTATTTTCAAAACCTCTTTCATATTGTCGTCTCTTCATATCCTTTTTCTTTCTGGAAAACAGGAGACTTCAGGAAATTGTTGTTTGAGAAAAGACATGGCAATGGAGATGGCTGAAGTCAGATACAAAGAATTCCTGCAGGTGCTCTGGCTGTGTTATAACTCACTGTCACTTCAAACTGCTTGTTAGAGAGCTTTCAGGCTTAAAAGTGTAAAAATAATAATAAAAAAGGAAGTTGTGTCTAGTCCATGCCTGCCTTCCAGGCACTGTGCAGTGCTGGTCTGATGGAGTTTTGTTTTCTTTTGTAGAAAGAAACTCGCACCTCCTCCCTTGCTTTGCTCCTGCCACAAATGCTACTGGCAGTTGACAATCTTTGGGCCATTCCTAATTCCTTTAACACTTCAAATTTAAAGGATGTTGTCTGATTTACCTCTTATTTATGGAAGTTGGTTTGCAACTGGTTGCTTTTAAAGTAGCAACGAATTCTGAAGTTCAAGTGATCAAGGAAGGTAATAAGGCTGACTTAGCCATTTGTAATTTTTATTTTTCTCATTCTTATCAGAAGAATTCTCTTACTAGTACTTTCAGAGATGTCACACTGAGATCAGGCATTTTTAATTTCCAGTAGGAAAAGAAATATCTTGATAGAAAAGAATGGATTTTTCCTTTGCTTTTTTTTTCCCCAAGGGAGAGTAAGAGGAAAACTCCAACAGCATCAAGAGACTACCTGCAATAATGCTAACAATGCAGAAATCCTGTTTCTTTGTGGGTTTTTCTGTCAGTTTAAATTATATTTATGTGCAATCTCAGTATTGAAAGTATATATGTGAAAACAAAAGTGGTTTAACTGGCAAGAGCTTTCAGCTCCAGTTTTGCAAGCAAATGCAGGGGAAGTCCAATTATAAACTTTCCGTTTAATAAGCCAGTGATGTGGTATTAGTTTTCTCATTTGTATTGGACACAGATGAAAATAATTGCTATTACTGGCAAAAAATACTTTTATCCTTTGTAAAACTTGCATTTATTAAAAAACCCCACAACCGCAATATTTTTTGATGTTGTTAATGCAGAAAGAAAAGCAGTTTTAAGTAGAGGCTTCCTGGACTTTGTTTTGTAATTTTGTTACTGTTAATGTAACTACTTTTAATTTACAACAACTACTTGTGTTTCAAGCTTGTTCGGGTTCATAGTGGTGAGACCACATAGTCTATGTGGATGTTTGAAGTAATAATTACAATTTTTTGTGCCTCAGGGTCTGGCATCCTTGAACCTGAGATAGTTTCTATCAGTGTACTTTTAGTTCTATGTTAAGAAATTCATCAAGTTTTTTGGATTTGTTTTTAAGGAAAAATTTCTCATTTATTTAGTAAAAACCCTAGTGACAGAAGTACACTATGAATACTGTTTTACTTTTTGTTTTATATCATGAATGCAGGTTTTACATCTTGTTTTATGGAGTAGTGTGATCTAATTTAGAAGTGATTTGGTTTACTTTTTTAAAAAATGCACAATTACCTATATTGTTCTGTTGCCCTTTCACAGCTGTTTTCATAGAAGGTTTAAAAGATAAAGATATGCATTATGACAGCCACTTTGCAAAGCAGTGATCCAAAACAATAAAAGTTTTCTTTGCAAGTGTTTTAGAGGACATGAAATGAAGAATATTAATAGGGACTTTTAGTCAAATTGGTCATAGGATAACTTTAATTTATAGAACCAGGCAGTGATTGTGACATCTGAGCTCTCCTGGGCTGTGGTGGTGGCTCATGGAGCCTGTGTAGCACTGGGTGATGGCAGCTGTGGTGCACTTTTGGGTTGTTCTGTGGCTGGACTTTCCTAAAATGTTCCATTCCCAATGCTGTTTCACTTCCGTTTATACCCAACTGGGATATTTCAGAATTACATGCAAGATCACAGCTCACCAACAAGCTTGTATTCTTTTGAGACTTTTTAATGCGGACAAAGATGTGATGAGCTGTCTTCCTTCGGTTGTGGTTTAGGATTGCAAATGATTCCAGCTTTTCACCACGAATCCACATACCAGCATTTCATTTTTAACTTTGAATTTTTGAGTCCTGTTTATGACACTGATATTCAAAGACTATTTTGATGTTTGAAGATATGACTTCTGTATTTAATGAAATAAAAGTTGGCTTCCAAAATTTCTGTCAAGGAAGAAGCTGAATAGAAATTACCTATTTATATCTAATCATAATAATCTAAAAGAGAACCTGAATAATATTGCTTTAAATTACTGTAGTGGAATGTGTTGAGTGTTCTGAATACAGACAAGTGTATGAGGGGCATCGAGGATATGTTAATTACTCAGTACTTTCTTTGCAATCAACTCTTGAGGGGAAAAATCTTCATTGTATG
The DNA here is from genome assembly GCA_013400975.1 of Atrichornis clamosus. Lineage (NCBI taxonomy): Eukaryota > Metazoa > Chordata > Aves > Passeriformes > Menuridae > Atrichornis > Atrichornis clamosus. Next base: position 29,194 of record WBMZ01004188.1, read on the forward strand.
AAAAAATATACATTGGTAGTGCCATTAATGTCTTTTTTGGAGGGAGAGAGGGAGGGAGCTTGAATACAGAAATGGGCTTCTCTGTGATAAAGGAAATGCTTTTAGCATGTTCATAAGTTTATGTTACTTGTCCTCAAAATTCAAGGCCTCCCGGTGTGACCACATCGGGTCACTTACAATGGTCATCAGGTGGAATCCCTCTCTGTCACTTTGCAGAGTTTTTTATGTGTGCCATGTATTCTGTTAATCCACTGGGAATGTATGCAGGCAGTGGAAATGAATGTTTTCTGAAGAAGAAAGTTAGCACCTGCTGAGTGCCAGGGACAGAGTTGAAAATTTTGAAATCAAATATTCTTTGTTGCTATTAGTGCACTTAATCCCTCCATGAATTCCCCATTGGAAAAGAGAAGATTTCTCTGTGTGATCACTCTTTGTTTCTGTTGGAGATGTGGTGCAGCTGATTGAGATGTAAATCACAGAGCTACAATGTTGCTGAAATTTGCTTGCAAATTACTGTAATTAATACAAAATTTCCTGGAATGCTCTTCCTAGAAGAACACTATTTGTAATTCTGGTAGTCAAGACTTACCCAGTTGTTATATGATACTGCAGAACAATATATTATTAATAATAAGATGTATTAAACCACAAGATGTAGGGAGTTAGGCCCTATATCCATCCGCTTCTCCTACCTGAAGCTACCTGCAGGATTTCATTTTTTTCCCTGTCCTAGAATCCTTTATTTTTCTCTAGAGCCAGGAATGCCTTGCTCAATAAGAATTCATTAACCCTCACACATACTATGGTATAATATAAATTGACAGCAATAGTCCGAATTTCAGTCCAAAAATATAATGTCTTAAACAAAAATCATATGTTGCATATTCCTAAATTTATTGTTAATAATGTTCTGCTTATTAAACAACAGCAGCTCTAATATAATAATAATATATAATAATCTAATATTAACAATAAAATATTACATAATTTAGGTGTTAGAAAATACATATTCTGACACTATGCCCATATATCTCCAGGCAGATGGTTATGTCTATAAGAAGTTTAGGATTTCAAATGCAATTCCTTTGGATCTTTAGTAACCAGTTTTGAGTGGGAAAACTCAATAATTATCAGCTACATAAGAAAACACAAGAGAGTGCAGAACTATACCTTTTTGGAACAGATTTATTGCAAAGCAGCACATCTTTTGAATCCTGCTGTAGGATTAATTGAAAAAGCTGTGGAGCTGTATGGGAATGTAGAAGTCAAAATCGACCTAATAATTCATGATGTGTCAATAAAATCCAGCTTGGGTAAGTAAATGAGAACCGGTGCAGTTCCTGAGATGGGCTGACTTGTGCTACATGTTACAGAATAGAAATAGAAGGAAACCCAAATGTACGTTGTTTGTTTGGTTGTTTTTTACTCTTACTAATACAGCAAAACAGCTTCAACCTAGTTTTTGGAGATTATTTTTGTGGTTATAAGATAAGGCTAGAAAGATTTATTTTTAAATGAAAGCTATAGAATCTGTAGAAAATATTTCTTCTTTCAAAGTACAATTTTGGGGTCAAGTCGTGCATTTGGAGCATAAAAATGCTTGCTAGAAGGTGTAATTCTTACTGAATTCTAACCCTACTTTAATTCTGCTTTGACTTTATCACTGCCATTTATATTTGGAATTGATGTACATTTCTGCCATGTCAAAAATAGATGAGAGTAGTTTTGCAGTTTTTCTGGGAAGAGCTGATCTGTTTTTCTGAAAATAATGCTGATTGTTGTTAATCAACTTGTCAGAACTGAATAGTTTTCTTCTTTATCAAAGTGAAGAAAATTGGGACACTAAATAACAGCCTGTGCGGAACTAGGACACTCTGTTTGGAGACGTCGCTCCAGACACTGTAGAGGATTTTTTTGACAGATAAGCTGTGTGCTTAAAGAGATAAATGTTAATCTAATACATTGGAAAACAGACAGATTACAGGGCACCGCGATGCACTCGAATAACAAGACTAAGTTCTGTGCCCCTTCGGATTCTGTCATAAAACTCCACAAACTTACTGTGAAGACCATGGCAGCAGTTGGTAAACTCTGTCTCAGAGACTCCTGGTACATGACTAAACACTGGTAAACAACTGCTCAGCGAATGTTTATAAGATAGAAAGTAATTTTTTTTCACTGGATGGTAAGGCGTTGGAAGAAGATGAACATAGTGCCTCTTACCTTTGTTCTTAGAGTTCTCTGTCACTTCCTTTTTTCTATTTTAAGTTTCCAGAATAAATATTGTCTATTCTTACTCTGTCCAGAATACTTGGGCTTGACGTAGTTGTATAAGCTGGTCCTTTGTATCCCACAGAGCGTGTGATTTCTTCTGTAAAAGGGCCACATTAGTACAGACATGAAGCTCAGCACACGTGACAAACCCACATTTTTACAATGGTGGTTTAATACTGTATTGCCTCAGGCACATATAAGGGGATGTATTAAAGAACGATGGTGATTCAAAGAAGAATTAAAGAAACTTTGAGGTGTGAGAGCTGATCTTGTCATAGTATGACTTGTTCTCTTACAGTTAAAACCAAGATAAGGGACAGTGAAATGAACTCATTCAATCAATATTGGGTTCTCTGGAATTATTCTTAAATATTATTTACTGAAGAAAGGTTTGGAAATGACTTTTCTCAAAGAGTTTTGTAGTTCCTTATAAGTAAGAAAATGTGTTTTAACACACACACGCACACACAGACACACAGGTATCTATACACACACACACACACACACACACACACATACTGCTCGCTACAAAAGGTTTCATGTGGAACTAACAGGTGGAAGAAAAGAAAGGGACAGTTTCCATAAGCCAGGATACACAGCACTAAAATAATTACCATTATTTAAACTGTGGAAGCAGAACTAGCTATTTCGTTTAATACTAATTCATCTGTGTGACAGTTGATCTGTTTAAGAGGAGGCATGCAGGTTTTGTGCAGTTGTTTGTCCTTGCATTCTGAGTCCAGAATTTGTGTGGAATGTGTTAGTACATTGCTGTACCAGAGTTCACTTAATCTGCTTGTGGAGCTCCAGACTGGCACTGGTTTATGAACAGTTATTCCCAGAACACTGGTGGGATGAATACCTGTCCACACAGAGAGATCCTTGGGGATAATTTCAATGTTCTATCATTTTTACTGGACACGAGGCAAAATAAAGTGTTAAAATGCAGTCTGGTAGAGTACAAGATGTGCCTCGACAGGATCAGCCCAGGCTGTGTTCCTCTCCTGTGGAGACAGGCTGAGACCTGGGGTTGTTCAGCCTGGGGAAGACAAGGCTCTGAGGAGACCTTAGAACCCCTTCCAGTGCCTTAAGGGGGCTTATAAAAAGGAGGGAGAGGGACTTTTTATATGGGCAGACAGTGACAGGACAAGGGGGAACAGTTTTAAACTGACAGAGGACAGAGTTAGATCAGATGTTAGGAAAAAATTCTTCCCTCTGAGGGTGGGGAGGCCCTGGCACAGGTTGCCCAGAGAAGCTGTGGCTGCCCCATCCCTGGAGGTGTCCAAGGCCAGGTTGGATGGGGCTTGGAGCAACCTGGGATACTGACTGGCACCTCTGCCCATGGCAGGGAAGTTGGAACGAGATGATCTTTAAGAATTCTAAAAGAAGAAAAAGATAAATAAAAGTAGTTTTTAAGGTCACTGGTTTTGTCCTGTTCTAAACTGGATCCATTGATCTGGAAAAATAGAAGTCTACTGGAAATAACAGCCTCTGAACTTTGATCTGGATGTTTTTGTCTAATCCAAGAATGTCCCATGGTAATGTGAAGATTCCTGTTCACTGCATAGGAACCAGATAGAAAAGAGTCATTGGAGCACCCAAAAGCAGTAATACCCAAGAGAAGAGTGTTTAGACTTTTCCAAAGATTTTTAAAAGAGTCTATGGTGGCAGTTCTGTGCATTCCTCACAAAGAGAGTTTTCTGTTCTCTACATGAACCTCCTTATTCCTTTATGCAGAGAAGTTGAAAGTGCTGTTTCAAAACTGCACAGCTGTTGTGAAGGTGACACCCAACTGCTGCCAGGAGAGCAGAAAGATTGTTCTGTATGTGTGGCTTTGGATTGAAAGGGTCATTTCAGATGCTAATCTTGGCTTTTGACATCTGTTGGCCCAGGACTACGATGGGTGTGGTGAAACTTCTCCATATGTGCTGACCTTTTCCTTTTCACACTCTGCTGTAGTACCTGAAACCTCCTGATTCCAAAAGTCCAGCTGGTTGTGCTGCTCTCACAGCAGTGTGGGGCTGTACCCCGTGCACTTCTTCCAGAACTTGGTGCCTCCAGTGGTTTTGTCATCCCAGGGAACCTGGTACAGGACTTCCAGTGACTTCCCATCATCTGAGAATACTTCTGTCTCTCTTATAATACAAATCTAGAAACTGCTCTGAGAATACATATTAAGTGCTAAAAAATCCTCTGTTGGAAGCTCGGAAGATAGCTGAGATGTTCTGCCTTAAGATTTCTCCTTGAAGATGTGCTGAGAGTCTGTCTTTTGGGTTTGTTTTTAATTGCTGATCCAGGAGGATACTCTACAGTGTTCTCTTTTTAATAAAAAGTAATGATTTTTAAAAATTAGTACTTAGTTGATCATGCATCTTAGAGTAGTGGCCTCTCATCTTTTCCTGGAATAATTTATGAACATGTGGAAACACAAAACACAGCAGGTTTGGGGTTTTTTCTTTTTAGTATAAGATACAGGGCTGTTATAACAGATATAACAGGAGTAGCACTTTTAGAATTTTGATTGTGCAGCATCTTAGAAGCAAACATTATAGAGATAAATTATAATGTTCATATAAATACATGCCTGTCTAAATTTAACACGAAATAAAGATACAATTGCCTAAGTGACTGGATTTTTAAAGATGCTGCACAGTGAGAATTCACCTTGACTGAAGTGCTGAACTGAAATCACAGACATCACCACTTCTGCATTTCCTCATCTTACTCCACTTACACTTCACTTCAAGATGATCACTCTCAGATAATCAAAATACATGAGTATTTGGAGGACTGGAGGTATTATTTTGATGTCTTTTCTTGAGCTTGGGCTCAGGGTGTTTGAAAATCCTGGTCAGGTTCTTGTCAACACTGAAGTAACAAGATAAGTGCAGATTACAAATCCTGGTTTGTTTCTGATTAACTGGGCATTTAACACTGGAGTACCATTACACTATAGCATTTTCTGAACTTTACTGTGTGATTTTAAAAAGCAATAGTTCAAGTTCAGAAGGCTTGTTAAATGCAAGATTTCCAGTAATTTTAAAAAGTAATGTAATATATTAGAACTTAAAAAGACCTTGAAAAGGCAAAAGCTTCGAGTAGCTTTTGATTCTGTTGGTAGCTTAAAAATGATGTTCAGGCCCCCTCTTGAAGGGCTCTCATTCGCATATATGAAATAAAATGTAGGTGGATACTGTTGTGCCAATTTTCTACCGAATATTTGGTGAGCTTTTCTAATTTGTGGATTCATAGTTTCCTATTTCGACCTTTAAATGCTTATTTGCAGAGAATATTGAATAGAACCATTAGAGCTGAGGGATTTTCTTGTACCTCAGTTAAAGATCTTTATGTAGCCATCACCAACATTTCATCTTGGTACATAAATCAGGGAAATAGTCAATATACTGAACAAATTGAAAAGATGTGAGAAACTTCATATGCCATTCCAATTTGATCTCTAACAAATGATGTCTATTATAAAAAAACCCCACACTGATATTACTTCATGCACCTACCTTGGAAAAATGGTGTTGACTTAGAAATATTAGTTTCTGTCACAAATGTTATTTATTTTTCCTGCAGGTAGAACTCAGGGTGCCAACAATGTTCTGGTAAAAGTTAAAGTCACTCCTGTGGTGACAGCAGCAAGTGACAGATTTCATAACACTGCCTTTTTTAAAGATTTAAAGTTTCAATTTTAGCAATGTATAGAATAGACTTTTGAGGGTGACAGAACTCCAGTTCTTGGCTTGATGTAATTTCCAGCAGAATGTTTGGCTACAATGTGATTTCCAAAATGCAGCTGGATTTTTCTCTACTGTAGTGGAACAGACCAGCAGGGTACAAATGCTCTCATGGCTTTCTTTGCTTTCCTCCTGCAGCATTTCCCCGTTGGAGGAGTGAAGTGATTTAAGGAGGAAGTGGGGGAGAAGTGTATATATATATATATACATATATATATATATATATGTGTATGTATGTATATGTTTTCGGAACAAATATGTCAGTATTTGATGTTTTCACAAGGTATTGTATATTAATTATATTGTATAAAGAGTATAAATATTTCACATGGACATTAATTCTTGAGTGAAAAACATGATCTATTTTATTGCCTAAATAAATTCTTGGTAACTGACCTTGTCTGAACTGTGACAAGTAGTATCTGAGAAATGATTGCTTGGACCTGCACATCCATCCCAGACTGGAAAAGCTTATCTTGGAATACATTATTTTAAGCGTATTTTCAATTTTGAATAAGAATTAATATACTGAATATATTGTCGGTGTGCTAGATAAATATAAAATATTATTTCTTATCCTGAATACTCTTTTCTAGCCATTCAGATTTAGTATTTCAATGGCCTGCTGACCCTCCTTGCTCAGAAATGGAGACTGAGAAATGTTCTCAGACTATTTTTCATTAAGTGGCTGCAGATTTATTTCAATTGATTGAAAGTCATCTCTAATTACAGGTAATCATAAAGTAAATGATGATAAGGAAAAGGTATCGTTTAGTTGTACTATCAATCATTCTTTTTTAGTGCATTCTAATTAAATTACCAACTGTTCTTTCAGAAAAAGTCCTTTGTAATAGGCATAAATATCGATTACATTGCATGTTTGTTGACCTGTTTTTGTCTCTGCATTTCTCTTGTTTTTATATACCTAGACCTCTATACTGAGTGCTGTATTATTTCAAGGCAATGGAGTGTGGGCTACTGGGAAATTAAAACCCACTAAATATTTAATATGTTAATTGTACTGTTTAATCTCAGAAGAATTTGGAAATGTCTCTCTCATTTGAGGCTGATTATTTACTGAACGCAAGTGGAAAGCTTGGAACACATAATTATGCTCTGTCATGGTGAAGAAAATTACTAGTATTTTAGGAGGTTTTACATTTTTTTGTAGCATTAATGCTCACAGTTATTAAAACAAACAAAACAAATCCTCCCCAGGAATTAACACAATCTCAACCTCCCTCCCAAAAAATACCCAAACAATAAAACAACAAAAAAGCCCATATAAACAAAAAAAACCTCACAAAATTTGTTCAAGTGTCCATGTTAATGTATAGCGAAATCATGGGTGGTAAGAGATTGTGCTGTATGGCCCAAAGAACTTCCTGGTAAATATTTTATTGAATAAAGCTTTGTATTACAAAGGGGCTGTTCGGGTTGTAATTATCAAGCTAAAATCAATATCACTTTCCCAGACTGGTGCTTTAAATGTAGGGGTATTCTTAAATACAATAGTATAATCAATAAACAACAGGACATTTCCCATTTTCTGTAATTAACTCTATCCAGTAGTTTTTCAAGGGGCCTTCTTTCTGTGCTATTAATGAGGGTTCTTCCCCTCAAAGTTACTAAATGGAGCTAAAAAGCCTGGACAAAATGGTGTTTGGGTTTTGAATACATTTAGTCTTCCACTACCCCACTCTTACTTCCTTGGGTGGCAAATCCATCTGTGCTCACTGGAATGGAGCTGTTTGTTTTCTTTGCAAAAAGAGAAATACCAAATGACTTTTTGGACAGGAACTGGGGAACCTTCTCCTGTACTTTGAGGGAAAGCCCTGTTTATTAATGATCCCGCTGAAGATCAAGTTTATTAACCTTTGTGGCTGCTGAAAGCACAAAATACTTGTGTTTCATAGGGATTAAGTCACAGCCCCTCCGAAGCATTAATTTCCCTGGTGTTCTGGGAGTGGCTGTTCAAAAGGTCAAGACACAGCTACTTTATGATACTGAAGTCAACAATATCTACTGGCTTTAAATTCACTGTGTCAGCAGATCAGACTTTTCCAGGAATTTTATAATCCTTCTAGCACGGTGTAAGAGGTTGTTTAAGGCACGAGCTGCTGGGTATTTGGGGAAAGGAACGTCTGAACCTTCTCTTTAGTCTGACCAGCAAATCCAGCACTTCCCACTGCCTTGCTGGCCCTCCAGTTGCTTGGCTCAGGCTTGTCCATGTCCTTCCTGCGTGAGGGAAAGGGAATATGGACGTGGTGCTCCAGAAGGCTGTCCCAGGTGCTGACTAAAGACAATCATCACATCCCGCACCCTCCCGGCCATGCTCTGACCAGTCCCACCTTTCATTTGGAACTCGTCCCTGCAAGGAGAGGCAGACAGCAAAAAGGGCTCCAGCTGTGTGCAAGGCTGAGCAGTTTTCTTTCCCACCAGCATAATCAAGACTAAACAGGTTTAAACTCTCTGTGTTGTAATAGCCTCATGTTCTTGATGAATTGGCACAGCAGGATGTCTCTTCTGCCTTGATAAAGGGTGCAGCTGTTACCATTATTGGTGTGATTGTTTAAGAACTAAATTAAAAACTTGACTTCATTTTAGATGCTAAGCAAGGGATTCATCAATGCTGGAGATACTTTATTTAAAAGCAATAGTTGTAAATATTCTGATACAAGGCTGGAAGTAATATTTGCTTTGAACTTTATATCAGTGAATGTTGCTATCCTTCAGATTATTTTGCTTTAAACAGAATTTATTTTAGAATGAGCAAGTGTGAAATTGTTGTTTTGAAAGATTAAAAGTTCTATGGTACATTTATATTCAACAAGAATTATATTTCTTGTATAATAAGTTACAGATAATCCATATATTGTCTTTGAATCTGGAAGGAAATTGTTATTTCTCAGAATAAGCTCACCTTACTTCCAGGAATGGCAAAAAAAATAGCTAAAACAGGAAAAAAATCATTATAAAGTAGTCTATTTATGAACTATTTTAAAGCCAAAGCCATTAGAACTGTGGGGATTTTTAAGAATTAGTAAGAATGCAGTGCTCTGGATATAGGAGTCCTTCAGTCTCCATGTAACCTGGGTGACCCATCTGCTGAGGAACCTGCAGGCCTGTGAGTTTTCTCATGGCCTTTGCAAAAACATGTTCCTCTTTGTATGGAGAAGAATTCCTGCCTCCGAGACATTCAAGCTGCTTCCCAAGAGCCAGGTTCTCAACTGCTAACCCTCTTGGCATGTGAAATTATAAACAAAGTGCTCTAGTTGTTGTTTTTAAAAGAACTGTGCTGTATTTGTTAATAATGTGGAGGCTCTGGGTGTGTGAGGACAGGAGGGTGTGAAAGCACAGCTGATGCTGATGGATTTGTGTCCCTGAACACCTATTTCGTGGTGGTCTCAGTGTCCTCACAGTGAGGTGGCTCCAGAATAAGGCCATTTGGACTATGTGCAGGGAAATTCCAAAGGAACTGTGGAAACTGGGTGCTTCCCAACATTTCCTCTGCTTTTCAGAAAGCACTGTTTTAGTCAGCGAACATGATTCCTGCTAAGGACTGCATCTGAGTTATTTTATTGCTGAGTTAGTTGAATAAATCTTAATACAATTTGCCTCTATCCCTTAATGAAGTTTTAAACATCCTTATGAGTCGTTCCGTTACCTGTACAGCCGTCTTCTAAGGATGTGCTTAATTGAATTTATGTCAGATGGGATTTAAAACTTTCATAATATATGCAGAGTAAGTGTAATAGGTTTTGCTTTGGAATATGATAACCAAGGGACATTTTAATTCCTCAAGATAACCCAGCGTATATAATATTTCTGTCTCGAACTGGTGATAGAATCTTCAGTTTCTCTCTCTTCCCCAACCAGGAAAAAAAGATGAGAAGAGCAGAAGATGAGTATTTTACAGTGGATACTCCATTTACATATATTTCCTGCATATAGGAGCATAAAGTTTAGAAATGTCTAGGCAGGCAGGATGCTTGCAGAAATAAATACAGTAAACGCTTTTTAATGGCATAGCATAAATATGATGTACCTGACTCAGTACTGTAGTGTCCACAGCTCTTTTGCATGAATTTGAAATTTGTGGTTACTCTGGGGATGAGAGAGGCTTCTGTTGGTGTTCTTTGGGATACAGAAATAAGCTTTTATTTGTCAACTACATTGCTAGAAACAGGAGAACAAGATGGAGAACAGAAAGAATTCCTGATGTTTTTAAAGCACTTTTAGCCTTGGATATTTTACTAAAATCACAGAAGATTTTACTTAAAACTAAGAATTTTTCATTTCAGATTTATGTCCTCATAGAATTTGCTGATGACAAGTGGAATTCACAGCAAACACTGACGTTTGTATAGACAAGGCAGATGGAAAGGGGATTTTAAACGGATCTTTTCTTCTCTTTGGTATTATCTATTAATAACTTATGCCCCATCCTTTCGGGTGGTGGGATGGAGTTAATTTTCTTCGTAGTAGCCCAGATGGTGCTGTGTTTTGAATTTGTGGCTGAAATGGTGCTGACAACCCACCAATGTTTTGGCTGTTGCTGAGCAGTGCCTGCCCCGCGCCCGGGATTTCTCTTCCTCTGCAGCCTGGGGATGCAGTTGGGCAGCAGATCTGAACTGGCCAAAGGGACACTCCATCCCATAATACATAATGCTCAGCAACAACACCCCCCACACCCCCCACACCTAAGGAAAAAGCAGTGTGTGGGGTTTGCCTTCCAGGGTGGCTGTTGCCTGGAGACTGGGGGGCATCAGGCGGCCTGTGGGAGGTGGCGAGTGGTTGCCTTGGCATCACTTGTTTGTTCCCTCTCCCCACTCCCCTCACTTACTAAATCATCTTTGTCCCCACCTATGAGTTTTCGCACTTCTGCTTCATTCTCTGCCTCATCCTGCTGTGGGGGGAGTGAACGAGTGGCTGTGTGGGTGCCGAGCTGCTGTGGAGGGTCATTCCATAACCTCCAGGAAGAACAGGGAAGGGAAAAAAAGTACTCTGATTTTTGCAGACAAAATAAGTAAGCAGCGGAGAGATCACATAGAATACCTGTAGTCCAATATCTGCTCCACTGGAGATGCTCAGGTCCTAGACCTGGCAGGATTTGGTTTTGTTCGAACCAGAAATGTTGTCTTAGCTTTTTTGTTTTAAGTTACAAGATCTTGCACTTACCCTAGGAAGTAGGTGTAGACATAATTCCAGTTTGCAAGGACAGTGAAAAAACTGACCCAGGATGTTATGTGCATTAGATATTGCCTTGTTGGTGTTGAAACAAAATGTTTGTAAGACTTTTCTTCTGAGAAGACTTTTGCATTAAGAAACTTACATTATTTCTCTGATGATAAAATACCCAGTGTGGCTGTGGATATTTCTATTCTGCTGCTGATCAGTGCTTTATATTGTTTCCCTTTGTTAATAAGTAGGTAAATATCTCCAAATCAAAAGCTTGCTGCTGAGCTCATTGATCTTTGGGAAGCCTTTGATTCCTGACAAAGGAATCTTTGTAGCTGCAATGTTTGAAGGAAAAATGTAAGGGAATTTGAAGTGTGTCTCATCGTACAGCTCACACAAGTATAGTATACCGTTAAGAATTAATTTTAACTTCTTAACCAAAATGGGTATTGGATAAATAAGGATGTATTTTCTTTCTGAACAATTATAAAACCTGCAATTAATATAGAGTATTGAAAATAGCAGAAATTCTAGGTTTAAGTATTTAATGCACTGTACGGATTACTGTTTCTCATTGATTTTTACTGACGTTCAGACTATTGGCCTTGCATTCTGAATTACTTAGGCTTTCTATAAGAATCTGTAGTTAAACTCGAGTGTCTCCTGATTCTTTTGATCATAGGATAATATGAAACAGGAATATAGGCTGGATAAACTTTTATATATTGGTATAAGCCTATCATTACTACAGCTGATCTTGTGTAAGGTTTAGCAGTAATTCATGAGAATATTTGTTCTATTAAAAAGAACAAAAAACATCTTCATTCATGATAAAATAATGATGCTGGTAACTGCATGCAGGCACGTGGATATTTCTGGGACCTGTGACCTGGAGTCCCTGCCCACAGAAAGTGGCACAGACACCGTCTGAGAGCAGCCTGAGCTGTGGTCAGGTTGTTCTGGTAGTGGGATGTTTCCACAAGTTTTGCTTTTTATAAATTTTGTGGTCAACAAATGTTAGCTTTAAATGAACAGAGGAGATCCAAGTTTATATGAATGATTTGACAATTTCATGGGGCTGCTATGACCCTGATCCAGGGGCTGAATAATTTCTGCTTATCTCTATTTTGTCCTGCATGTTGATATGACAAGATGACATTACAGCTGAACTCTTAAAATACTGTGATGATTTGAGTAAAACTTGAAAGGAAGTAACTGGAAAGTCAAACTGCTGTCAGATTGGTTAAAGTGTATACAACAAACTTACCAGTGTTGCTTCGAGTTTTCAGAAACTTACGTTATCATGTTTGACATTGCTGGAGCAATTTAAAACACAACATCATGGAAAAATTCTTGAGTTCCCTTCTTTTGTATCCTGGCTAAAATCACAGCAGAGAATTTTCCTCAGGGAGAGTGGTAAATTCCAGTCCTGTGCTATTGTATGCTTCCTTTCTTTGGTTTACATTATATATTCCTGATTTATTTATTCGTGCTTATCTGAGGAGTGCTGTGAGCTGACAACTGACTCAGCAGGAACAGGATCACAATAATCAGAGTAATTTAGCAAAATACTTTTTTTTGTTTTTCAACATAAATAAAACAGGTTAATCTCAGGGAAAAACATGCGAGTCATCAACTTGGAGTTCTCTCACTAGCAGCCTGTCACCCATTCTCTCAAGTGTATTTTTCTGTGCTTCTTCAAAGGATTTTTTACATCTGTTCCTTTCACGTTTGCATTCAGTTGACAGTGGCCCCAGCACCTGCCACAAGTGCCGAGTACGAGAAGTTAAGTCAAGCTCAGGCCCTGGGAGATGCTAGCTCAAGTCTCTGAGTTATCTCTGCATTGTGTGAAGGAAGATGAGCGATGGGATGTGTTATCAGGAGATAAGGAATTTGTGTCTTGCAGTAACGTAGTTGAAAGCTCACGGTGTCTCCTTCCCTTTCTCCCATCCCAGGAAGCATCACTGTCCTGGCAGGAGTCTGTGACATCCTTTCCTTCAAGACCTAGTTCAGTATTAGAATGCAGGAGGAAGATACTAAGAGAAGAAGAGACAAGGAACTGCTCTCCTGTGCTTATTCTTGCTGTCCTGATTGTTGCTTACTTGTTTTGGGAGTTCTCTGTACACCTGAAAGATCAACCGTCCCATATAAACCATTTAATAATTGCATCCAGTTTGTCCATCTAATTTTTTCCCCCTGAGATTTCCAGTGCACTTTCATACTCATTCTCTGGTCTTGCTCTCTCACATTTGCTTTCTCTCTTTCTCTCTCTGTGTGTCTCTCTCTCTTCCAAGTTGAATCCTTAGTTGAAATGTGATGCAATGAGGTAAATGCTGTCAGTTCTGGGAGAGAAGGAGCTGAGTGACTCAGACTTGTTCATACTGGGCTGTGAAGAAGTTTTGTGGATTAATGACTGGATTGTGGAGCACGGATGACCCAGGGTTGAGTTGGTGGAAAGCACAGTGCCTTGGAACAGGTGTGACCAACTGCAACCACAGAGGGAATCCAGCTGCTGGGGAAGGCAGAGAGGCACACGGACGTGGGGACACTTGACTATTTTAACCTAGGAGGCTCCAGAACCAGAGGAACAGGAGAACCTCAAAGATTCTGCTCAGTCTTCAAATTTTAGGATAGTGCTAGGCGACTTTCTTGTCTGTCACACTTCTGAAGCTCACAGCATCCAGGCTGTCAATTAACAAGTGCTGAACACCCTGAGGCAGGCACAGCTCAGGAACAGTCTTTGAAAGGTAAAATAAATATCAGTGGTGTCCTCCCTGAACTTGAGAACACTCATTAAGCATCTGTTTTAATTTCTCTTCTACTTTGCTGGCATATGAACGAGGTTGCAAATTGTCTTGCAGAGATGCTGTTAATGTATAACATTAGGAAGTGAACAACAAAGTCAACAATGCATATGGTACAGGTTGCTCAAAGTATTGGTTAGACTTGATAAGAACCTTTCCCATGGGGAGGCCCTGCTGCTTTCCCTGTGCTGTAGTGCATAGCCAGGGTGAATTCTGTGGGATATCCCTAAAGACAATGAATATTACCTTGTGTTTTCTCTTGAATATAAGGAATATTTTAGAAGAGAAGCACTGAGTGCTAGAAACATGAGAAAATTCCCTTTCAGAACTGCCTGAACTGTACCCAGATTTTTCAGTCTTCCTGGCAGCCTAAGAGTTTGTGCTGTATGGATCATACTTGAGACTGAGTGCTATTCCAATAATGAGGTTAATCTCACCATTAAAATTAACTGTGAAGCACGATGTTTACTTCGGGGTTTATTTGAAACTGTAGGAGTGTGTCTGTGATGTCAGAGATGTGTTATAAATAGCAGTTGTGCAATTAATTCTGAATCATCATATGGTTGGTTATTTTAATTTCTCTAGTAATACTTACACGTAGGGGTTTTATTTAAATCTTTTCCTTCTTGTGTTTTCCCCACATTGTGGTTTGTCCTGAATCAGTAACACAACAGAATAAAATGCAATGCAATTCAACACTCAAAAAACTGCTCACATCATGTCCTTATGTGAAACTCTAGGCAAGCAAAAAAGAATTGTATTCCAGGTCCTAAAACCAATACTCTGAAATGGTTTTGCACACTTTGACCAGATAAACGCACAGAAAATTATATTCAAAGCATCTCCAGTAAGCCCAGGGAGATTCAGAACCCAGCATTGTGAAACATAACCCTTCTGCTCTGGAGTGTGCTGTGGATGCAGTGAGGAGATGAGCCAGCCTGTGTCACCAGCCTGCAGGGCTGTGTCCCTGGAAAATGCTCAGTTAATAGAACAGCCAGGAAGGAGCCCTGGCCCTCTGGTTAAGCTCCCAGACATAAATCTGGCTGAATTCTACTGTGACAGTCAAGTCTTGTGAGCTCTTTACGTGGCTGAGATTCATTGAGAGCATTCTTAATGCTTTGTTCATCCCTAAGCTGGTGTGGGCAGTGGAATGAAGGGAGGGACCACTCTTGTACAGTTCTTGAGGTAAGTTTGCGAAGTTTTATCTAGGACTGTTGTAATAGAGTATGTTTTTAAACTTTAGGATTGATGCGAAGAACTGCAACCTCATCAAGTACATTTTGGCCTATATAGAAAATAGTCTAAAACTCCCAGTTACTCTTAGTAAGCACTTTGCTTTGTCTTCATCTGGAACCCGTAGTGCAGAGTTTCAAGGAGATCTGTCAGGGATCCTGTAGAGCTGTCTCCTCCCATTTATCGGTTTAAATGGTGCTGGGAAAAGTACTCCTCATAATTCAGGTATTACTTCAGTGTTTTAAAAGTGATTCCTGTGTTTCAATGAAAAACTTGCTGCAAGACCTTTCACAGTATCTCCAAAGGAAAAGGCTGGTGGAGGGAAGGAAGGTGGAAGTGCTGATGTGACAGCAGAGCTTGTTGTGCTGATCTTGGAGGTTTAAGGTCACCTTTCCTCATGACAGAGCTTTAGAATAAAGCACAGGCATGTGTGTTGTGTGAACTCACTTTGGGGAAAAGAATTATGTAATGAAAAATGAAATTGCAAATGGTTTTACTGAAGGAATGAACATGTAACCACGTACTCAGTGCAGGGAAAGCAAATCAGCTGCTTGAGGATATGTCAATGTCATTTGTTTCGTTGGCCCCACATGAAGGGCACGGGCTCATTCTAGCATTCCACATGCCTGGTTGTACTGCACCAGTTCTGCTCCGTCTGGAAATTATGTTTTTGTCAAAAAGGGTTTTGGCAGCTGTCCATGTTCGGTTCAACTTCGTGGCACATGCAGAATTGATTCAGAATCACTGTGTGTGACCGGGCCGTTAATGCAGTGCAATTGCCCCCAGCTTGGTGGGTTGGAGATGCGCAGAAAATGATGACACAAGTGTTGCATAAATGCTCCCACAGAAATCAGGGGTGAAAATGTGTGTGAGCAGCACGTGGGAGCCTCCTAAGGACAAACGGCAGTGCAAAGTGTAGGAGCTAACGGGGGGATAAGGGACAAGATCCCTGCAGATGGTAGTAGTCGATATGTGATTAGAATTAGTTTGTTAGATTCCCATTATACTACAAAAAGACAATTTTAATTGATTCTTATGAAGCGCTGTATATTTTTTTGTTAATTGTTTATATTAAATGCATAGTGAGGTTAATCATCTGCTCAGTTGATTTCTTAATATCCTGAGGGATTTTTTGCTGTTGTTCTTTAAATATTTGCTTAAGCAGTAGTGCTAGAAATAAGAAACAAAAGGCATTTTATCTTGAGCAGAAACAGCACGGTGATTTGAATTTCGCATGTTTCTTGTTCTTTCTCAGCAGTTGTTGCTTTCATTAACACAGTTCTTTATTTTAGAGGAATTAATGCCAAATACAGTGAAATTCCGCAGTTCGCAGTTAACTCCAGGGTAGTGGAGTTAAATAAACAGAAAAAAAACCCCAACCAAAAAACCCTTCAAGTTAATAGTCAAGATTTCTTTTTCCATCTCCATTGACCTTTTTGAAGGTTTTTATACTCTGTTCTGCTGCCTGATTACTTAGGGATTCACTGAGCAGTTTCCTTGAAGGCTATCCTTTCTGCTGGCCACTGGCATGAAAATGCAGCTGTCTGAGCGAGACCTCTTTGATCTTCAGAGAGCTTTGTAAAGATAGATTAAAAGCAAAGCTATCAGGCATTTTTTCCCAATGCAAATACTGCCTGTGTTTTCAAGGCAGATAGTTTGGGGGGATTGGTTGGTTTGTTTTTAGGGAATTGAGATTTGAAGTTGTGATCATAGTGTTGTTTTTCTTCTTTAGACAAAACCTGAAAATACATGAATGTGTGTTGTACCCTTCGGAAAGAAAAACAAACAAAAAAGCAACCCAGCTCTCTGTGGAACATTTTATGTTCATTAAAATCCAGTGGGAGGATGAATCTAGTACCCTCTGGACAAAATTATGTTTAAAGAGACTTACAAGGGGCTTGATTCCAATAAAGTAATTGAAATAGAATCTGTTTCTAAGTACTTTTTACTTTATATTGAGGTGCTGATGTTCAGATAAATCAAAATTTTCTCTTGCGAGTTAAAAAGAATCTGCTGTGCTTACAGACTATATTGTAATTCAAACGATTAAAATGTTACATTAATTTGCAGCACACAAAATTAGATCTACATTTTTTCTTCCTTTGAGACCACATATTTGTATTGAAATTTCAAATAATCTGTGTTCCTGTTTTAGACCCCTGAAATAAGTCACAATGAAATCAAAACATCTGTTGCTACTCTGTGTCAGAAACATGAATGAAACCAGCTGCTCCTTGAGTATAAAGACAAGAATTTTGATTAAGGTTTACCTGAAGGGAGGACAGGTTGAGACTATACCACATCAATTTGGGTACTTAAAGACCACGTAATTTCATCCAGTTATCCTCTGAGTCATTATGTATCGATTTGAGTTTCCTCATTTTCCACCAGAATGCCTCAGTCAGGTTAGCTTAGGATGTTTTGGTTGGTGGCAAAACAGTCTCGCACTCTAAAGACTGATTTTTGGCAAGATTCACTTTCCTGGTCACCAGGCACTTACCCCTCCCTGCTTGGTGCCATCTCTGCTAAATGTGGGGAAATGTAACAGGAACAGTCTTGGGAGAGCACAGAAACAAGTAAATACCACTCAAAGATTTAAAGTTTTGTCTTCCTGCTTTAAACCTTACCTGCATTAACCTTACTGGCATTTTCAAATATTCTCCATTTGTTTTTCTGACAAAACCAATGTAATTTAATCATTTAAATTCATCAACTCATTCATTAGTCCCTCTAAGTCACAAATAACTCAAAGCACTACTTTAGATACTAACTTCAGGAGTGCAGTGTTATAACATTTCCATTTTGAGGAAGAGCTACTGAGATTTTGAAGAGGAAATATTTTTATACCAATAGCTGTATTTTGCTTTAATTTCTCTGATATTGTTACCATATAACTGCAAGTTAGGGAAATCTGATGATTCTTACTCACTAAAAGGTTTTATTACTTCTAGTGAATTACAGAGTTTATTGTCCTTAGCTTTGCTAATTAGTTAACAGAACTATTTTGATTTTTGTGTGTAAGAACTTACTAATTATTTTATCATGAGAAAAATGAGTGGGGTCCAAGTGCCCTATTAATTCATTTCAGCCTGAAATTTTTTTTTTATAATTAGTTTGGCAAGAGGAATGAGTGAAATGAGCTACTAATGAGAAGATAAGTGTAGTAATCTTCTTGTGATATAAAACTGTGATTGTCAGTAGGTAGTAATAGGAACCGAGAGTGTATTTCATGGGACCTTCCTTAGTTCTGTGAAATCATTAACATCATCTGATATAGTAAATTGGGTTATTTCACACCTGTATTTCCATCACTGACTGCTAACCCTCCGGCCACAGATACTGATAAGTTTTCGCTAATTAGAGAGTCATTAATGAAGTAAAGAATATGAGCAATCAATTACGGCTTGTTTTAGTAATCCAAACAAAAACTTAATTGCATAAATTTGTCATGTACTTTCAAGTTTTGACAGTATATTTGTGAAACATGGCAAGAATGTCAACACTTTGTAAGTAGCAGGTGTGACCTAGACAAGTTTTTCTCATGTTCAGTTGCAAATTGCTTGACTTGTGATACGCAGTGATGGATTAATGGCTTATTAAAATCCACTTCTCTCTGTAAACAAGAACTTCACATTTCCTGTTCTGGTTCTTTCTAATTGCAGCATTTACGTGGTGAGGTTTATGATAAACAACTTATACTTTGGGGTTTTTTTATTCTATGGATTTACATCTAAAACCAGTACTTTGTGAACAAATGTAAGCATTTCCTCACCACTCGCTTCAAATTTGAATGTGCTTTTCTATGTAAAAGCTGCTTTTCTTGTGTTTTCTTGCTCCATTTCTGCCTAGATCTCTATGGCAAAATAACATTTCATGCGTATTACCTCTTATTTACACTTCCTCGCATTTCCTCACGTTAAAAAGCAATAATAAAAGTTACCATTCCAAGAAATGGAATTGTGATGGATTCCTTCCTGCTCTATTAGCTGTGCAGGGGTAACCCAGCTGCAGAGTTCCTCCCCGTGCAGGTGAGGCTGGGGGTTTCTCCTGGGCAGGTGGGCAGCAGGGTCTGTTCCTGGCGCACCTCCTTTCCACTTTTAATGCAGAGCGGGAGGAACATTGTCCGTGGGTAGGGCCGTGTTCAGAGTGCAGGGGAGCTTTGTGGGGCAGCTGTGGAACAGCTCTGGAGATCCAGCAGTGTGGCTGCAGGGACAGAGCTGGAGCAGGGATGTTTTGGGACAGGGCAGTGTTCCTGTCCAGGTACCTCTGTGTGCTCCCTGGCAATCGGATTCAGCTCAGTCTTATGCCAAAGCAATAATGCTCAAATTGAAATAACCTTTCTGATGGATAAACGTGAAGTGGGAGAAGGTCGCTGTGAAGATATTGCTGGATATTAAGTTGGATGAATTTGTAATTGTACTTTTTCAGTTTATCTCGGAGGTAAAAACAAATGACTTTTGTATCTTTGTAAATAAGTGTGGCTGTGAACACACCAGGAATGCTAAGAACTTGTAACTTTTCCCATTTCTCATAACTCTGTGGATATCTGGGTATGCAGTCTCAAATGTATGTCAGTATTTTTCTCTTAATAAGTTCTTTCTGCCATAATTTGGACGCTTAAAAGGATTGCACTAAGGGTGTAGGTAAATAAATACCAAATTTATTTTGAGGTCATGACACACTGGTATTACTACTAACATCTGGAAGGGATTTATACAGCATGAAAACACTGTACTGTGGTGGATTTATTAACCTTCCTTTTGTTACTAACTGATTAAGACACAGGGGAGGACGATGTTCTTATCATTGCACAGTCATTTTTCTGAGCAGGAGTTCACACTAAATAGCTCAGGTAAGAACGAGACAGCTTGTTCTGAAGCAAATGCCCAGAGCTGTCATAGGATGTCGGTGGTGTCCTTGAGAAAATGTCTTATGCATCAGTCCTTCCCTTAAAAAAATCTCTTTCCAAATAGTTCTGTATATTTTGTGTCTGCTGGGTATCAGCACTGGAACCCCTGCCAGAAGCTGCTTGATTTGGGGGTTATTTTGGTCAAAGGACTGGTGGATCTCCTTTCTGTTCAAAAAAATTGTGTCACTTCTACTCTGTCCTGAGTTTGAAGAAACAGATTTTGAAAATTACTATTTAAATATCTCACGGTATTTTACTAAGAATTTCATAGTTTGAGGATTTTGATTTAAAAAAAAAAAAAACAACCAAACTCTTTTTTGAAATAGAAAGTTGGGAAAATTCTAGAAAAGGCATTTCTTTATTTTTAATGAAGCTGTATCAATTATTTACCTGGTAAGTATAAGGTGATAAAGATAATGAGGGGGTATTAAACCATGAATATTTAAAATTAGACACTGCTCTGTCTTTTAGCCAGAGATGCACGACAGAAGTTTTAGCAAATTTAAAAAGTCATAAAATATTTTCTTGCATGAATATGCTAAGCAGGAAGCTTGAAAAATGTTCTTCCCTTAAAGCCAATTATATCCATTGGGTATGAAGCAGCAAACAGTTGAAGACCTAATTGCTGGGTGGTTTCCTGTAAATGCCATTATTTTTTTAATTATTTGTATTGAAGGAATAATCAAGAATGATACACTATGCATTTCTGTCTTGCTTGTAATTTTTCTTCTAATATTTGGGTTTAAGTGCCAATTAGCTGTGAAATGTGCCTTCAGTGAAATTACCACAAACATAGGGTGGGCTTGTCAGCCACTGCTTAATTCTGTAGCCACTGGGCTGCCTCAGTGAGGCTCAGCAACTGAGCTGCTGAATGTCTCTTAAAGGGGCTGAAAGTAATTTAGGGTAATATTCCTCTTAATCAAATAGCAGCTAGAGGAAAGAATAATGATTCTGTTTACTTCTCTCCCTCTGCCCCCATTCTATCGTATTTTTAGAGGGCAGCTGTCTGTCTTGCCCAGGTGTTTAAAGATGTTTGCTACTGTCTTGGGTTATCACATCCCAGTGTGGCAATAAGTGTTCCATCACTATTTTTATAGTCTGCTTGTTTGCTTAGTTGGGTCTAAAGGTATAATAATATCTAAAGGTATGATTAGAGGTCGTCTTGTTTTCTTTGCCTCTTGTAGATCATATTTTTGAGTTCTGATTTGCTTGTTCTTAAACACGAACAAAATTGACAGGTACTTCTCCCCAGAGAAACCAAATGTTTGTGTGCCGCTAAGGGTCCCTGCTGTATTTGTCAAGCTCCACACCCCAAGTCTAGGCTGACATCCCTCTCTCTTAGAAAGTGAGACACTCAGAAGAGCTGCTGCTCTTAAAAACCCATCCTCTAAAACAGAAACCAAAGGGATAGGAAGGTCTTTCAAAGCTGCCAGGTCCAAACTTTAACTGCCAGCTGGTCAAGAAATACCATACAGTTGTTCTGTGCAGATTGAGCCCCAGCAAAGCAGTATTTAAAGCAAGGCTCTGTAGTATATCTTTCAGTAATCCTTTGTTGAAGCTGCAGAGCTGATTGATGAATAAATACAGCAAGGTGAGTGTCAAAGACATCCTGTATGTTTAACTCACCAAATGGAAATGGAAGGTAGGATGAGGATATGCCTGTGCTACAAATTGGGATCTGACCACTATCTCAACCTCTAAAGACTTCATGGGCCCAGTTTTAAACTTCAGACAGCACCAGTTTATCCCTAAACAGCTCTAGCAGCCCAACATTCTGCATAAGGTAGGCACCAGAGCATTTCATCCAGTTCTTTCAGGTTTTCCAAATTCCAGCAGCTTTGTGCCCCTGTGGCTGTGCTGTCATTGGCACCTGAGCACAGGCCTGAAGCTGTGGGCACATTCAGCACTGTAGCACCAATACATCCCGAACTGTCCTCGGCATTTCAGTGACAGCTTGGAAATCACCTCTTATGTTGAAAAACTGAGAGATGGAGGAAGGAGAAGTCCCTTCAGCACAGTGTCCTCCCCAGCCATGATCGACTTCCACAGATTGCTTCAGATTGTGTGCCTGGGATCAAGCTGCTTGCTCTGTCCCATAACCTTCCTGAAGTTTCAAGAATCCATCAGTCTTTTAACATGATTTAAGTTGTTGATTTATCAAGCAGTGTTTCAGGATTATACCTGCTGAACGTAAGGGAATAAGGTTATTGAGTCTAGAAAATACTTTTTTCTTTTCCATTTCTGTCTCCCCTGCACATCTTCTGCGTCCTCAGCCTCTCCATTTATAAAAGTTAAACTATCTTTTGTGTATGAACCACATCTCTCCACCTGTGAATGAGTACTAAACCAGTTTTCTTTGTTCAAGTATCACAGAAAATATTTTTTTTCTTAAATTCCAGCTTCACTTCTCTTCCTGTGGAGAGAACTATATTAGGAAAGCAAGTCAAAGAAGAATAGCATTTCCCCTTTGAAAAGCTTTTTGTGGTTAATGCCTACTGAGGAGCTGAAATACTTTTAAAGATTTTTTTCCAAGCATAAACTGAAGTAAAACTTATTTCTGTCTTTTAGTTAGATGCTGTATCTGAATACTGGCAGTATGTCTAGTACTTAATCTCCCCTGACCATTAAGTGGCCCTAGACTGTTAAAACTCTTCCTTGGGGGAAAAAATGTAACATTCTATGATAATACTATTCCTTTTTTTAATGCAGAAATGGGAGATGAAAGAAAACCTGTTTTGTTCAGGGCTAATAGAAGTTGTAAATGGTAACTACATAAAACTAGAAGAAATGTTGTCTTTATCTCTGCTTTATATTGCATTGATGATGACTGGAAGCATTAAGTGAAGTAATAAATTTATATGTGTGCTTACCAAATTATGAAGTATTTTATTTCTGAAGTATTAAGGGAGAGAGTTAAATTGAAACTTTAGCAAAAGCAGTTGAAATCAGTGGCCATAATTGTATGAACCAGAAGCTTCATTTGGTAATAAAAATCAGCATGAAATGTGTTTTTCATGTTTTCCGATCTTAACCAGACTTAATGCACGTAAAGTGACAAGTCCCTGGTGCTTTCTGCGGGAGACCTCTGCTGTGGGGAGCCCCCAGCACATCATCCTCTTTGTTTAGACTTGAGTTTACATTTCAAAGCTGTAAAATCAAAGGCAAACCTTTCTACCGAATTGAGCAACAGAGTTGTATATTCTGATGTAGTTTTTATAAATCCCTCCAAGTGGCTTTTATGCTCTGCACGCTTTCAGTGCTTTCCTGTGATGTCCATCTGTGCTGGAGGGAGATGTTGGGGAGGCCTGCTGTGTTCTGTGTCCTCAGCACTGGTGAGTCATCTTCTATCCCTCTGCCCTGCTCCCATGAGAACTCCTTAGGCTCATCTCTTAGTTTAATGTATGCACGGATGTTCTTCAGGAACCTGTAAATTTAGAAGGATATGTCAGTGGAAAGTATTTTGTTCATTTTTAAATGGTAATTTTAAATTTCTACATGGACGTGTAAATGCAGTATGAATAAAACGGCACAGACACATTATTGTCTTAGAAGGCATCCTGTTGACTGCCAGAGAGCCTGAACACTTTCTGCTTTTCTTGGGTGAATTTTCTTCATTACTTCGGATATTTTTGGCTGTTTGAAGTCAGTGGAATGAAAAACACCACTGGTCTAGTTCAGTTTTGCAGAAAAATGATCAACTTTCTAAAGTTTAGCCGAAGTGTTGCTATAATTCTCTCAGACTAGTCAAAAAAGATGCTTCTGTCTCTTACCATTTTAGTAGGTGAAATGTAGGGGAAATGTTCTAACTAATAAATGGATATTCGCTTGTCCGAGGAACCAAAATTGTCTTATTGGTATTCTTCTGCTGGGAGCTCAAAGCTGGACCCTCAGAATGTGGTTTCCTGAAGAACACATTATTCTCCTTTCCAGGGAGGGAACCAGCTGAACAGAGAATAAGATTTAAATGCTGATTTAGAGTTTGAGATTAGGACATACAATGAACACCTTTCCTACCTCACATGCTCCTCTAAAACTCTTCAGTTTGCATGTCTTAAAGCTTAACAGTTACGTTTTGTTACTGATTATGAATCTACTAAGTTTGCAGTGTCTGAAAATTTGAGATATTTTGTATTGCAGTCACATTCGATATTGAAGGTACTGTGCTGTTAAACCCATATAGTTCAATAAATACATGGCAACTGGGAACACACATAAAACTTTCTCTATTAGCTAGAAATACTAATAAGCTTTTTAAACAGTGTTATTACACCCATGTACTTATGAAGTGTAGCTCTAATTTCCTTCACATGTGGTGAAAACATTTATTAATGTCAGAGGACATAGGATCCTAATTTTTTGTTTTCATAGTTTCTTTTGTTCTTTGCAACAATGAAATAAAGAACATGAAGGGAAAACAATTTTATTGAGTAATTTACTGTATGTAAATTATGGACTAAGTGTCCCTTTCAAACAATCTTTGAATATTTTAAACTGTTTCTATGGTAAATTATTTATTAGCACTCAGGCTATTAGCACAGAGCTACTAATTCTTAACTATATCTTAGGGGAAAAAACCCCCAGATTCATCAGTTTGTTTTCAGTTGAGTCATGTAAGTTCTGTTATTATTAATCATTGTATTAGGGAAGCAAAGCAATACTCTAAGGCTACCAGAAAAAAAAGTAAAGGAAAAAAAGCGTAGATTTTAATCTGCTATAATTTGGTTCCTATAACAAAAACTGACATTTAAAACACCAAAGGAAACATCTGGGTATTTTCAAACCTTCTTTGAAGACAGTTTGGTTTAGTTACTTGGTTTTAAAAGTGCTTATCTCTGTCTTAATTTTTTTCCCCACAATGACGCAGCGTATCACCATCTATACAGTAGCAAGAATGATAAAAGTAGTGCATCTTGGTAATCACTGCTATTGTGGAGTGAGTTTCTGGAGCAGCAGGAGAGATGATTTTACAAGTGGCTGTACAGTACCAGTTATGATATAGCAGGAACTTGCAATTTCTGTCCCCTTCAAAGAGATGACATTTAATTATGGTAATAGCTTTACTGGTAGCTGATACACAGTATGGTGTGCATTAAAATTATACCGTCTGTGAGAAATTACGTCCCAATGTTGTTTGAAAATAGAAGGCAAGAAAATACCTCCCCACGGGAGGAAATCGTTGGCAAATTCTTTCGACTTAACGGGGCGATACAGTGGTTTTATTTCTCGTGTGTTTCTGCAAAGGTGGTGAAAGATAATTTGACAAGCGTGGCGCCTCCCCTGGTTCCTCCAGTGCTCACCCTGGTCCCTGGTGCTCTCTCCGAGGGCCGGGCTGTGCGGGCAGGGAGCCGCGGCCGCCACGCCTTCGGAGCCGTTTCCCCACGGACAGAGGCAGTGACCTTATCATCCAGACAGCTCCATCCAGCGTGACAGCCCGGCCATCTGCCTCCTATTGATCAGCATTGATTTAAAGAAAGTGATCCTCCAAAGCTCGGCGCTGTGGAACCCCAAGCTAAATAGGGGTTTTATTTGGAGGCCTTAACCTTTAGGGTGTTTTTCCTCTCATTTCAGTCTGATTTGTGAAACACAATCTGAAAACGTGGCTTCTGGTGGTGAAATGCTATTGTCTTTTCAAAAAACAGCCTTGAATATCTAAGGCAACTCAAATTCCAGAAAGATAAGAAGAGAACTGGAGTTCACCACGGTTGAGATAGCAAATAACTGTTCATTGGTCCTGAAGAGTGACAGAATCTTTTCAACAATTTTCCATAAAAGATAAATATTTTATCCAGTTCTCCAACTGTGCCTATTTTCATGTAAATATTATATGTATGTAGATATTTCTGTCTACAATCTCACAATTTATTTTAATATTCAATAGCTGTAACTAATAGGCAAAAATTGGTTGTATACTCCTGAGTATTTTTCAAACCAGTAGTAAATAAACATTTTTTTTTTAGTTGTAAAGTTCTTTACATTTACAATTTATTTGACATTAAAAGTTCTTTATGATGAGGGCGATGAGGCCTTGGCAGAGGTTGCCCAGAGCAGCTGTGACTGCCCCATCCCTGGAAGTGTCCAAGGCCAGGTTGGATGGGCCTTGGAGCAACCTGGGATAGTGGAAGGTGTCCCTGGCCATGGCAGGGGTGGGACTGGGTGAGCTTTAACCCAAACCAGTCTGTGATATTCTATGCTTTTTGTCTCATACTTTTAAAGCCAGAATAATTTAATACTATGTATCGTAATAGTGTTGTGTGTGGTCCCAATGGAAAGACAACACCACATAAAATCCTACTTCATGTGAGGAATTACATGTTTTAAAGGGACCGTTAGTGAACTCTGAACAGGGAACAGTTCAGGTTGAGTGGGTGACTCCAGAATAAATGCAAAATAAATGAAATAAGCATTGGTGACCCCTAGATTCAAGCAGAATCCAGCGACTTTGCAGGGGAAGGAGTGTGGGGAGTATCACAATTACACATTCCAAATGCCTGGCGTCAGGTTATGGAGATATTCTGAATGCTTGGCTGTCTGGGTTGAGTGACTGGGGCATGCATTGTGAATTTTAAGTGAGAATAATTAAGCAAGTATTAATTGTACGTTATTAGGCTGTGAGTGAATCAGGATGAAGGTGACAATCACAAAGCACACTCTGTTCTGGAGGTGATGAGCCTGAGCGTAGCAGTGCATGTAGACAACCCTGAGAGACCTCTGTCCTGAGCTCCAGATAAACCCTCAAGTGTGAGTAGCCACACTGAGTATAAATTCATGAGGATACCACCCCCTTACAGAGATCTTCCCCTCTGCAGGTTACTTAATGGGTATCTGTTTCTAGGGCTTAATTTTTCATTCTCATCCAAAAATTGACAGTACAATCCTTTCATTGCTCCTTCCTATGTTCCTTGGGAGGCAGAGTGACCTGGGGGATCTCTGCAAACATTGTTTATCTTAACCAGTCTGAAAAGGGAGTGGATAGTCCTAAAGGACATCATTTTGAGGGCTGTCTCGAGGCTTCTCGGGAGTGCAGGCAAAATATGCTCATGCAAAACCAAAAGTTCTCTGCAGGAGTAAGGTGGGTAGTAGGAGGCAGGTGATCTCAGAGGGGTTTTAGAGTGGGTGTGAGGAGACAGGTGGGATATTAAGATGCTGTCAAAAGAAGGAAGCAGCATGGGAAGTGAAGAGTCAGGTTATGAAAACAATGAGAATAGAATATTCTGCAGATGCCTGTTAGTGTTCAGGAAAGACTCTACTGCTGCCTCTCTCACAGGGAAGTGCTCAGGGTGTCACAGACTCAAAATATTTTACCTTGCCCCGAGCAGTCAGTTGCCAAATGTCAGTTACCTGTTTTGCCTAGGCCAAAAGTCATCCCTGATCATTATCCTATTGTACTATAGTATAGTTCTGCTAAAAAGTTTATCTGTGTGTGGATGTCTGAGAGTTTTAAAAGGAGGTAACTGAAATCACACACTGTAGTTGTCAGTAGGGGATGGTATTGGAACAAATGCAGAATAAAACTTGCAAGTAAAATATAAGAATAACTGTAAATCAGAATGAACTAGTATTAATTTCTGAGATGGCTTGGAAGGCTAGAAGATTTCTGTAGCTTCATTGAGAAAGATTTTAAGCAGAAAGGAGATTATTTATAATTTGAAAGGCACAGAGTTAAAGATGTTACAGTAGTATTCCAGATACCGGACTCCTTTGAAAATCTTCCAATGGTGTAGATATTTTGCAAGACCTGAGAAAAACAGCTGTGGGTAAAGAGAAATGAGGGTACATTAAGATGTCCACTTTGTGAAGAAGGTTTTACATCCCTCCTTGTGGAAATTACTGACATTATTCATTTGTCTAAATTGAGTTAATGAGCACGTAGGAAGGCACTCGGATTGTCCTCAGTGGCTGGTAATTGCCTGTACTCAAGGTCCTCTGGTTCTGCAAAGCCTGGAACTAATACCCCCATGCTGTGACACTTTGTTGTGATTGTGCTGTATCATCAGACTAATCATTAAATTGGCCATTGAAAAGAGAGTGGGAAAATACATTTGGTTTTAAATTCTTTTGCAGAAAAGCATTCTTAGTCACAGTGACTGGGTATTTTAAACTGATATGAAATTCACTTAGTTTTTATGAAAATAAAATATTTCAATTTGCTGAAGAGGACGAGGGTGGAGATTTCTCCAGCCAGGTTGAAAATGTTGGTGTCATGCAGGTTTTTATTGTACAGATGCTATAGAATGAAAAGTTCAAGGACAGATGCATCATGCTGAAAGAGGCCAAACAGTCACCAAAAGGAAAGGTAGAAGTTTTACTCTGCTTTGAGGCAAGGTGCCACTTACTTGTAATGTGCAAGGATAAAGGCCTGAAAGTATCTTGAGGATCTAACAGCATCAAAGTCTGCAAAATGGAACTCTGAGATGATGGTATTTTTCAATTACCGTTGATTCAACTTATGTTTGGCTTGTAAATCAAATGTTTTTGTATTGATTGGCTTTACTTCCTGGAGAAGTTTGTATTAGGTACTTAAGGTATCTTCAGATTTTGATCAATATAATAATATTGATCAAAACACACTTTGAAAATTAATACTTCAGTTTGCTCTTGCTTATCTGTAAAGGCCTCGGAGAAACTACAGTAATTTGTGTCACTGAATAACCTTGATTCTCAGCAATAACCCACAGCAGTTTGTAGGATTTCTCCAAAATATCTCTATCTCAGCCATTTCAGAGCAATTCCGTTTAATTGCTGGATTCTGGCTGGATTTCAAAGAGAAGCTGACTCTGTAGATATGCTGCAGGCTTCAGGTAGAAGGTGGGTCATGTCATCCTGCTGCTCTGATTTTTGTGGAATGCCACTGAGTAGTTGTTTTGAAGTGGACAATCAACAGAGAAGAGAGCCCATTCCTCTCAGCCTTCCCACTCTTCCATTTGGCTTCCCAGGATTTTGCATTTTGTAGCCAACGTTTTCTCCCAGATCCAGTATTACTTCTTGTCTTAAAAATTACTGACCTTTACTTCTCAGCCTGAAAACACTGTGAAGTGCTTTAAAACTTGGGAGAGTGAAAATTATTAGCTAAAAGCTGATGGTTTTTGTGATCACATCTTTTTAAAATGGCTTTCAGTAGCTTCAGCTGCGTGCAGTTCTAAATGTTGCACCTCTGGGCTTTGGAAAGGCACTTACTGGGGTTTTCAGTTTATTTTTAGAGATAAATAAACCTTCATAACATTTTCTGAAGAATACATGGACTCACTAAATATGCATTTACTGTGACAGCGGTAGGCAAGTGTTGTTGGAAACCTTGGACATGTTTGTCTTTCTTCAAAAACATTGAGATCACCCTGTATTGTGATCTTAAATAAGTTTAAGATAAGTTCTTTAACCACAGAAGAATAACACAGGTTGTTCAGGGTTGTTGCTGGGGGATTCTTTGTCACTATTTTTTCAGTTGCTCATTATATTGTCAGCTGAGTTTTATGACATTTTTGAATAATTAATAATATGAAGTCCCCTCAAAGCTGGTGACTGCCTGTTAAGACTCTCAGGTTTGTTGGACAATATATGCTGATCAGGTATTTAAAATTTTAGGCCTTTTTTTTAAGGTTTTTTTTGGTTCTTTTTAATATAAACTTCTATGTATGGAGTAGAGGACATAAAGATACAGTGTTTAAGGAACCCCAAACACATATCCTGTACTTGTTTCCCTATAATTTCAGTACTGCTAGCCATGGTTAGTGCATTTTTTTGGATATTGATGGCATTGGTTCACCTACAGTATTGGATTTCTGGTAATTAAAATTAGAGAGCATTGTTGGGAAGTTTACTGCGATCATGTCCTCACTTGCAAATGATGAACTCCTATAAACTAAAATATTTAAATGATACGTAATTGCTGGGTTCTTGACTCAACTCTTTAGCTGGCTCTAGGGAGAGGGAATGAAAAAGGAAAAATGTTCATTAGGGCTTAGGGATTCAGCCTGGTGTATTAGAAGGAATTGGATTATTCGGTTTACAGTGTTCTTAACAGATTCAATTTCAGGCAGAGATAATTGAAGTGTCGTCAGAGCTGTGTGCATCACTAAAACATACAGGGAGATGTGCTCCCCTGGGTTCCCTAAAACAATATAGAACAATTGGAGTAGCTTTGCAGGGATTTAACTGCCCTCGTGCTGAGCCTGCTTTTAAAGGATATTACTGCAAACTTCGATGAATGCCTTCTTGTGTAGTTTCCTGAAATGAATGTTTAGATTGTTTTACTTCATTGTTGAAGTGAGCTGTTTAACAAATTATTATTATTATTAAATCTCATGCACAAACTTGTGAATTTGTAGCAGAAATTCATCTGTGTTTCTGATGAGTGTATTTCTAAACTTCTCCACATTTCTTTCTTAACATTCCCTGTAAAGGAATATTTGGATTTTAAAGATTTTTTTTTTAACACAATGAATGACAGCAGTGGTTAAAATGCAGTTTAATCACTGTTTAATGCCAGATCAAAATAAGTGATTATCTTCTACAGAGCCCACCACGTTTGCCCAGGGGGTTGTCTCCTGTTAGAGCCGAGTTCCTGCCCCGGTCTGTGCAGTAAATCCATCACTGCAGTGGTGTCTGTCTTTGGGGGATGTTCTTGTCAGCCAGCCAGGTTCCAAAGTGGTGTCAGAGCCATAAACTCCTTCCCTGATGTCGTGCAAAACGGACTTAATCATATTTACTTAAGGTTATGTTCTGGAGAACTTGTGAAGAGGCCTCTCTACAGTAACTTGGAGCAACAAAACCCCAGCAGCAGAAATGGAAATTCCGTGAGGTCAGGGTGGAGTCAGGGTACAGCAAAGAGATGACATTTCAAGACCATTTATGAGAATTTTACTGATGTCAAGATCCTGTTGATCAAGGCCTGGCTGATGTGATTGCAGGAAGGATCGTTTGTTCATGTCCTGTTCATGCAGAAATCCCAGGAATTTCAGGAGAGATGCAGGAAGAAGCAAGTGTAATATAAGATAAGCAGGAGTACTAAAATATTTAAATAGTCTTTGGAAAAGTCAGCTCCTCATTTGGATGCCTGCTTAGCCCATGGAGGTTCTTTCTAGTTCATATTCTATATATATTGCAAATATTTTGGTCCGTTGTGGATCCCCCCCATATTTTATTGGGTTTTACTGGATTTCCCATTCTCTTGGGTTTCAAACATATATAATACTAGTAGTTCTTGTGAAAGTAACTATTTTTCTAGTCCTTGCTTCAGAACATGAATACTTCTTATGAATTCTAAGCTTTTTACTTCTTTAAAAAGAATCTAGCAGATTCCCACTGTATTTATGTATCATGGACATCAGCAGGGATTTAGTAAACCATTGATTTTTATTTTCTTTAGCTCTGAATGTGAGGTCATTAATTTGTACAGAAACTAGAAAAATATTTCACATTTTACAGTGATTTTTACAACTTTTTAACGAAATTTTATCTTCCATAGAATTGAATTACTTAATGTATTTTATGCATACAAAGTTGTAAGGAAAAGCTTTTTGATACCCATACAGAAAATCATCCACTAGGGCCACTTCATAACCATTTTAAAGAAGATTTTCATAATGAAACAGATTGTTGCTTTTAGAAGGCTCCTTAAACACTGTTCATCCAGATAGAGAAAGGCAGGGAGGACAAGTATTAAGCACAGCACTGCGTGTAATATCACAGTGTGTATTACATCTGTAAGCAGAAATACCTGAAGTGTTTGTTAAAGGTATTTTACCTTTATCATCTTTATTTTTTAATTATTGAAGTAGGCAGGAATATTATTGCAAAAGCTAAACTGATTGAAATGATCACAGTTAATTCCATATGAGCTTGACAAGGTAAAGGCAATAAGGAATGGATGCACAAGATAAAACTTGGTGCTTTGTGCTGTTTTCAATTCACTGATTTCAAAGCACTTTACCAGGATTAATATTCTAAGCCTCCACACAATTCCCAGGAGGAAGTTAAGCATTATTCACATTTTAGAGATGGGTAAATGAAATCCAGGGAGGTTATAACCTGTACAAAGTCACACAGAGGCACCAGGCCCCTGGAGAATGAGGGAACAGACACAGGAATTTTTGCATCTTGTTACCTGCTGTTACCCTGTGAGTAAAAGATCACTTGGAAGATACAAAAAACCCCTTTGAGACTCAATAGTTTAAGTCACTTTTAACCCATTTAATGGATTTGTAAGTAAGAAGCAGCAGTTATTTCATGCAGGTCTTTAAATCCTAGTGAGCTGTGTCGTATTGAATCATATCTACAAAGGTAAGGCTGCAAATACCGGAGTATCCTGGTTCATTGGCACTGAGGTGAAATGTCATTGCTTCTGCTGCTGTGCTCTGCAAGTGCACTGAGCTAGGAGATGAAAAAGCCTCTTCCAGCTCTTCTTGTTACACTTGGTATATCTCAAAATTTTAGTTCGCTGCGGGGTCAAAGAGATTAAAACAATGGAAAAACCTGGGGTGATTTCTGTTTCTTTATTGTGAGGTGCACAGTAAGGAAAATGTTCTGTACCCCCAACTGCCAAATGCAGTGCGTGGCATAGGGAAACTGTAGAGCTTGGCAAGAGGGTTTTGAGTGGTTGTTGTTGTTCAAATATGTGTGTGTGTGTATATTTGACATAAATTTTCCTGGACTTCAGTTGACTATGTGCTGACTGTAGTTTTCTGCCTGTAAGGCTATAAATCCATGTGTTTATAATCCATGTGTTTATATTTGCCTTTCCCCAAATGCACTTTGAGATTCTGCACTGGTGCCATACTGTGGTTTTCACGCAGGGACTCTGGAACTATATTCTTTGGAGTGTGTGTTTGAAAATTTAAAATTCAGTTAAGCGTGAAAATGCGTAATATTATTAATGAACATATTTTTATTATAATTAGTGTTGCTCTTCAGACATATTGATTCATCTGCTAGGGAGATCTAATTAGTGTAGCATTATAGTTTTTCCTAGTCTGTAGCAGAACTGAATAAGTGGGATAGAAGCTTGAGCTATTTTGGACAAGGATCATGCTTGGAGAAATGAATAAAACAGAGATGACCTTTGAAGGTACTCACACGGAGAAATTAATGTTTTCTTAATATCTCTTCATTTCTAGTTCTTGTTACAGGCTTGTTATTAATCAGAAATGTTTGGACGCTGTGGTATTTCTCTCAAAGTTAAATATACAGAAGTAGCTGAAATGAAATAATAATAATAATAATAGTAGTAATAATACTTTGCTCTAGGGAAGTGAACCTTTTGCAAATGACACAACGCTTTCTTGGGTACCTAGGATGGATAGTGTGTTATTTTTGTAGCTGGAAAGAACAAAACTACCCGCATTAGTACACTTTCCTTGAATCTCCACAGAGATTCTTTTTTTGCAACACCTTTTTATTGATAATTCTGTCTTTAGTTACAGTGCAGTGATCACTGAAGATGCAGCTTAGCTAAATACCCAATACTTGCTTAAGGTAAAACCCGTGAGCTGTCCAGCTGCCTGCAAAAGAACTGTTTATTGTAGCCATCGAACTGTTGCCTAACTGGCAAAGGAAGGTGCGGCACTGGGGGAGGGATCGGCTGGTACTCTTCCAGAGCTTCCAGAGCTTCCAGCTGATACTGATGTCATTGCAGGAGCACCCTGAAGGCAGCCGTTCTGCTGATGTCGGAGGGTGAGCACGGTGACTGTCAGGAGGAGGCAGGGAGGTGGTGGGTGACCCTTGGGAGGTCATTGGTCCTGTTGCCGTGGACAAAATCACAAATTTTTCTGGTGGCAGAACATTCTCTTCCTCAGTGTCGTCCATGTAAATGACCTTCTAATGAGAAGAAAAACGTGTTAAGTGAAGGATGCAAAGTCTTGAGCAGTGATTACTGACTGGCACTTTTTTGGCTGCTAAAATCCAAGTTTACAAAACCTTGTATTTGATCAGCAGCTCGTGACAGGCTTTAAACTCTAATGTGTCGGTAGTGGCAAATAAGTAGCAAACATCGGGGGATGCACCAACAGCACTAAGAGGGGATGGTCCCCAATTCTTGCCTTAGGAGATGACTGAACTGACATTGAGACGTGTTGTGCCCCAGCTGCAGTGCTGTGTCCCAGCTCAGCTGGAGCTGCTCCCAGGTACTTGTGCAGGGAGGAATCAAAGCATCAGGCTTTTATTCAGCTGCCCTGTCATCAAGTGCCTCTTACTTTTGTGTGCCCACTGATAAAATCACAGACTCTGCACATGGTGGGATATTGTGGTGAGCATCCTGGTTAATGAACTGAGGGGTGGGATTTGCAGCTATCATACAAAAATTCTTTGTGA
The DNA here is from genome assembly GCA_013400975.1 of Atrichornis clamosus. Taxonomy (NCBI): domain Eukaryota; kingdom Metazoa; phylum Chordata; class Aves; order Passeriformes; family Menuridae; genus Atrichornis; species Atrichornis clamosus. The sequence goes on from WBMZ01004188.1 coordinate 63,639, forward strand.
CTGGTTCTTGTGTTGGTCTTGAGCCCATGTTTAATTGTGTGCTTACATTCTTTATGAGTACAGCTTTTTGCACAGATTGTGATTCCATATTTTCATGATGATGCAGAAGCTGCTGACTGTCCAGTTAATTCTTGCCTTTCAATTAGTGATTATTGATTTTTTTTTTTCAGAGGTAGGATTAAAAACATTTGCCTTCATTCACAATGTCAGTGATTCATGTTAAACGTGGCCTTTTACACCGTTGCTTCAACTGTACTTTTTCTGGTACTAATTTAATATGGCTGGTCACTGTTACCGTGGGTGTTGCAGTCAGCCTGATTTTTAGTCATCTGAATTGAAAGCAAAAATGTTATATGTCACAAGATAGGATTTTTTTCAATGAGCTGACCAGTCCAGGGGTGGGCAGAAAGGATGAGTGATATCCCTGCGTTACAAGTGAGCAGCAATATTCCAGAAGCCTTTTTTCGGAGCCTGGAATACCCTTTCTAAAATACAGGCTCTGATAGAAGAGGATTTGTTTCAATCATGATGCAGTATTTATCCTTGGGGATATCAGGAAGGAGGGGTTCCATCAACAAGTGTCTGTCTTTCTGTCAAGATCTGATTAGTTGTGAAATTACAAGTAACATTTTAGACATGGTTACAGTAAAGGTTACAGGCACTCTTGGATCTGAAATTTCATTTCAGAGCAAAAGGTCCCCAAGGGCTGGTTTAATTTATTTAATTACATTGTACAAGACTTGGGTAATAGTTTTAGATCGAAGTATAAGAACCAACTTCCAGGCAAATTTGTAATATAATTCAAAGTGGTAAATTGCTGAGCACTTCAACAGTTGTGCTTTATGGGACAAGATGATACAGGGATATGGATTGCAATTATATAGTGCAACTGTAAGTCTTATATTAAAATCATAAATAATAAACTAGGAAAAGTAATTGCTTAATTGTAATGGCAGCATGTCTTTCCTGAAAAGGTTGTGCTACAAAACTGCAGTAAATGGCCTATGAAGCCCCAAGGCCTTTTTAAGCATTTCTCATCCCCCTTGGTAGTTTGGACAGGGAAGATGGGCTTTAAATCTAGTATTTTCATAAGATAATTCTATATCAAAGGGTTCTCTGTAGTGCCGGGAGTGTTGTTGTGTTAGTTCTGGGTCTTCCCCCTTCAGGCATTTCATGGCGATGGGTGAAACTATCTTAAGCTTTCCGATTCCCTCAATGCATACCTTGAGTGATTCTTCATTTCACTCTTCCCACTTCCAGTTGTAACTTTGGTACCCATTTTCCTAGACACAATACTTTGGATGCTTTTTTTCCCAGCTATTTTCCTACCCCATGCCCAGTTGAGCATCTACAGCTGTTTCCATTTTGGGTTTGTGAGCAGCAAAATGGTGAAAATGACTCAGAACCCAGCGTCACCAAACAAAGCATGAACTACTCATTGCTCTAGAGGTACAGAGTGCACACAGAGAGAACCACAAAACACGAAGGAAAACAAATTAACAGGTCCAGAGCCTTCTCATGCCATGATGTTTCTTTGCCAGCTCTTTTGATTTACCCTTAAATAGAGGATTTCCAACTCCCTTGCTCGACACAGTAGAACCCCTTGGTTTGGCGGTGCTGTTCCCTGCGTGTTTCCTTTCTAATCAGTCAGTTTTGGCTGTCACTCACAGCCTCACGTCTGGTTGCTAACACAGCTCCAAGGCCAAGGCTCCACTAATGCCAGTCATTGCTGGAGCTTGACAAAGGAGATGTATGACAAGGGTGGGGGCTGGCGATAAATCGGAGCCGCTGTATCTGGTGTTTGCGAGTCTGACTTTTATCTGACATACTGTTTTACAGTTCTTACATTAAATCTTTTGATCCACAAATATATGCTACATCCATCAGGAGTTTTCCCAATTCATCATGCATGGCCTTAGAGCTTTTTTTTATGATTTTTAAAAAAAATCGACCAGGAATTTCACTGAAGCCTTCCTTTAAATAAAGGCACTTGGACACTTTGCCGTCAGTGTTTCTAAGATCAATATCCCTCTGAAACATCGTGCATTTCCCTCTGTTTCATATTTAAAGGATAGTTCTGTTTGTTTCTCTATTGATGTGCTGCTTTTTCGTGGTTTCCATCTTGCATATTTATTCTCCTTGGCAGTACAGAAATGCTGGGGTTTGGTCAGTGAAGGTACAAGTGATGATTCGCTTGAGAGCTCCCAATGCAAATTTTTCCACCTAAGTTAAAAGTACATTGCATTTTAATATCCAAATTCTTGTTTTTGGAAGAAAAATAATAGCAAAAATTACATCAGATACCAATAGCTTTTTCTGGAAGAAACTGATCAATTTAATGAAAAATATTAAAAATATTAAAAACATTGAAAATTGAGGAATCATGCCCAACTTTGTTTTCTCCATGATAACTTATCTTTGCATTACTGTCATTTTGAATATAGGTCTATTAATTTTTGCCACAGAAATAATAGTAACAATAGAACTACAGCACAACTGTATGCTAAAATTCAGATGTGTCTTTGCTGTTGAAGGACAGAGTGAAAATCTGAAGTGCTTAGGATCTGCTTGCTGGCTTCAGAGCTTATCAGACAGTCTTCAAATTTTAGTTCTTTTAACCATTTAGCACTAAAACCATTCCTGATTAATACAAAGAGTTCTTTGGATGATTCTCTGTGTTCACAGGCACAGGAACTTAAATTTGCAGGTGGCTCACCAATTTTCAAATATCTATATTTAAATAATTCTCTTAAAATATTTGATTAGTCTTGCAGTCTGCTGCTTTAACATCAGACATTCAGTCAATGGTCATGGTAATTATTTGAGCTAATGTCCTTTTTCCTTGTAAAAGAAACATTAACTGGTGGTGAAATGATCTATTTGTAATATATATAATTTTCAAATTGATACTAAAACGTACACATGTAGGGGTTTTTTGGGTTGTGTTTTGTTGTTTTTTTGTCCTCATGAAGGTTTTCTTAAAGTATTTTCTGAGGGGAGTGAGGAGGAGAGGGGGACTTCACTGTATTTTTTTATGTTTTGCCACACATTTTTACATTTACCACGAGGCTTTGAGCTATTTTTTTTTCTCTATCGTTTGAACTTTGATGTTTTGAAGGACCTTTTCTTCCAAGCCTTCTCTATCCTGCTGTTTAACCTTTCTGGCCCTTTTAATACGCTTCCTTACTCCAGGCAGTTTCCCCTTCTGAGGCAAAATAATACTGTACTAGATTTTGTCATTATTATGATAACACTTAAACTCCTGAAATCTTGTCCTAAAGTAGGTCTTTTCATGGAAGCAACAAAATCCAAACTGAGAAAAGAATCCCATGCTTGCATATTAAACCATTAAAATTAGGAAATTACTTGACATGAATTTAAAAGTTTAAAGATTAAAAATGCCACAGAGAAAATTGAAGCTTGGAAGTAGCTCCTTAGCTTAATATCACTGGTGGGGTCTTAAGACTCTTTAAATGTTATTAGCAGGAAGTTGATTCTTTTAAGTCTTCATAGGAGCTAATATGACAGAGCTGTTAAAGGTGATAATTTAGTTAAAAAGAATTAAATAATTGGATTTATTTAAGAATAAGCTACAGACTGGAAAACAATTTGATTATCATTTATCTAAGGTTTAAGCGAACTCTAGATTTGCTGGGGAATGAAGGTATAGGGATGTGGAGGGGACCTGGTTTTATGTGTGGGGTTGGGCCAATGCCACTTAGGGAGTCATGAATGAAGGGAAAGACCTTGGGGTTATTGAAATTTGAAAACGGGGGGATTTCATAGGCACAGGCACGTCCATGGATAATTGGACTTTGTTAATTCCCTGGCAGAGAGAACACTGTACTTGCTTTACACCACTTTTCAGTGTTGTACTTGAGGTAAAGAAAGATGTGTTTGTCACTGTGTTGTTTTGCTCTCTTTAATTTATATCAGGATTTTTTGCTTGCTCTAATGAATGAACTCCAGCTGTTGGATTCCATATGGGAAATGCAGCCAGCATAGCTCTTCCTGACAACTTGTGCCTGTGCTGTGAAAGCTGAGAATGAATCAGCATGAGAGATCTGGGAATGATAGTCTAACATAAAACAGATGACTGTCATCTATTATTTGGGTGGCAAGGAGAGATAAGAGGGAGGAAAGTTTGCTTTTCAAGCAGGGTTAAAGAAGTGAATTTTATATCAGTGCAGTTTGTGGCTCTAATTTAGAAACAATTTACAGTCACTTGGGAAATTCTGTCTTCAGGGGGGGATTTGAAGGTGTGTGCTAGGGAGAAAGGAATGGCCATAGCTGTTTCCAGTGGCTATAGAAGCTGTGGGGAAAGGGAAAATAAATTAAAAAACAGAGGAAAAAAGCAATCAAAAAAAGGCCACTTGTCTGCCTTTAGTTGTCACTGTAATTAAAGTAGTTAATGGATGTCTGTGTATAGCATCTGGCAGTCTGTGCAGTTTGAAGAAATAAGTAGCAAATGAGAAATAACTTAATTTTGTAAATCTATATTTTCTATTTCATGCATGCTTGTTTTTGTCTGATTTTAAAGACATACTAGCTTTCACCATATTTTTTTTTAAGCAGAGACAGCATGAACAGAATGTAAGTGAATTACTAGACCCTATTTGGATTTTTGAATTTCCATGCAAAGTTCTGCATCTCTGTAGTAACCTTTGGTTAAAGCGAAGAGAACTTGTGTTGTATCTTGTGTATTTTAGGAGAATTCAAGAGAGACAACCAAAATTCTTGTGAAAATTTACCACAACAGTCCCCACTATTGAAGAATATTTTCGGTATTCGAGCCAATGTTCTTGTAAGAATTCAAGTTTCATTTCTTGATCGTTTTTCATCTCAGACACAAGCACCTCCTCTGGGACAGTCTGATTCAGATTGTTCTCCTTGTCTGTTTTCCATCTCCACTGAGCCTGAGCTACCCGGATTTCATCCAGGCTGTTCCTCTGTTCACCCTTACCAGCCCTTTATTTGTTAAATATACACCACGTCTCTGCTGAGCTTCTATTTCTCTGCACTTTTCCTTGATGGAGCTGGTTTTGCTGCAGATTACCCGCATGTTCTCCAAAGCATGGGAATCTTTCAGGCATCTTCTGTTTGACTGCTGTTTTCTTCCACGAAGTGACAATCCTACATCCCATGGACCCTGTTGATCTGCGCTGATTTATTTCTCTATTAATCCATCTGCAATTTCCATCCTTGATTCTTAATGGGTAAATGGATTCTTAATGTGTCCATTGAGATAAATGCAGATATTTTATAGCTTCTAATCATTGTATCAATAGAGAGAAGGATGATCTGATAAACTGTTTTCCCTGAAATAGCTTGTTTAGACCAACAAAGGTTCCCACGAAAGAAATGAGAGGAAAAAAAGGGCTATTTTCAGTGTTTGGTAATGAACAGAGGGCAAATGTTAAGAAGAATGAAAGCATTAAATGTGTATCTTGTTAGCTAAACCTGTTTCATTATGATGGGGTAGCTACTCCAATTTATTTTGCCTATGTATATTTACTTTTTATAGGGCGTTATCTGGCTGCAGAAAACTTTTTCTTAATTGCCTGAATTCTGAGCTGGAATGTTTTATGCTGAACTGTGCTTGAGGGTAAAATTTTTTTGAAGGCTTGAATGAGAATGCATAGTTCAAGTCTTTTTGCTTAGAGAAATATATGGCAGAACCACTACTGCCATTAAAAATGAAAAACTGCATTGATTTAGATGAAGTGCGACAGTTTAAAATTATGTGTGTACAAAGATTTATTTTGAACTCATGAAGCTTATTTTCATTAATGACCCAACTCTGTTTATTAGAAGCGTGTGATATAAATACTTAATAATCTTATCCCTGGTGACACCTTCAGAATAGAAGAGGAGATTGCTCTTTTGATTTGCGCGGCTGCTGTGGGTGTTTTTGTTCAGGTCTGTAGAAGCCTGGTCCCTCCGTGTCTCCAGGTTCGCTTTCAAAGGTGTCAGCAGGCGCTGAAATGCAAAGTGGACATCTGGTCTCAGGTGGCCCAGGCCCAGGAGCCGCGGCAGACGCAGTTGTTTGGTGCAGCCCGTAGGTTTGGTGGTGGTGGTTGGTGTCTGAAGGCACCGTAAGTGGCATCACAAAAGGCATGTTTGAGGTAAATAGATCAGAAGGGAAATGCGGGAGCGCTGATGCGGTGTTCCCTCACTGAACAATGAGGAGAAAATCTACTTCAGAGTGGTTTCTTGATTCAGGTTTTCAAATTGTATCAGCACGGGGACTTAGCAACAAGACTCACAATCAGACTGTGGTGAAATGAGTTGCATTCCCCCGAGGCGTGGAGGAGAAATGTGATCCATGGAGGTTTTATCCTACGCTACACACACGAAGATGGAACCATGACTTGTCATGTTTTCAAAAGTCATTTGTCAATAGACTGATGCCACAAACTGAGTCCTTTCACAAAAGCAAGAGTTAGTGTGTGCAGCAAGAGCTGCCACGAAAAAATTCATCTGGACTCTACTCAGTAGAAATAGAATTGTAAATTAAAAGAAATTGCCAGTGAGCCTCTCTTGGTTTAGGGTTAAAGATCATTTCTGCCAATATATCCACCCTTTGAGACTGAGATCTACACCCTATGTCAAAACTTTTGCTCTTCTCTCCGTTGCTGCTTACTGGCTACATTTTAACTGTAAGAAGATGAGGAACAACATAAAAAGCTCAGCTCCTTTGACTTCTAGAATTTTGGTTTTCTGTGCTTCAGTAGTGTTTTATTATTCCACTTTTCTCTTATAAAATGGTATTTCTATTATAAATGCAGTTGATAAAATCAAAAGATTGGTTTCACTTTTAAATCTCCTGAGAGAATTTAGAGCTCTCAAATTCTCTTGTACAATTTAAAATAAATTTTCACCTTAGAAGTTTGCACATTCCTTCCATTTTGGCTTCCAAATAGTATATAGCTCCCAGAATAGAACTAATTAATATTTCCTTTGAACCTCAGTGTGCACTAGAAGCACTCATTAAGAGTAAAAGGCTGGAAGTTGTGCGATAACTGCCATAGATTTTGTAGTTTCTTCATCTCATATATTGATATCCAATTTTAAGGCACAATAAGACCTGTTAGTGATGGGGGTACTCTTGTGACACATGAACAGCTCTTATCAGGCAACAATTTGCAGTAAACACTTGCAGTAAACCAAGGAATTCACCAAGATCTTTAAAGAGTCAGCATGGAAACTGACTTCCGTAAAGGAAACCTCAGGTCAGAACTGCACAGGAGTTTGAGTTTTGTGAACTTGATAGCAATACATTTTCAGTGAATAGTGTTTATTGCTGCTTGCTAAGGTTGTGTCAACACAGCAAATCAAATCCTTCACTCTTTTGCCTTGTTTTAAGAAAAAACCAGCATTTTCCCCAGAAATGACTCTTTCAAGGCTTTCAGCCAGCAATGAAAAATAGGATTAATTACCTTGGAACAGAGGCATGTACCATTAGTCATGCAGTGCGTGGCAATCTGCTTCTGTACTGGTTACTTCTGACTTCAACTCAGATTCTTTTCCTCTGTGCAATTTGTATTTGTTTGGTTTTTCTGTTTTACCTTTTTTATTATTACTCTGCATTCTGACGGGAATACAGGAAAGCTGCAATTTCTTATTTTTTTTCGGAAGAATTCCAGGACGCTCAGTGGGAACCACATGCTGCTACGATCAAACAAACAGGGTGTTTTGTACATTTAAGAAATACTGTGTGCATAAGATAGATTATAATAAATGTCTTGTTTATCTTAGCTATTTTGCTCTGCCAACTATGCAGGCAGAGCTGCAAGGTAAAGGTCCCTCATCTACAGATTTAATCTTTCTTCAGTTCAAAGCTTTGTAAGTAAAAGCAACCATCTGTACAGGACAGCTGTTGAGATCCCTCTCTTACAAGCATTGTATTGGTGCCAAAGTGAAGCTTCTTGCCCTCATATCATTGTGCCCTCATTAAAAATAAGCAGCCCGAACCCATTTTATGTTATCCTTGAAATCCATTAAATTATATAGTAATTCCTGATGAAATAGTCTTTGTTAGAGGTTCTTAATAGGGAGCCTCAATACACAGAAATCAGAGCATTTTCAACCAGTGTATGTTTAATAAAGAGTTGTTTTTGATATTTAAATAATTTTATAAATATTGGGTTATCAGTTAGTTCCACTGACCGTTCATTCACTCTGTCTATGAGCAAATCACAGAATGACACAATCCAAGCAAGTTTTTTTTGTTCTCTATGATATATTTGTCCTCTCTGTAAATTTTAGTCTGGAAAAGAAGAAACCTGAGAAGTTAAAATAGAGAAAAGCACAAGCATAAGGACATACGTTTTTATGAAAGAACAGGCTTTCACTATGTGAAAAAACCCCTTGCCCAGGTATTATCAAAGTGAATAAAAATAGCATATGAACAATGTATGAAAGCAAAGAATTGTTTTTAATATCCTTGGCTGGCATTCATTTCAAAGGCACAAGAATAAGGTTCAGGTACATTTAGGAATTTATAATGGAAATTCACTTGCTTAATGATGCAGATGATTTTCAAGTACCTAAGGGAAAAAAAAAGCGAAGGCTGTACATTTGATTTTCTCTTTTACTATGCTTTTCCTGTGTCCTTTTCTGTAGTATTCTTGCCTTCTCAGTATCTGTCTTTGAAATCAATTTCAGATGTCAGGAAAAAAGTTAAAGATGTTGGCAGTAGTTGTCACGGATCAGACTAGGATGTCTCATTAAACTGAGCAAAGAGAGAGTGCGAATCACCTTTAATTTTCAGATTGGTTGGTCTTTAATGTTAAACTGAATGTGATTGATGCCTTGCAGAGTAATATGGGATAATATTTACTGAAACTTCTCTTAAATATTTGAAGATATATTTCTGTGTCTGCCTGGTAGGAATGATTTCGGTTTCCTGTGTTCTTTCTTGGCTGATGGCCTCTAAAGTGAACTTTCAGAACAAATGTAGAACAAGTCAGGCATACCCCTGTTGTGTTGATAATATCAACTTGACAAATGTATTCTGAATTTTGCCTGCAGCCGTTAAAATGGAAAGCGAAGTCGGAAGTGTTTTATGGGAGGTTTTTTTTATTGCTTGTACCAGCAAGTATTGTACTGATTTAGTCAAAGGAAAACATAATTTTTATAAAGCACTTGCCCTATTGACTCCCAACTGGAACAATATATTTTAATCCATCATCATGTTATTTTTACTGCTTCATTGTTTTATTTGCCATTATCGTACTTTTTCTGTTTACTTCTAAGCTGATATAAACTAAAGGCCAACAGTCTAAACTAAATAAATATTGTCTTAATGCTAATTTAGGCTGACTGTTTATTAATAGAACTTGCTTTCTATATATAGTGAAGAGAAATAACAGAGGTTGTTCTTGAACTTTGCCCACACCATTGTAATGGTTGTATATACAGAGGAGAAGGTCAACTCTGGCCGTGCTTTTGTTGCCATGTATGCCACTTTTATTAGTTTTATTTATTTTTGTAATAAATCGTATTTGAGGTACATTGTAAATGTGAGATAGAAGGATAAAAATCATCCACTTTTGCCAGATACAATGGGTTGGCAAAAAGCACGTGTAGAGAAGTGTCTTATGTAATTTAACTTCTTTAATATAGAAATAATCATTTTTGCTGTGAGGCTGCTGGATTGGCCTTTGTCCAATAAATGTTTCCTGTAACCATGAAACACGTTAATTTAATGTGTTTGCACATTAAAGCAGTGTCAAAATAAGTACCTGTTGAGTATTGCTAAACAAAGACAAAAACAACTAATTTGCTTTTTAATGAGCCAGTAATAATGCACCAACATTTCAGTCTGTTTACTCTTAAGGCAGAGAGGGTTTCTGGTTGAGGCTGTATTCCAGAGGTTCTCCTCCATAAAGAAGCCTTTTGAAATCCCTGCTGGTGAAAGACATTTTCATAAACTACATCAGTGACAGCACTGGTTGTGAAAAATGTAAGGATAGAACTGTTTATGTGATAAACCCTTAAAATAATAACTCTAGGTAATTGGAATATATCACATAAAGTTAAATGATATTTGGGCCAAACTGCTCTGTAGCTTTTTAGCAATTCGTGGAATCATAAAATCACAGAATGTTTTGAGTTGAAAGAGACCTTAAAGATCATCCAATTGCAATCCCCTGTCACGGGCAGGGACAGCTTCCACTACACCAGGTTGTGCTTCAGTGACCTTTTCCAAAATAAATTAATCTATAGAAATCTTTTCTTTTGTCTGTTAAGCAAATAGCTACAGGCTTTTCTTTCTTGTGTAAATCTTCCTTTGATAGTTATGAAACCATTTCTAGGTGTTTCTAGATGGCTGTATTTCTGTCATTTGTTTGTACCAGTTTTTTCAGTTGTTAGAGTTGGAATGTTTTTGCATGTGATGCAGATAAATGGTTTTACTGTAAAGCTTTAATTTGGAAGAACGGGAAGTATACCTTGATATTTTTTGGCCCTGTGTCTAAAAATGTGAGGAATTTCAGAGTCAGAAGAGGGAGAGCAGTGAGTATTACTTGTGAGGCTTAAGCCTCAAATAGCCCAGGCTGTTTTCCAGCTGGGTTGGCATTAAGTGCCTGGTGAAAGGTGCAGGTAACTTCGTTGATCTAGTCTCCCCTATTGCTTCTCTAAAACAGCTTTGTGCTCATGTTACACAAAGAACTGCTCTTTGTTTAAAAATAACTTGAAGTTGTCAGTCCTTTCAGAGAATGTAATTATTTCCTCTGGGGAAAATAACATGCCTTATCTACTCAAAGAAAGCATTTAGGATGCCCTTTCCTGCTTTCTTTGTCCTGCAATAATCTACTTTTTCTAGGAGGAACATTTCTGCTGTCAACATTTTTCTCTGGTGGAGCTGGGTGAAAATAAGCTCAGTGTGTGTCATCCTGAGATGCACTCCTGGTAAATACGGGTAATACGTCATCTATATTTGTCCGTTTCTCCCACAGAGTTTAATAAAGGAAATTATTCTGATTAATAGCTTTTACATTTAACAAACAGCACTGTTTGGGGTTATACATCCATCTGGTCCAGTTTCTAAGTTGTCAGCTTGATGATGTATGTGGATGTATAGAGCAGAAACAGATGACTGGAGGGACTGGTGAAATCCTGCAGAGAATTGAGCCAGCAGATTGTTTCCCCCAGTGAGCAATTTTATGGAACTTGTAAACCCGCCCAGGGCTCACCTTTTACAGGATACAGGAGTGCTCATGAATCGAGGTTCTGGCTGATTCTATGTTCCTTGTGAATATACATCTTCATTATTGTCAGGTTGTCTGGGTTCAAAGCGAGGAGCAGAGCTTTGCTCTCCATTTGTTTAGTGCTGCCGAGCAGGGTTTAGCCAAACTATCTGTATTTATTTGATTAGGCTCCAGCAGGAACCATCAGGTGCTGCTGACTTGGATTGCATGAGAGCAGGATTATGATCCAGCACAATAAGTGTAAGTGCAGGAGTTTGGGAGTTTTCTTCACTGACAGGCTGTGTATTATGGGCAGTGAGATGGGACTAAGCTTTGTGTTGTATTTCTGCAAGTGAGCATTGAGTGTTCTGTGCCAGATCTCCTGGCCAGTCACTCACAGACTCTTCCTGACTTCTGACTCACAGTTTAAAGTAGGACTGAAAGGTTACATGTGCACAGTTCCCAGTTTTCACATGGATAATACTTTCTCATCACTAGGGTGACTGATGGCTTACCCAAAATCCTGCCAGATGTACAAGCTTCACCTGAAACAGTTGATCCTCTTTCTCTTTCATACCCATACTCCTTTAACAATTTAGAAGAGCTATTTTAAACAAAATACTCAGACTCTGATGACAATCTCATTACTTTTCTTCCATTAAAGTTTAATGGAAGCCTCATTGAAGGTCTTAAGGAGATCCTGCAGGACATGCCTTAGCTAGTACACTAAGTGGTTTCTTTTTTAATTTTTGATTTTAAAATTTTGGTTAAACAGAATTTCATATTTTTCCAAGGTTTAAGGGTAAGTTTACAAGCTTCACTTTGACTTAGGCTCACCTCTGTTTTTCAGTTATTCTTTTTTGTTAATTATTTCTCAAACATGCTGACTTGACTCGTAGATCATAGTCATTGCTTGTTACTTCTCGTGAGTGCTGTCCAAAGTAACAGAGCTAAGGGAGTAGAGGCTCCTTGTACTTAATTCAATATTGTGGTGATGTGACAGACGTGTCTGTTTATTTTCTAGTCAGATAAATTGCACTAAAATGTAATGATTACACGAATTACTTCCAAAGGGTAACACTTACAAGTTTACATTCATTACCTTTTTGTAACTTTGAAAAGCCCATCCTGATGGCAATTTTTAATGCAAAAGGATTTTTTCTGTCATTCTGTGAATTGGAAATAATATATTGTGTAATTATTACTTGTGTCCTGAGAAATCTATCAATAATAGAAGGAAAACAATTTTCCCTTCTATTTCAATACATGATTATACATTCCATGTATGTACACACTTCTGATAATGGGTTTTAACCAATATTTTATTGATTTACTGTAGTTACATACAGACTAATAGCTTTCAGTTCTTTGGGATTTCATAATTTTAATATACTTAATGTCTTCTTTACAAATGGCACAAATGAATAACGAGTGTCAGTTATGTTGTGACCTGTGTATCTCTTCAAGATGATCAGGTGCATTAGTACTGGCACTTAGGATGGTTTTTGACTGAGTATTTCTTTTGTTACAGCTCATAAGGCAATGAATGCAATCTTTGAAGTTGGTTTATGATCAAAATTTTACTTGCACATCCTTTAAAATTTTAAGCTCATTAACTGTAGCATGTTAGCAAATAGTAAAGTAGTTACTAACTACTATTATTATTTTTTTTAATCACCTACTTGTATGTCTAGATGGAAGCACTGTGTGCTGAACATAGGGATATGGTACTTTAGTAAAATATAGTTGAAGTTTGGGAGGACAATTTATTGCTCCTGTATCCTATAGGATGCACAGATTTAATGTAATAGTTCTGTACATGGAGCAGTGTGCTGCTGATAACTTCGTGCCTTGGCATTAAAAGGAAGAAAACCCCATAAATCAAACAAACAAACCCCAAACAAACCCCAAATTCAAAAAAACCCCAAATCTCAAAAAGCCTAAACAAGTAGAAAACTTCTCACACCTTAATAAAGTTATGATGTTATTTTAAAAACACTGTTTAAGTTCCCTGTCTGTCTAACTGGAGTTTAACCCTGTCTGGCTTACAAATAAATCTTTTATTTTTCCTTTACATATGCTTTTGATGTATGTCATCCATCAATGTTAGCAAGAACAGTAAATGCATTGATCTATTGCTACACTTGACAAGTTAAATAACACTTTATGTAAGAAGTATTGATTTATAAAATCCAGTACATATAATTAACATTAGAACTGTCAAAAGTTGAAACAGTATTAACTTGCTGCTTATTTATAACCCAAAGAAAATTAAATAAAATATCCAGATTAATCAACTAACTCCTTTTCTTTGCCTTCAGAGATGTCAAGCTCAGTTATGTTTTCTAGAACAGTGATATGTTTCTTCCAATTTTGACAAGAAGAAATTACATGTTTCGTCAGTGTTAATAATACTATAGTCTCTAGATCTGTGTATTTTCCTTGAAGTGGTGGAACAATTCCGCTTGGGTAGTTCTGAAAGGATTTAGTGTAAAAGACATGGAAATAAGTGATGATATTTGGGAAAATGAAGGTACCCAATTTATGGGAGGCTTCCAAAGAGGCTCTGATCCAGCCCTTTGGGAGTGTCTGCACAAATCCCGCAACGAGACACTCAGAGCTCCGCAAGGATCACTTTGTGCTTCTGTCTCTGACCCAAGCAGTTACCAGGTGCCTGTCCCAGGGTTTGCTTAAAATGTGGGATATTTCAGTTGACTTCTGTGAACTCTGGACTGTGCTTTGTTGGCATTTCTGTCCTAATCCAGCATCAGACAAGGATATGAACAGCCCTGTTTCTGCTCAGCATAGCTGGGGCTCCTGTGCTCACCACCCTCCAATTGATTTGCACCACTGAGATCCTTTGAATTCAGTTTCTTGAGGCAGGCATTACCCAATTTCTAAGCCTATTTACATTTTTCAAGTTAAAAGAAAGAAAAAAAGAAAATTGCAAGTTACATTTAAACAAAATAACAATAGCAGTAAGGAGTGGACATTGCTTTTAACAAAGGTTTGAGCATGAATCATTTCCAGCCCCCTTCATCAAAAGAGATGTGTTTATATCTTCTCTGGGTATTCATAGCTGCTTTGCTATTTAGAAATAAATTCTCCTTGAAAACATAAATAGGTGGCTGACGTGGCTTTCAGGTCTGGCAGTGCCTTTGCTGTTCTATTGTTTCCTCCTGCTGCACTCGTGTTTCTGTTCTGGTACTCGGAGACACTCCTCAGCTGTTTACCTTTTTGATTTAAATTATCTTCTTCAAACTGAGAATGCCTCTTATACCAGGGAGGAATTTGAGGAAAGCACATTTATGCTTTTGTCTTTTCTCTTCTGTTAGGTGTTCTGTAGGGTTTCATCTCGCCTCCGTCCTGGTGTCAGTTGGAATATTTAGCGGATATATGGATAAATTACTAGATACACATCAGTGTGATCACACTGCCCTACAGTAGTTGGAGACTGTAGATTATGTAGCAGCAACAATAACTTCCTTTGTGCTTAAAATAATGAAGGAAATCCTGCTATATTTGGATTCTCTTTCAGTGAGGCAGCTTTGCCTTCCACCTGCTGTGGGCCGCAATTTAAACAGTAACAACTTATTTCCTTAAGTCTCTGTGACTCTCTGTGACGGAGTCTCTGTAAACATCACTGGTATGAAGAGAATATGAGAAGCACGGTGGTTGTGCTTTGATACCAAATTCAGAGGCTGGAGGTTTCTTTAAAGATTTTGTTTTGGTTTTGATAGTTAATGGGTTCTCTTTCATTTGCCCGCTTTGTACAGACGTGGCTTTTTCTTTCAGTGCGTTTGTAACTTTCTTTAAAACATCCTCATGATATTAAAAAAAAAATAATTCTGGAGCCTTTTTTGTGGATGAATTACACTAAACATAATTTAAGTATGTCATATGTAGCTTCTTGATTTTTAATCTTGCAGCAGGTAATGGATTTAAGCTTAAAGAAGATAGATTTAGATGGGATATTGGGAAGAAATTCTTCCCTGTGAGGGTGGCGAGGCCCTGGCACAGGTTGCCTAGAGAAGCTGTGTCTGCCCCATCCCTGGAAGTGTCCAAGGCCAGGTTGGCTGGGGCGTGGAGCAACCCAACCCAGTAGAAGGTGTCCCTGCCCATGGCAGGGTGCAAAACAAGGTGAGCTTTAAGATCCTTTCCTACCCAGACCATTCTGGGATTCTGTGATATTCCATGAATTCACAAAACTAGGAATAGTTGTTGCCTTTTGATATACAATAAACCAATTTTTTTTTTCTTGACTGAACTGAATTATTACAGGAGGTCAGAAAGTGAGACTAAAACATGAGGTGTAGAAATTAAATGGGAAAAAGAAGCCTTAGTGGGATTTTAGGTTAATACATCAGGAGCTGCTTGAGGCTCAGTTAAAATGATATCAGCTCATTATTTTTTTTCTCCTTGGCTGGTCTGCTAAAGAAATCAATTTTAAGAAAAGAATAATACAATTGCATGTGGGAAAGTCTTTCTCAGTGTATTTGGGGATAGCTGAGAGAGGTTTATGTTGAATTTTAATGGAGTGATGTTACCAACCACTGTCTTTTTTTTTTTTTCTATCAGAATCCAGGTCCTATAAAATTCTTCTGTGATTCTGGGGGTCCTTCTCCTTTCAGTTCTGTTTTGAGTGCTTCTAATAAAACTTTAGCAATCTTTTCTCAAAAGGGAATTCTTCAAGAAGTGATTCTGTAGTGAATGAAAGGACGGTCTTTAAATAGATGGCAGAGTGTTAGGGAGTAGATTTTATGAATGCAAAGAATAGGTTATGTTTAAAGACTTTTAAGCAGTAGTGATAGTAAGATTTTCTTTTTTTTATCATAAAAAAACCTGCTCTGGCTTTTTTCTGTTGTATCAGCATGCAAATGGATTTTCGTAGTTCATCTAAAGCTGTTCATAGGGAAAAATGGAAGAAGGCTGAGAGAGATAACAGGAAATGTTTGTGCCTTAAAACAGGGAAGAAAGGTTGAAAATATTAAACCGGGTTTTACTGGAGCAAGTCACTTTGTGGTGTTTATCTTAGAAGCTTCTAAGGGAATGAATTAGGATGTTTGCTCTTATAAGCAATTCTATGTGTTAGCCAAGATTTGGGAAAAACATTTGATCTATTTGCATCAAGAAATGAGGAGCAGAGAAGCCAACTGGAATCTGCAGTGCCATTTAGGTAATTCTGAAATAGAGAAGTGATGCTTCAATTAAAAAAAAAAAAGAATTTTTAATTAAATCTACTTAACTATCAGTGTGAAACACTCATTCTTGCCGCTTGGGACTCCTATTCTATTGAATTGTTGAAAGCTAATCATAACTATACATTACAGAATGTTTAGTTTTCCTCTTGGGATAGACTGCAACAGGTTTGCAATCTTTAGTTCAATATTTTTTCCATCCAAATCAAATATATGATTGGCAATTACCCAATAACTAACTTGCCAATTAGTTCTGTGACCTGTTCAAGGCAAAAAAAAGTTACCCGTTGAAATCTTGTCTCCCTGTGACTGTGCATTTAAACGAAATAAATGTCACTTATTCTAGAAATATGTAGGCTTCCTCACAGAACTTGCTGAGTCCTGAAACAATTTAATTCCATCCCCAATTAAACCTTTAAAAGCACCATCCATCAACCTCAGCTGATAACTGTATTTGCATTCAGGGATTATAATAGAGGTATCCAGAAAGAAGGTTATCTTTTTAATCTGTAGGATGACAAAAATGGGTAGTGTGGGCTCATTTACTTGATGTGTGAAATTGAGGAAGAAAGACTGATTTAAATACAGTTGCTTCAATACTCTTCCAATATAAAATCAGATATCGTCTTTGATGAAAGTTCAGGAAATCCATTTTAAGGGAATGCTTTACACCATTGTGTGAAAATTCTTAGCTGTGGCAGTATATTTGAAAAATAACCTGATATTTTAATGAAATATTCACTAGGATGCATCAGTCCTTTGCAGTCAAGGTTTAGAATGAGGTAGTAAAATGCAATTTAAATTTAATTGTTGTACTTGGTGATTTATGTCACACTTCCAACCACAAAAATTTGAATCTTAAAGATCCAATATTTTGGGTAAAATAGACTTCCTGCAAATCAATACAGTTAAAGTGACTGAATGCTCTAATGTATGTTTGACATTGTTGACAGTTTATGAATAGATCATATGCTAACTTTCACAGCATCTCACCAATGCATTTTAGAAGGTTTGAATTCAAAAGAAGATTGATTCAAATATATCTGAGTTCAATCTGACTTTGTGGTACATTTCCCAAGATTTACTATGTAATAATTCCAAATTCATATGCCACATAAGCTATTGAAGTTCATTTCCACAAGAGAATACAACTTGCATCCAGAGCTAGCACATGTGTGCATGCCTATCAGAAACTGAGAGAGTTGAGATTAAAAACTGGAGATAACAACACTAAAAGATCCCTTTGAAAAGGAAAGGGAGAAAAATCTTCTCCATATCCAAGTCAGGAATGAGAAGAAAAACCATTTTCCTGGGAGGTTGCAGTTATTGGCTGTCAGAGCAGAGCAGCTCGTGCTTGACAATGTCACGGCTGAACTTCGGGGTGGCCTTGATGGGATTTTGCTGTCCACAGTTGTACCAAATTTCTGTGGATTACTGGGAAGATTCTTCCTGTCTTTAGTTTGGGTTTTCTGACTCCGGTTGCCTTTTTACCTGTACTTTTGTATTAGACATTAAATCCCCCAGATGGACCTCCTGAGATACTCCTTTTATGGCAGTCATAGTTAACACACCTGAAGATTGCTCACATCTCCTTTCCTGGCAAACACGGGGAGCAAAATCTTTTCTGTGTGGCCGATCTTCTCCTGGGCTGATTGTTCAGCCTCTGTCTCATTTTCCTGGAAAATTCCTCAGAGATAATCCTGTTCTTTATTTGCCTGTGTCAGTTGATTATAGCTTTAGAAGCCTGTGAAGAAAGAGTAATGTGCATCATGCTTTGACTAGAGATTAATAAGCTAAAATCAATAGAGGTGTGTTATTTAATAAACCAGTGGCGCTTTTCTTTGAGTTTGAAAAATGTATCTCAGTCAAAACTCTTTTTTTTCAGTATTGCACCTGTTGGGTGAACTGAGCGATGGAAAGGGAGCTCCTCACATGGTATTTGTGAAGTGATTGAGCTGTATTTGCTCTGAATTGCTGATTTATGTGCAGGTTACTGTACCTTTAATATTCAATATTAGCTCACTTAGAAATGACTTAAATGTAGAGATGCATAACAAAGACAAATAGCAGTGGCAGTGGGGATCTCTCAGCCTCTTCTTAGCAATCCCTGAGTTTTTCTTCCTCTGAGTGTTCAGGACTACAGAAACTGATTTTTTTTCAGGATGTGGGCGCATGGTTTTGCCTGTAACTGTTGGTATCCAACATTTCTGGAGAAAAAAACACTGATGTTTTAGGAGTAGTTGCAGTGGGTTGTACTGATGAGGGTGATGTGGTACGTATCTGGAGTCCTGTAACTTTCCTTTTCTCTGTAATGTAGAGGTTCTCAAGATCAAATTGTGTCTTTAATTAAAATTTATTAATTCCTGAGGGATAAGACTGTGCGACTGCTTTCAAGATCTTGTAAGACCTTGTAGTAAATGAAAGATCTATTTAAGCTGACTTTGCTTTACGTATTTTACAAATGTAAGCTCTGAAAGAGCTAAGAATCACGAGCCAAGCCTTGTTAATTTGTTTATTAGAGGGAATGTTTGAAGTCCCTGAGATGGTGCTCTCAGTTTCTGAAGTCACATTCACTCAGGCAATGCTTATGAGATTGGGATTCCTTGGGTCTCTAAGGACTCTTGGGATTTTTGTTGTCATTCCAGTCAGTACAAAGCTGTACAGTCAGAGACTGCCTTTTGCTCTTGCAGGTCCTGTTTGCAAGTTTGTGCCTGAACATGATTTTCAGGGAGAATGGAGCACGAGGGAACTTCCAGCTTTCCTGTGATGCATCTCCTCTGCCAGGGCTGAAGACAAGCCCAGAGTAGTTGACAATTGCACACAGCACCATTTTGTATTTAAATGTCAGCATTAGTCCAAGAAAAAGTGTCTGGGTACTGTTAAATTAAGTCCTGAATCCATATTTTGAGGTAAATTCCATCTAATTTTTGCAGGTACCAAAGAACAAAACTGGATGGGTCAACCCAGCAGAGTAATGAAACTTAGGCTCTAGTGATGCAGTAAAGCAAGGCAGACATGCTGTGGAGCAAATTTCCAGGCAATTTTGGCATATCCAATCCTATTTTTTCTTGAGATTTACATAAACATAAAATGTGCACTATCCTTCTAAGGATACAAGCCGGGATGTTGGCGAGTTTGGTAAGCAGACTTAATGAAAATTTACTGAAGCTGTAACTATGCAAGTGCCAACAGATTGGCACCTTATCCCTTCACTCCTTCTTGCAATTCAGAGAATTTTTTAATTACTATTACTTTTATTTTTAAATCAGCGTGGCTGAAGAGCCAGAGAAGCTGGAAGTATTAACACTTGTGGCATTCAGAAAGAGCAACAGTGTATAGTGTGAATGCTTGCTCCCTTTTTTTTTTCGGTAGACAGAAAAGTATTCTAGCTAAGAATAATAATTGCGGTATTTTATTATTTTTGTTTTGAGGACTCAGGCTTTAGGCTTTTTATTAGTATTTTACTCCATTCTTGAAGAGCATAAAACCAGAGATGCTTTCCTGGTTTCTAAACCCTTGGATGGCCAAGGTTAACCTTGTGGTGAGCCCTTTCTGTAGTTAATTACTAGGTACAAGTATCTCATACCTATTAACTGACCCCTTGTATCTTCCATCCCTTAGCCAGTCATTTCTTTCCTATGGTTTCCCTTTCATTTTTCCTGCCAATTTTCCTGTTTCCCTGGGATGCTCTGGAACAACCAAACTTTTCCTTGCAGGTCCAGCTTCAAATTCTGCTTTCCATGAAAGCTAACAGATGTAAATAAAATCCAGGGTGCAGCCCTGGTTTGATGATGAGCCTGAGGTGTGAGCTGCAGAAATGCCAATGTCATCAAAGCCTTGCTGCTGCCTCTCTGCATGGAATCTGCTCCATATTTTATTTTCATTTCTGCTTTCAGTGAATATTTAGTGAGCTCTGATTGCATAATTGAATTTGATAAACTGATGGTATGTGATTGATGAGAAAGTCAGGAATAAAGGATTAGAAGATAAAATTACTTCAAGGGTTTAAGTAAATCTTCCAGAGAGCCAGAGTAATTTATAAAGCATGCTGTACTCTTTATAAAAATATTCCCGTAGGTCTATTAAATTTTAGCTTCTAACAGAACTGGATTGAGTTTTGAGAATCATTTTCATGTAATAACAGCTTGATTGTGATGCTTTAAATGGGAGATAGCTCTGAGTGGGCTGCATCATCACTGGGTTTGGAATATTTCGGCAGGAAATACAGGGCTGAATGACAGACTTGTGGGCAGCACTTTGTCTTCCAAATACATCATTTTTTCTTGGAAAGACATAAGTTAGGAGTAAGTGGATAATTCAGAGTAAGTAATGGAGGAGGTTATGCTGCTGAGTCTGTAAATCACTGAAAACAAGGATCAACAAATGACTCGTTTGTAGTGCAGTCCCAGTTTCACTGTGATCTCCCTCAGTGGCTGAACTTTCTTCAGGGAGGAATGGTTTAGGAAACTCATTCCATGAGCCTCTCTGCAGAGCAGGTAAATGTTGTTTTCAGGGGACTCAGCACTAATCATTTCACTTTACCAATTGGGCTCTGTTATCTTCCCCTGAACACCAGCACTGCTCCCAGCTGCTGCTTTTCCATCTCCAAAGAAGCCTGACACCTTTAATCTTATAAGGGTAGAATGTCTGTAACTCCCTTGGGAGACTCCCTGAAATACATGTGAAGCCTTTGACAGGATTTAACATTTTCTCACTTGTTTAGAAATATCTTTGTGAAAATTTGCTTTTCACTCTGGGTAAAATAATTGTATTTCACTGGAACATCCTCTAACTCCAACTTAAATTTTTCTTTATAACATTTAAAATATTGGTTGATTTTAATAGGAGAAAATGAGAATTGAGGGAAGATGACTTCACAATAATTGCAGTCATTAAAACAACAACAACAAAAAAGAGAGGCTTTGCAGAATATATTCTCAGTCATGTAATAGAGTGGAGAAGTGTAAAACCCATCCTTGGCTTGTCTGGGAATATCTGCTGGCTTGGAACTGTTCCAATTTTCTCATATGTTGAATTGTTGTAGCTTCCTGTATAGCTAATTTAAAGAAGATACTGCTGATCTGCACTCCACATAAATCAGTTTGTTTGAAAAACAGGTTATTTAAAATACTGCAAATCAGAAAAGGGCCCTACCTCAAAATGCAGTTTTTAATTCTATTTGTTAGATCAGATTTTGTGTGGTAGTTTATAAGCATTGCTTTAAGATTACATGGGGTTTTTTCTGCATAAATGACTCTGTCTCTGAAGTTAAATTCTAAAAACTTAGGAGACCATTTGTCAGTGCAAATCATCGGATGAGAGGGGAGCCCTGTGTGGTTTACAGCCCACTGCAGCAGATATTTTGGTGACAGTGGGCCTGGGGCTCCCTGGCCACGCTCAGCTGGAGCCCAGCTCTGCCCTGGGACCCTTCAGGCTGGTAATGAGTCTGTGCTGCCACGTGCTCTGTGGAGGAATAAAAAATCCCTGATAAGAGGCAAAGTGAAAGATAAGGGCTTGGAGAAGTTGACATCCCCAGGCTGGGCTGTGAACCCCAGAGGAGCACCAGGACCACTGGAAAACCACCAGCAGCCCCACTTGCCCCGAGCTCCTCTTCCCCAGTCCCTGTGGTTGCTGTCCTGGGGCTCTCAGTGATTCTGTGACCTGTGGGTTCAAAAATTCCAGCCAGCCTTCAGTAGTACGTGAGGTCACTTCCCTACAAACCGTAAAAAATAGGTTAAACTCTTTAAATAGCAACTATAAAAATGCCTGAGCTTGTCTAAAATAAATTCTAAAAGGAAGGTTTGCAGTTTAACTGAACCATTACTCGCACTGGAACAAGATTTGTGTATCTGGGGTTTTTTTTTGGTAATTTATATATAAAGTACACACATACCCTGCACTCTTTACAGCAGAGTTCAGTATTGTCTATCTATTTACTATTATTCATATTTTGTATTAAATCTCTGAACATAACTTCTGTGTTTTATATGTACTCATAAACTGCTGGAGGTGTCTGGGGCAGGTTGGATGGGGCTCTGAGCAACCTGGTCTAGTGGAAAGGTGTCCTCGTCCATGGCAGGGGTTGGAACTCAATGAGCTTTAAGATCTCCTCCACCCCAGGCCGTTCTCTGATTCTGTGCTAATTTGGGTTATAGAATGGATTTGTATGCTTCGAAAATTGAGCCCGTAGCTCCTACATAGTTGCAAGTAGAAATTTGACACCTGAAGTGTGAAAACCTCCATCTTCTAGAGGTGACTGGGGTGGACCTGCAGCAGGTGTGGACTCTGTATTTGAGTAGAGCTTTGGCAATTTATCCGTCAAAAATTTTGCTGCTTGGAGTATTTTATTTGTGATGCACAAGAGTTTGAGATTACATGTGACCCTTGCATAATTCAAAATCTGTTAGTGGCTTCAGGTAATATAATTTAACACATTTTGGTTGGCAAGAACATTGAAAAACACATTAAACTTGTGAGATGTTTTTTTTCTAAATTCTTTTCCCTATCAAAAATCTTCATTTACCCTGAGACTTTTCCTGCTGTGATAATCATTTCTATCCAAGATTACTCTTCTGGTTTCTATTCAAGAAGTGAAAAGAAAAAAAAAAAGCTTTGAGTGGATTTAATCCTCAGAGAGGAGAGGGGGGGAAAAAAAAGCCAATAGGGCTGTTCACTGCCTGCCACAGCAGATAATGTTGGAATTCTCATATGGATAAAGACTAAACATGGACAAAAGCTTGTCTGAGTGGGCAAGTACAAAGTTTATCAAGATCCTGGTAGTTCTGCCTCTAAAGATAAAACTTAGTTATGAATGCACCAGTGTAAGCCTTAACTGAATCATGTTGTTTCATGTTTTACGATGTCCATTTTGAGAAGAAATGAGCTAAATATCAGATTTTCCTGTACTTTCTTAAATAACCTCCAAACCTACTTTGTTTCCTTTGTATTTCAGAGGATGTTGCACCATACTTCAAGACAGAGCCAGGCCTGCCGCAGACACACCTGGAAGGAAACCGGCTGGTCCTTACGTGCCTTGCTGAAGGCAGCTGGCCCTTGGAATTCAAGTGGTTGCACAACGACAGTGAAGTAACCTCCTACTCCAGTGAATACAAGTAAATGAAATCTATATAACCACCTGCTCCAAGTGTAACTGCAAAAAGAAACCCCCGAAACAAAGCACCACCCCCTCAGTTTCCCAATACCTCAAACAGCTTTGCAGATCCAGACACAGGGACATCAGGGTTTATTGTGAAGGAAGAATGGGGTTTGTGAACAGATGAGATCTCTCTGAGAGAACTTCCTTCGCTAAAAATGATGTTTGATGTTTCAAAACATGGGTCCTAGCATAGACTTTTTAAGTACCAGAAAGGCTTTTTGTTGGAGATGTAGCTTTACCTGTATTTGTAATAAATAGGAGACATGTTCCTTAGCTAAATGTTACATATGATGTGTGACTCATCCTTGAGCTCACCGGGACTGTTCATCTCAATCAGATCTGAAAGAATGTGGTCTGTCTTAAATTCCACAAAAACCTTTCTGTTTCAATTCTAAGAATCTCAAAACTGAGCTGATAGTTCAACAAACTGTTCTTTAACGATGATGCACTTTGCCCCCAGGACCTAAGTGACTCCCTCCCCATCCCACAGACATTCCATCCAACGGGAGAAAAACCACAGTGCGGCTTATCAGAGCTACAGTGCTGCTGATAGGCAGCACACGGCTGGCCAAGTACCAAAGTGTCAAACAGCCAAGTTTTGTCTGCTTTTCTTTAATGTGGGAGGATTAACTGGGTCTTCTCCGTGCAATAAGCTCTGTAACTTCATAGAAATTTGATATTTCTGCAACTTGCTGCTTTCAAATTTTGCGGGAACTGCCAGGTGAATTCAGAAGTTACGAGGGGTTGGTGTGTGACAGAGAGAGCCCGTGTATACAACTGTACCTTTTGCAAACCAAGCTAAATGCTGCACTTTTGGGATGCATGGCTTAATGTAGGGAAAATAGTTCGTGAAATTACATATAAATTGGCATAAAAATGCAGACAATTTTATAAAGTTCTATATTATTGCACAAGGTAGTCCATAATTACTTTTCTCGAGGATTTTCAAAATTGTAACCTAGCAGTAGTTCTATTTTTGATGTTATATACATTTACAAAGCAGTAGAAAAAAGCCGTTAAATAACTTTTTAAAACTTTTGTCGGTCATTTAGCACTTGAAGTATTCAGGAACTTCTTCCAACCAAACATTTAGTTCTGTGTGAAGTTACCTAGAAATGCAAGACTTTTGATTTGGATGAGCCCTCTGAGTCCTGAGTCCCTGCATCCATTAATGGTTGCTGTTTTCACGTCTTGGGATGTGCTGCTACTTCAGAATGAGCCACATGCACGTACAGAGGAGATTTGTGAATACTTTCTGGAAAATAAAAAGATCTCTAATAGCACAACAAATCACAGAATGCTTGAGCATCACTTTGTGTAAATGCCACTTGTTTTGATCAACAACAGCAGAGCCAGTTGTAGTTGCTTGAGCTGAAAACAGCCCCTAACCATGTAAGAAGCTGAGAAAGTGGGATAAAAAATGGTGTGGGAGGACAAACACATGAGCATGGAATCAGCAACAAGCAAAGGTTACAACTCCAGCCTTGTAGATGTGCTCGTCACTGGGAGACTGACATTTCCTGATATTAGGAGAAACCTGAATAAGGATGTGTGACATTTTGAAATAGGATCAGAATGCCATGGTATTTGTTAAACAAGTGGGCATCCTAATACAAAATTAGAATTTTACTGTGTGTGGCAGTGGAGTTGGACTCAGTCATTGGACTTTCCCAAGCTGTATGTGCACAGTCAGTCCCTTGTTTCTTACCATTGCATTTCATTTCATCTAGTGAATGTCAGGTCATGATTCACGCCATATTTATTAATTCTGCAGGTTTTATATTGTTCTTATTTCTATTTCTAATTAAAAGATCTGGTGCAGAGAAAGCTACAGTTTTATGATAACAAAATAACATTGATAGGAAATACTAATGTAGAAGTTGCAGCTCTACTATTACAACTACACCACAGTCAGAGATCAGCCAAACAGGATTTTGATTCTATAGAAGTGCAAAGCTTTAAGCTTCCAAAAGATGACATAGGTGCATTAGGATGAATGAAAGCAAGGAAAAGATATGCTTAGACATAAAAATTCCAGTTGCAAAATTTAAACTTTGACCCCATAATAGTTTGCTCTGCAGTTCTCTTGGGTATATAGTCTGTTTAAATGCACAAATCCTCCCTGAGTAAGTGACTTCTGCTGCAATTTGAATCATCAATCAAAGATTTTTGGTAATTGATATTACTTAGTGTGTCTCAGTTAAAGTAACGTCTATATTGCAACAGGCTGAAAATATATTATTATAACACGCCAAGTGAGTAAAGAACTAATTGCAGCCTTTGCATTTTGACACTGGTGACCCTGACGGAGCAGCTTTGCTTTGTCTAACGAAGCTGCTTGTGTGCACAGCCTGGCTTTTACAGTGACTGTGCATACACTGGTTTGTATTAAGAATTTATAAAACAACTTATAAATTCTTTGTGATCTGAGATACACATTATGAAAACAAATCAGTGCTGCTGACTGCGGTAGCAATTTTGGTTATATCTATAAGTTAAGAGACTTGAATTTTCAGGCAGGGTCTTTTTCTTTCTTTTTTTTTTTTCCCCCTTTGTTTTCTTTTGAATTAAGTTCTGGACGAGGTGTGTCTTCCATATTTGCTTTTGTGGCCTGAAGAAACTGATTTATTTGAATTTAAGAAACTAAGGTTATGTCTAAGCAGCCGCGCACTTTCCTCCCAGATTACTTAAAAGTATCTGATTATTATATTTGTGTTTTTAACATGGGTCACATTTTAATTTTATTCTGTATAAAAAAAGTTAGATCAATTGATGCATAAGTCTTTTGTTAAAAAGCTTGAATAGATAAAAAGTTGCATGACTATCTAATAAAATAAGTTTGGTTTTAGTTCTGTATCCATAATTATGACTGTTAAACCCTGTAGCCTGTAGGTTCGCTTTTAACTCTTAGAGCATTTAAAATTAAAATGAGGGTTTAAATTTTCAATTAGGGGTGAAATGTAAGTGTTAGCTGGGGTTTCTCCTTAGGTGTCTGATACCACTCCCTCCTGAAAGTCACTGCAGTGTGGAGATGGAGCACGTTGTGCTCTGGGAGACTCCCCTTGAAGCTTTTCTTTTCCGCTTGTCACTTTGCATCTTCGTGCAGAAACTTCCCCAACGCTGGGTCCTGGTTGGCTGTGCCATTCAAAATGAAGAAACTGTTGGGCCTGACTTTCCAAAGTCCTTGCAGAGAGCCCCAGAAACCTTAAGGAGCCTCCTGGCATCTCTACCGTGGGAAGATCTTCTGTCTTGAAAGTTTTGAGCTCAGACAAAAATAAAGCAAAATCATGTCCTGTCACTGTAAGAAATTGTATTAACCTTCGGTATAAATTCATTCTGGAGAAGAAAGTCTTATTTTGAACTTAGAAAGCACTATTTATATCCCTCTTTGCAGATCACAAAACAAGTAGAATGGGGAAAGCACAGCTCAAAAAAGCAGTATTATGACTGTTAGGTCAATAGAAAAGTAAGTTTTGAAAAAATAATAAGACATATGAGGTGCATAAAGACTGTTTAAAATTGTAAACACAGAATCAGAAATTCCATTAATATTTATCTCTTGGCCAGGTTTGCAATTTTCAAGTTTGTCCCAAACACTATAAACACATGTCCTATCTCTTTTTTTCACTTTTGTTATTTCTTTCTTGTAATTTTGCTTGCTGTACCTGCACATTATACCCAGTAGGTCCACTGAGAATCCAGCTGCTCAGTAGGTTTTGGCTGCCTTGGAATTTCCAAGGTAGATGGGATTCTCACTGTAAATTTTTAAAAGATGTTCCTTTCTTCAGGCAACATGTTAAGAATGTTTCCTGCTGAAACTTTAATAAGTCAGAAAAGAAAACCAAAGTAGGACACTTCTGATCTAATTGATTTGTTTTGTCCTGGTGGCAGCAAAACTAACTCTGCATCACTGTCCTAGTACAGATGAATATCCAAGAAAGAAGCCTTTAATTGTGGCTTTATTTAATAGAAAAGCCAACACAGAAAATGTTAGCCAAGTAGGACACTAAATCTTTATGGGAGGAAGAAAGGTTTTTAAGCTATGACTATTTAGTAAAAAGAACAGTAAAACATTAATTTTCAATATTTGTCGGAATCGTCAATTTGGTTTTTTTATAATGATGTTTCACAACCATCATCTGTCTGGCAGAGAAGGAAATTGTTCTTTAAGGAGCTAGAGAAGCCTTATGTCCTATTGATTTCTATCCTGTGCCTTGTATTTCCACCTGTTTTCTCCCTCCATGCCCATGGTGAGGCTCATCGGGCAAGAGGCAGCATTCCTGGTCCAGGGTCACCATTTGTGTGCTGGGCTCGCTGTGACTCCCACACGGAGCACAGGTCTGAGTCTCCCTTTCCTGCCTGGTGCCAGCTGCCACAGCCGTGGGAGGAGATGTGCTGGTGGCTCCAGAGGAGGCCACAGGAGCCACCTTCGGCACACAAGTGCCACAGCTCGTATCCGTAGGCAGCCAGGGGCTCGTAAGGATCCCAGGGATTGCTAAAACTTGCCCGTGGTGTTGGGCTCTGCTTTAATTCCCTGGGTTTGGTGGCGTGGCCCACTTGCTGTGGTGTATTTGTTGTGCTTGCCATGCAGTGATTACAGACGGCATTTATCACTTACACCAGAGTTTTCTGCCTCCTTTGTTTTCACACTCCCTGATCCTGTTCAGATATTAAGCTCTGCATGTGGGTGTGTACAATATATGTGAGTATAAGAAGAAATGTTTTCTTTTGGTGGAATTAAATTTTGAAGATTAAAATTCAGCAGTTTTCTTTTTCCTTATCTTTCATAAAGACTTTCATTAATCCTGCCGTAATATCTCCTGAAGGTGACTGGGGGAATATGTGCTTTTGATTAATGTTTGTTTAATGCAGGATTATCTCTATTATTCATGTGTTTTATTCACATTAGAACTGTGCCTATCAGCTCATTTTCATGTTGAGTAATCAGATAGAGCTGAATGAGGAAGGTGAGATTAGTGGACCAAGTGTCTGTGCAAGCACAGTGAAGGGCAGAGCAAATGCAGTGTACAGCACACGGTGTCATTCCCAGTATTCCTCTGAGTTTTACACTGGTCACACAGTGTGGCTTTCACTGGAAAGCTTTGATACTTCTTGCAATCTCCTAATGCCTACACTGATTCTTGTGTCTGCTCTGAACAAATTACCTGCTTTGCCTTACGAATGAACACAGAGAAAACTAGGGAAAAATATGTAAGTCTCTCTTCCAGGTGAATCTTTGCTATACTTGGCATTTGTCATACACAGAACTTAAGACTGAAAGGTATTTCATGGATTTCTTGTTAGCTGTTTTTTAAAAATCTGGATATAACAGACAATATTGCCAGAGATTACACCAGAATGCTGTTTATAAGAAAAAAACACAATAAGCGCTTAAGACAACGTGTAAAACAGGAGGGAGTGCTCTATAATTCTGCCTTTTGTCTTTTAGGTACATCATCCCAGCTCTGCAGAGGTCTGATGCTGGCTCTTACCAGTGCATCGTCCGGAACAGGATGGGGGCCCTGCTGCAGAGGAGATCTCAAGTCCAAGTGGCATGTATGTTGGAGTGGGAGTTACTCTGTGACTCGTTAGCTTCTGCTTGCGTAAAGAAACCAATGTGCTGATAGCACTGGCTAGTCTGAAAAGGAATTAGATACCAGATTTAACAAAGTTTTAAACTATTGCGTCACAAGAAGTTTCATACTCTGGTTATTGTCTGGGAGGCAGCTCAAAGCAGGGCAACATTAAGTGTTTGAGCTGTTCAAAGCCATGAAAACGAGATTGTTTGGAGATATCCGTAGCATGGGAAAACTATTACACCTTAGCCTGAAGACACAGGGATTAAGCAAGGCCATGTAGCACAAAACTATCAATCAAAACAACAACCAAAAAGAGCCCAGGGGACAGCAGCAGCTTCTGAAGGGCAGTGGTGTGGGATAGCATCAGGAAGATTTCAGATCATAATCCTTGTGATACAAAATCAGCTTTTTCACAACAAAACTTGAAAATTCCGTTCTCTACACTTTTCTAAAGCAAACCCTCCAATTCTTGCACCACTTTAGTTTGGACTGCACAGAAGTTTTAAAATCCAAGTGCCATTTGGAAAGGTTAAGCTGGTTTTCTCAGGAGTTCATGCTAGTGAACTTGACATAAGAAGTGACCACATACTCTTAATTTTCTTTTTTCTCAGTTAACATACAGAAAATACAATTCAAATAACTTCTTTGGATATAATAATAAAATTAGGCCTTATTCTTTTTTCAAAGTAGAATCATAAAGGAAATTTAAAAAGAGACAGATTTGTATACTGTGCCTAAGAAGGCTGATACATGGATCAAATTTCTCCTCCTTGGGGTCAGTAACTGTCACTAAAATGTCACTTGATAAGTGGAATTTAGAGAAACTGAATTATTTATTAGATACCCAATTGGAAGGAACTGATTCAAGTTAATCAGTGTGTCAATGAGGAAAATTACATGGAATTTCCTGTGTTTTAAAATAAAACCAGTTGCAAATGATGTTATGTAAGTTTTGGTATCGTGTTCATCAGTTTACTGCATTACAGTAGATTATGTTACTATATCTGTAATGTCAGTAATTTGATGTTTGGTCTCTCTATTGTTTCAGAGTTGCCGGGAGCTACAGTTAAAATAAACTGCTGCTAAAATGGGGTTTTCCTTCCCTGACTTCTGCCAGCCCTTATGCCCCTGCTGTCTGGTGACCCTGGGCTCACTCTGATTTGTGTCAGACTCTTGAAAGCATTTTTCCAAATATTGCTCTTGAGTTTTAGTGAATTATATCAGGTCACAGAGGATCTACTGGCAGCTGGTGCTAGTGAACATGACTTTGAGTGAGGTGTGGGGTGAGCAGCAGGTGTAGCAGGGGAAGGCGAGGTGGAGATGCCTCTCACTGTGCAGCACTGAGCCACTGGAGAAGCCTGGATGCCTCTGGAAGTTGGGTCTCCAGGTGTGGTTTCACGGGACAAAGACTTTGGTAGCAGCACCAAGAACAATGTACCCATTTCTTCCTTCATCCCACTAATCATTCCCACTCCTGTATTGCAGTGGAGCACACTATCCCTTTAGGCTCAGCAGGAGAACTTGTTTGTGCAGCTGTGGACTGGGAAACTTCTCCAAAACTTTTGACAAAGCAGCAGATACGTTGCTGGGCTGTTAAAGGAGTTCTCTGCCTGCTCCTCCCCATGCAGTTCCCTGCCCAGCTGTGCAAGCAGTGGTGCTGGCACAGTGGAGGGAGCAGTTCCTGAGGAAGTACTTGGAACAGTAGTGAGAAGGAGACACAGGAATACTTTTCCTTGATGCTGCTTGCTGAAGAATTCTGTCTCCTGAAAGGAGAGCTTTATTCCCCTCTGAAGGAGGGTAAGATTGGCAGGGCAGTGTTTTGTCTCTCCAGGCTGGTTTGTATGGCTGGCTGTTCTGGAGAGAGAAAGAAGTGCAGTTGTTTACTTTTCTTCAGTTTTAGTTTTTCCCCCATTTAATTTGCTGAACGAGGCTAAAAAGCTCTCTCTTAAAACTGTCTGAATTAAGCAGACTATTTATTAATTCATTTATTCCTTTATTTTCACTGATAAAGACACCGAGACAAAACAAACCAGAATTTATGTGACTTGGAAGACTTTTGGTCTGGAGCCTTTAGTGACATATATGGCTTCTGTAGTGAAATTTCCAGTCAAATTTGCACTTTATTCCTGCAGATTAAAATGTTCTACAAATTTTCAATATCCTGTTTCCCCTTCACTCAGGGTAGCTACTGATACGCTGTGATTGTTTTCTGTATTTTAATGTTTTTGATCTAAATTAATTGTGTGGATATAGTGAAGCTCCTGATGTTTTACTGTTTATTACTTTTTGGTGATTCTTGAAAACCCATCAGAAGGCAACATTCCCAGGGGTTCCTAAACTATCTTAGTTAGTCATCAAAACCTATGGGGAATTGTATGTTAGACATTTAACTCAGAAGGATTCACAAAAAATGGTCTCTTTTTGCCCGTGAGTAGAGGATGCTTCCCAATACACTTCAGCTCAAGCTCTCTAGTGAAAAATGGAAAGGTGTAATTATAATGGCACTGAGAAGATCTGAGGTATTTTCCATGTCCTAGGTATCTGAAGTAGCAGAGAACTTGTTAAATAATTTTAAAAATATTCTCAACACATGCTAACATAGTGCTTAACTGAATGGGAACAGGTATTTGTGAGAAAACTGCTGAGTAAATCTTAATTACAGAATGGGCTTAAAAACTCCTGGATTGTGAAAACTAAAATAATCATACGACAGTGAAGTTAATTAGATCCACCTACGCAGTTTGAAATTTCTTTTCAAGTAGCTGATCTGATTACAGTTGTAAGGAATCTGGAGCAGCAGAGGAAGTACAATGCTGATTATGTCTGAATAAATAACTTGAAAATCACAAAGATGATTAAAGCTTCTTTAAAATACCATGTGTTTTTAATTTCTGCTCTTGTTCTGTCTCTTCCCATCTCCTGCCATTCGCAGACCTGATTGTAGTCTTCTCTTTGCTATGTCCTTTGCATCCCTCTCTGCAGCACAGAACTTGTAGAGAACCCTGTGGTCCTTTAAAACAGAAAGGGAATTCAGTGACAGAAGCTGGAATAGTTCTCTGTGTGTGTGTGTGTGTGTGAGTTTCCTAGGTTAAATCAAATTAAAATGCATAGAAGTTCTTTGGAGGGTGAAAAAGTAAGAGCCTACAGCCCTGTTTATTTTAATGGATAAAAATGTGATGCAAAAGAAAAACAAGAAAAAAACATTCACTGAATTTTTCCAAGGTCTCCCCAGACATGTGAACTTGTCTGTGAAATAAAGCCTTCGGAGGCAGAGGTTCTGCAAGGGTAGTTTCATTTCTTCCATTAAAATTTTTGTTAAAAGCTGCTCTTTAACACTGGGGACGCACTGTTGACTTTGCAGTGTCGTGCCAGAAGAACTGATAGTTCCCAGCACGGCTGTGGCCTTGGTATTCCAGGATCCATTTGGGTGTAGTAACTTCCTTGCCTAGGTCTGACTCAACTGACCTGGCTGCAGTGGTAGAGCTGCTTGTCTGTGTGTGTAGCTGTGGATTAAAAAAAAAAGATGACTGAAAATTGGACGAGTTTAAACACACCATGAGCATTCCTTTGCATTGCAGGAGTTTCTTTTTTATTGTACAAGCATTTATCTGAAAAAAAAAAAGGCAACGCAAAGCAAAACAAAAAACCGAACCAACCAAACAACCAACCTCCATTAAAATGTCATTTTCAATTACACCCCTCAGTAATTGCCCAGGAACACCAGGGCTGTGCAGGACTGCTCAGGGATGCTCTGCCTGAGTGCCCCAGCAGCACCTGGGTTTCCTTCTTGCCTTATGTTCATCTCCTCTGTAAACCAAAATCAAAACTGTCCCGTGATCCACAGTGTCCTACGGACTAATTATCAATGCCAGTGGCTTTGGGAAACACACTTATTTCTCTATCTGCTGAAAAGAAATAGGGAGAAACACAAAACATGTAATATTTTCTTTGCAGACATGGGAAATTTCATGGACAAGGACCAGAAAAAGACAGTGACTGAAGGACAAGCTGCAGTTCTGAACTTCCCACACATCCTCAGCTACCCAAGGCCCCAAGTGACGTGGTTTAGAGACGGGCACAAGATTATACCAAGCAGCAGAATGTAAGTCAATTTAAAGCTCAAAATACACCCACCCTAAAATATGATTAATTATATTTGATAACACAACTTACATTTTAAGTACACTAATTAAGGTTTAAAGAGAATAAAGTAGTCTTGTTCGTACCAAGTTTGAGATAAATTACTATTTTAAGACTGTCTCTGAACTTCTGAAGCAGTTTGACAAAATAATTCATGTGGTTTTAATGGTCCTGGTGCAGCATAAGGGGATGGATATGCAGAATGTCTGCACTCCCTCCGTGCTACTCATTTCCGTGATACATTTTGGGAAAGTAAATGCTCATCTCTCAATTACGTTTACTTGAGTGGATCAACTTAATGAATACTGAGATTTTTCTCTTTTAATATATGAATCTCTGGGGGTTTTTTTGCCAAGTTATGCTTAGTACTATTTTCCTCACAATAAAATTCTAAATATTGTTTATCTTTTTCAGTATTTTTTAGCCTACAATGACAGTTTTATTTCCTTTTGGTTAATTAGCAGCTCACCCCTAATAACACAGTACTTGCACTTTGATTATTTATTGTCTCAAGGTGTGCTCATTTATCCTTTCCTGAAACAGTTATGAAGCCATCCCATGTTTTTATCTGCACAGTTTCCTTCAGAGACTGAAGGGCTTGGCTGTAACCCTAAAAAATATGGATTAAATCTTGTCTCATTTATTAGAAAACTGTTGAAATGCCGGGAATGTTGCTAGATAATTTTTAACTGTGTATTATATTTTCATGTGTTCAGAGGGGTAGATGTGCTGGCAAATGATGGTAATGGGATGTTGCTGTGTTCCAGGAGTGCTGAGTCTTTAGGGTTTATATTAGAAAAGGAAAACTTTTATTGGGTTTGAATTTTGTTAATCCATACTGTATATTTTACTGCTGCTTTATGTGCCTTTTCGAAACCTGAAAGCTGGTATTACAGTAGCTTTGAAACTGTTAAAATTAGTATTGCAGGGATGTGAAGAAACTATATAATAATTTATGAATAATTTAATAGTAA
Organism: Atrichornis clamosus; assembly: GCA_013400975.1. Lineage (NCBI taxonomy): Eukaryota > Metazoa > Chordata > Aves > Passeriformes > Menuridae > Atrichornis > Atrichornis clamosus. The sequence continues at coordinate 97,878 of WBMZ01004188.1, forward strand.
TTTGATGGGAAACAGCTGGAAGATGAAACAATGGGTTCCTGGGCAATCTCTTGAAGTGAGCTAAGTGACAAATCCTGAGTTATTAACCATTAAGAATCTACTTCCTCCACTTCTGCCACATTACAAATTTTCTTTTGTCGATGCTGAGAAGACACAAATCAGAAATTTGCAGATGGTGACAAGGCCTTGCTCTCCTGGTATCTGAGAGTTTCCTGGAAACCCTGACAGGGGAACAGAGCAGAGTGACCAAGGCAAGCCTGCAGTGTCTGAAAAGGAGATTTGTCTGAGGTCTCTTACAGTTTGGGAAAATGGCAAGTAGAGATATGTATGTCATGTATTTATTAATATAAAGATCCTCATTTTCTTCTGCTGTGCTTTACTTTGTTGGGATTGTTGGGATAAAATCACTTGAAACTCATGGACTGGGAGAGTGCTTACAGGTGGGAGAATTGTGACACTGGCTGGAGCAGGGGTGAAATACAGCTCAAGGTTTCCATATAAATTTTATTCCCCTGGTCAGAAATTTTGCTTAAAAATGAACATTTGAGGATATTTGTCTGGCCTGTGTAGGAATCTCTGAGTACTTCTGCAGTAGAAGTACCCATGCTGAAAGTGTGAGCCTCCTTGGAAGTTTGAAATATGTCGCATAGTAAGTCTGGTAAGTTGAGGAAGTGACAGATTTATGTGACACATACCAACCATCAGAGCACTCTGTGTGCCGTAGGTCTCAAAATACTGGAAAATTCAGAGAGCATCCACTCACATTTTGCTGTCCATGAAATCTGGGAAGTAAATATGGCAGTCCTATAAATACAGGAAAGCTGAGGCACGGGCAAGATGCATATAAAAACTATGAGAAATGTAGGAGTATCTTATGGGAGCTGTTTCTTACCTGTGGAGCAAGTTGTGCATTTAAGATGTTTTTGGTACACGAGGAGGTATCAGTTTCCCTGATCAGTTTAGCCAGTGATCCAGTTAGGCTGATGCATGAATCTAACTGGATCTCCTGCTAAACTGATCAGGGAAATTGATACAACCACCTTGTACAATGCTCTTTAATCTGATTAAAAGTACCTTATATTGCTAAATCAATATAAAGCTTTTTTAATGTTCTTCAACAAGCTTACAATGATTTGGCTAAATCAATCAGCCATAATTTCCTATGTCAGCTGTAATAATGATTTCTAGGAGTGACACTGCTGTGGTGCACGAGGAGTGAGGACATAAACAGTGCTAAAAACGGGGAGAATAGTGGTGGTTATGGTGCAACTCATTCAAATAGTTGGTCAAGTTAAGTCTTACTGGTGCAAAAGCCTTAATGTATGTGTACTTAACACTGCACCATTTTTATGCCATAAAAATGATCTTCATGCTTATGTGCACAGAGCTGCTGTCACCCCTGGAGTGGATTCATCTCACTGATGTGGGAACGGAGCATGTGCTGAGTTGTCCTCATGTGAGAGGTACAATAGATCAAAAGTAACACTAGTTCTGAGAATAAAAAATAAAAAATTCTCAAGATGTTTCAAGGAATGTCATTTAATTGGCTCTGCAGTAAGGCTTCCTTAGCAGGTTTCAGGTAGTAAATGCTGATGTTTTTCTCCTTCACTGTGTACCAGTATTTAGGACACTGATGGGAGGGGCTCTGCCATCTATTCAGCATTCCAGCAGCAGTGTATTTCTAGTGAGCCAAGATAACAGAATAGTTGAATTGGCAAAAGACTGTAGTATCACTCTATCCATTTTTTAAGTATACCTTACAGTATATCTAATAAGACTCTTACTTTTCTTTGTGTTTTCTCAGTTATTACACGTTAACACAGTTGTCAGTTCTAACAGATCACAGAATAGTTTGGGTTGGGAGGGACCTTTAAAGGTCACCCAGTCCAATTCCCCTGCAATGATCAGGGACATCTTCATTTGCTCAGAGCCCCATCCCTCGAATGTTTCCAGGGCTGGGGCATCCACCACATCTCTGGGCGGCCTGTGCCAGGGCCTCACCACCCTCAGCATGACAAATTTCTTCCCTATATCTACCCTCTTTTAGTTTAAAACTGTTACCCCTTGTCCTATCACTACATGTCCTTGTCAATTGTTTAGGTTGGGAGGAAAAAAAGATTCCATGGATAGCTTTGGTTTCACCTTTTCATAGTCAGAATGGTAAATCCTACTCTGTGAGTGTGCATGGCTGTGACATTTTCTGGGAGAAAGTTTCCTTTGGGACATAAGCAATTTTTTTTAAACTGCGTATCCTATTTAATTTAACTGCTGGTGTTGCTCATGGTGGAATTTTGCAGCAAATAACTGTGTATTAATTCCTATTCTAATGGTGTTGGTAATATTTTATTAAGGCCTCCAGATAAAAACAAGAATAGGATGACAAGTTGCTCTTAAGTGAGTGGGCATGTAAAGTCAACAAATCCCTGTATAATACATGAACATGGAGCAAATGGCCTGCACATACTCATGGGGTTGTTGTTATCGTTTATGACTTAAGGCAACTTAACAAATCTGCAGCAGAGTTAGTGGGACATGATGGTGTGTATTTAAAAATTTAAGTCCTAAAAGTCACCATCATCTTCCCCCCCTCACTTAGTGCAGTGTGGGTGTACATTCATTTGGGGTTTTATGCATTATCTGTCACCAAAGCCTCGGCTTGGTATTTTCAAGAGGTGTTTCTAGGACGTCAGAAGGAAGCTCTGTCCATGCTAGAAAAGTATGAAGTGCAGAATTACAGAGAAGACCTAAAGATCAAGAAGAGGAGAAAATGAGCAAGGAGAAGAATTAGGGTTTGAGAGGTTTGTTATTATTTTACATTCCCCAAGAAGTTCCAGAAAAGACTTCACATTACACCCAGACAGATTGATTTCCAAACACATAACTGGGTTACAACTGCACTATCATCCAGGGTCTTGACTGATGGGATGATTTTGCCTGTTTCTCTGCACATCTTACCAAAACCAGTAGCTTCTCTAAAGGTGACTGCATCAAAAGAAATTGCTACTCTGGGATGTCAAGTATTCAGCTTGCCTTGCCTGGCTGTACTTCATCAGCCTTAAAAGCAAAGCACATTTAACTTTCTTCACACGAGCACAAACAGTACCTTGGAGAGGCACAAAGGACAGTAGCACCATCAAGGTCTACAATTGCCTTTCAATTGTGGTATTGAGGAATTAAATTCTTAGTACTCTTAGAGGATTTTTCTACCTTTCTCTAAGTGAAGCACTTTTCAGTGAAAAGGCTCATTCCTGCCATCAATTCATTTAATTCATTTTCTTTAAGAAGAAAACTTCTATGCAGACATTATCACTGTCCTCATTAACTTCCTTACAGTGAAACTATTTTTTCCCCTAGTTAGCTGCAGTTAGATGAACATTAACTCATGTCTTTTGATAGTGGAATTGTGTCTGACACAAACCAGGAAAGTCTGACACAAACCAGGAAAGTATAAAGGCACGTCTGGGGTGTCCCTTTCAGCTGGATGGACATTTAGCCCCTTAATTACCCTTGAGGAACCAAAAGACTTTACAAACGCACTTCATCCCACTAGGCAGGGGTGAACTGCATTGCCTTCAGGTACACATGAGTCAACATCTGTGTTTTGCACTAAGATCAATTCATTATGGGATGTATATGGTCTTTGCTAACTCTTACAGAGACTGAAGCTGCTGGCAGATTGTGGAAATGAAAATACATCAGGCACCAGCAACTGTCACATATCACTTGCTGTGGGTTTGAACATTCACAATACCTTGCAAATAAGCAAAGCTGGTGCAGATTTACTAGACATTTGTTAGAGTAAAATTGTAAATATATGAATGGTGGTCTCAAAAAAAAAAAAAGTAGACATAACTAAGTGGGCTTTTAAAGATGAGAAAAATGAAAGTATGTAGGAATAAAACATCAAATTTTAGGCTGCTAATAGCCTTAGATTAGGTTTTGCTTTGATGGTAGCAGATGACTTAATGTGCCATGTATATATTTTTCACTTTAAAACAAACACCACTTCATTTGTATATGAGCAGTTCTAGTGGCACAATGCATTTCTCTGCAAATACCAGCCTGTCATACAACTTAAGCTAGTTGCACATAATTACTTTTCACATACACTGGATAATACTTTCATTAAGATTGTGATGATTATCATTACTGAACAATACATTCAGAGACTGTCAACTCTGCAATGTATTAGCTGAGCAATAATTTAAATAATAAAAATGTGCAGATCTCTTGTCTACTGACATTATGGAGTGACACCTCTCAGCAGTAAGAGATGTGAAAAACCCCTATAATATTGAGTTTATCTGTATGTACCTTTTACAGGCTCCACATTAAAGTCAGTACCCGAAAAAGAAGATTTTTTGGTAGAACTAAATTACTTCCTTAAATTGAAATTCATCCCTACCCTGTAATTCACTAATTTAAGCAAACTTCTGCATTGAGTAATTTCAGTTTGGAGGAACAGGCAGCACCAGGAATCAGCTTCCATCAGGTTTCACTGTTATCCCCAAGGCCTGTATGCATATGCAGGACTGTGGGGAAATCTCCCATCATCTCTTGGAGTGCTCAGTTTGAGGAATCCTGATGCTGTCAGGGGGCTGGTGTGAGTATTAACGTCTGTCCAGGCGGGCTGGTGTGAATATTATTGTCTGTCAGAGGGCTGGGTGAGCATTATCGTCTGCCGTGCTCAGCAGAGGGAAACAGCAACACCCCAGGGGAAGCAAATCCCAGGATTATTTTCTAAAGCTGTTTGACTTTTCTAGATTCAACCCCACTGCTTTCCTCTCTGCACGTAATTTGTTTGCCACAGGTTTTAAGCATATGTTTCAGAAATTAATTTTTTCCAGACCTCTTAGCTTTCAGGGTGAAATTCCGTGTGTCGGTTTGGTGGAGGGAGAGGAAGACTGGGGTGGTGGCACCTGGGGACCATGAGATGCTGGATGCAGAGTGCGTGGGAGCAACACAGCCCCTTGTAGGTGGAAGAGGGACAGTAGAAAACGAAAACTGCTGCCAAAGAACAAGCCTTTTAGCAAGGCTCGTTTGGAAGTGGATTCTTCCCAGGAGAGACACTCCGGCTGATGAGATGAGAGGCACATTTTGGGATTTGACCAATATGTTTCATTACAAATTTGGACCACAAACCACAGAGGGTTTTTTAATATATATTTTTTTCATAAGCCAGGGGAAGTTGCTGCCGTTATGGTAGCGCTGTAAAATCCATATTTTTTTGCTAGAAAAAGTAGATGCTTGGAACTAATATTGTGTTTTAATGGGCCTCAGCTGCTCACAGTGTCTTTCAGGACAATCTTCAACAGCTGTAAATTTCAATAAAACTTCAAAGATCACTGTCTAAGAGGAAAATCTGGCTGTTGGATATTGTTTTTCCTATGATGATCATATACAAAGAACAAAATCATTTCATGTGCTACTACACTTACAGATTTGGAATTTGTAAAACAAAGGCAGTGGAAGTGTCACTAGAAGGAAACCTTTTTGCTCTAAGTATGATTTACTTATCACAGCTTGCAGTAGAAATTGATTTATGAGTTTGTTGCTTTCAGTGGACAAATGTACTTTGAGAGAGAAAATATGGACTGCATTACTCTTTGAAAGTGATCTATACACTGTTTTTTAAAAATCATCTCCGATCTAGAGGTGGATAAATATGAAGACTCATTGTCATTGTATTTTGAGGCTCACTTCTTGCATCTGCTGCATTTTCTAATCAGAACTAAATATGCTATTAGGGACAAATCATGAATATAATCCTTTAATAACTAATGTGCTTTTGTGGAAAACCATTTTTCTGTCAATCTTTGAACTACTCTGCCTACAAATGGAAATATTTTAATAAGCAGCCAAGATAAGACTATTTAAAAGTGCCGCAGTCATTCTTAAGAGCAAATATGCAAAGGAAAACTATTGCTTTATGCTTAAAAAGTGGCAATTGTTCCCAAATCCCTGGGAACAGTTTATCTCCTGTGGCCCCTCACATATCTCTGCTTTTATGGAAATAGATGCAAAATGCATGTGACTTATCAAATATAGCAAAAGGTAATGCCTTATGTTTACCAGTTAACTTTTATCAATCAAAACTGACTGAAGTAAAACGTATCTGTCAGTACTTCTGGCTGTATGCTACAAAGGATTGTTAATTTTCTTTCTACGGAGAAAAGGACAAATTCTGTGTTTCCTCATTATTCTAGTGGATTTTTATGTCATGTAAAAAGGTGTTAAGGTGTATAAGTTTGTAACTTTAAGATACAGGTTTATGTGAAATACTTTAAAAGCCTATCATTTTGGCAGATTTACTTTCCTAGTGAAAACTGCTCTGTGATTCAGGAAGTAAAAAAAAAATAACAAACCCAAAACCACAGAACCTGGCACTCAGGGGATGTGTTGTGGCTTTTGTGGTTGATTTGCATCAAGTCTACTTTGTTAACAGTGTTCAAGTTGAATTCAAGGAATTTACTACACGGGAGCAAATGTGAAGCAGCCCTTTCATTAATTAGTGCTGCAGAGAGAGGCAGGAGCTGGCAGCCTGTGCCTTGTCCCGGGTGCCCAGCGTTGTGAGGGGAGTCTTTAGGTGCTTTGTGTTTGGCCTTCATCACACAGGTTCCAAATGCATTGAAATACTCTGTAAACGTGCTGTCTGCTGTTTCTCGGGGCTGTCTGCTCTGTGTGAGAGGAGGGAGTCTCGGCTCTGACGAAACTTTGCAAAGGCATCTCGCAATTAGAAGTGAGAAAACAATGACATTCTGCCAATATTCATATGAAGTCTCTTTGTCTGCTGCTTGTTAGTGCTACTTTTTATTTGTTAATACACACCTGTGGCTATTTTTATTTATTACACTAATCTGTTGTTTTACATGAAAGGACCAATTCTAGACATAGACAAACAAGGCAGGTGTTTACTGGGGTGACCACAGCCATCACTTGCTTGCTCAACTCCACTCTCTTTGCTTTTCTCTCTAAATTCCTGCTACTCGAGTGAGGAAAGAGTGGAATAGATCAGCCTGCTTTTCATCATGGCAGGGGCAAGGGGAAAGGGTAAGGAGTGGAAAAGCTGAAGGAAGTCTCTTCCCTCACCTCTCAGGAGTGCCAGTGTCCCAGGAGTGTGGCCCTCACTCTTCTTTGGTTTCTTCCCCAAAAAATCTTGCTGACCTTCTCAATCCAAACTCCCACCAAACGCCCCTGGATTGCCACTGCTCCATCCCAGATGTGTGTCCCCCCAGGAACTACCCTCCAGTCTCTGGGAAACTGTATGTTGCCAGCATTTTATTTTCATTTGTTGTGGCTTATTTATAGGATCAGAACCTAATGTGTCATTGAGAAATAACACAGGATAACAAATATCCTGCAATTTCTAGCGTGTGTGTTCCTGGCTACTTGAATTCTCAAAATTGAGGTATAAAGGAGACCTTATTTAGGAAAAGCACTTGAAAGCATTGAAGCTTAGGTCTGTACAGTGACATTTTATGTCTTTTTCTCTAAAACCTCAAAGCCTATTCACTTTATAACACAGGGTTTTGCTAGATTTTATTCAATGATTTTTTCAAGAAACTGCATTTGCTGTTGTCATTCAGCAACCACGACCATTTGCAAGAATTTTAACATCTCTGCTGCTGCCTGCCAGCTGCCATGTGTTCTTTCCCTGCTCCCTTCATAAAACCCCATCACTGCAGCAGGAGTGCAATACTTTCACAGTAATCACTAGTTCAAATCACTGATTATTTTAAAACATCAAATCTCATTTTTGGCAATCCATCATCTGTTTCCATGGGAACTGAAACTGGCCTTAGCAGCAACAAGAAGCAGAGTTTATTGGGATACTTACACATTTCAATGGCTGTTGTTAGACAGCTGCATTTTCTGTTTACCCAACAGATATTGCAGCAACAACCTCATAACACACTTTTAAAATTCCATGTACATTTCATTTTAATGCATTTATGTCTTTATTCATATTTTTTCACAACTTAGCAGAAATGTTATGATCGAGGAGAGAGAAAATGTCAGTAATTTCCATCATATGCAGTCAATATTGGAGGTTTCCATCAAGTGTCCTCACTGTTCTTTTATCTAGGACTGTGACAAAAAAGAATGGAAAAATATCCTGCCTTTTAGCCCCCTGAGTGGGCTAAAATAGGTGGAGGCTTCCACTTTTAAGGGTGTCAGGTACAATATTGCCCCTTGGTAGTCTTATCCCAGAGTTTCTGCTTTCCAAAGTCTTATTTCCTCCATACCTTTTGCCCCAGAATAATCATGTCCCCCAAGTCTGCAGCTCAACTTTCTTCTCCAGAGCTCAAATTCTCCTAGTTCTTGCTATTTCACCACCATTTATACACCCCATTGATCAAATCAGCAAGGAGAAGTAGTGTGGATTTGAATAAGCTATTTTTCTGTAGATTTGTGTGGAGTATTTCAGTATCAAAGAGAGTAACTGGGCAACTAATTGAATACAGTATTGATATGAATATGTATCAGCTCTTTTTCTTTTCTTTCAACTGCTTTAGAGAGGAAATCATTATTTTAGAGCTTGACATTATTTTGGTTCAGAAGTAAGGCAGCCTTTTAAGACAAATCTCAGATTCTGAAAAGCTGCTCTACTACCAGACCTTCTAGCAAACAAACAACTCTCATCTTCTAAGGCTATTTTTGCGATCACAGGGGGAAGTTGGCTTACAAGGAAGCATTTTGGGACAAAATTGATCATATTTACTAATAAACATGCTGGAATGAAATTGAAGATGATTTGTCTTGCAAAATAGGGGAAGAGAGGGAATTGTTAGAGGCTTCATCCTGTGCTGAGGTACACAGGGAGAAATGCTGATTTTCCCAAGGCTCTCAAATTATCTCTAAAGAGTTTCTACTAACATGAAGCATCTCGTAAAGCTACTGTTGAAGCTGGGAANAGAGTTTCCACTAACATCTCATAAAGCTCATAGCATCTCATAAAGCTACTGTTGAAGCTGGGAAAACATTGCCTGTCTCTATTTGTCAGCTACTGATGCCCTGGATCTTGATCAAGTTCAGGTAAATTAAGTGTTCTGCAGTGAAGTGCCTCAGTTCCCTGATCTTTTGGGTGATCCCACAACAAAAGTATTCCCAATTCTGCTGCAGGTCTAGCAAGTCTTTGTATCTTTGATTGTGTCCCTCATCACAAACTCTTTCTGTCCCAAATCTAACCTGGGAGGAGGTTCATGGAAGTGCCTTGAAAATTCTCAGTCCTTTCTTCTTTCTGTGCTTTCACAGGACTGAGATCATGTAATCACTGGTGCAGCATTTACCACCGAAAAACACTTTCTAAACAAAATACCTGCCCTCACATCCTTGTGTCGGTGTGCTTATCAATAATTTATTCACGTTTAGCATCATTAGGGACAATTCAAGGTATATTTTCACAGAGATGGACTTGCCTGCACACGAATGTAGTTAAAAACCTGCAGCACGAGGGGGATGATAAATAACTGCTAAGAAATGGCTGAAGGTGCACAGCAGGAGAGTGTGAGCAGAGAATATTGTGCAGCCACTTTGCTGGGATCTAGATCTGGTATTGACTACACCCAACAGTGGTTTTACCAGCATTATTCAAAGAGTAAATGGATTTATTTATAAGAATTTTTAATTTATTGTAGCAGAAGCAGTGAAATACCTTGAAGAAATACTGTAAATAGGTCTTTATTGCGTGTTGATAGCTTAAATATTCCAAATATCCAATATTCCAAGAAATAAACTAATATGTCACTCATAATTTAATAAAAACAGGGAGTTGGCAAAATTTTCTTGTTTCAGTGAAATAAAGAGGAGTGCCGGTTTAATATTAGAATGCCTGATAGCTTTTAATCCATAGCTGTCAGTGCTAATTTCACTAAATAAAAGACTTTATGGTGCTGAAGGTTCACTAATCAAGATTCATAAAGGTACAATTTCAGTTGTCATCCTCTTGTCTCTTTGGGAAGTCACTTTTATTCACAAAACCATTCCTGAGTGGAAAAGAACCCCAAGCATAAAGCAGAAAATCCAGAGTGTAAAACACACCTTGCTTTTTCTTGTGAAACCTTTAAGGTGATGCTGGGGGAATGAAGAATCTGAACATCGTGCCTGAATTCTGGAATTATTTAAGCAAAATTATGTAATTGGTAGGAAAATTTCTGATCGAGGATCAGCTTTTAGAGTTCTCTTTTTCTCGTTGGGAGATTGGAATGAATTGTGGGGTGTCTGAGTGCTGTCAGTTCCTCTGAAACCTGCTGCACCCAATGGGATATTCCCTTAATCTACTGCAACACATTCTCTTACTGGTAGGTGTGAGTTTTCACCATTTCTGTAGTGAAATACGTGCTTTCATCAAATGCAGTACATTTTTGTTCATCTGAGGGATTTCTAGAGATGGCACAGATGGATTGTTCTACACCAAAAGCAAAGGCAACACATTCTGTTTGCTGCTCTTTGGTTTTTACATAACCTGGGAATGTAAAGAGCACCTGCACCATGTAAAATGGTCAAACAGCACAGCAACAGAGCCAAGCTGCCCAGCCAGCTGCCAGGTGATTTGCTGATAATTTAAACTTTTTAATTTCCTAATACTTAACTTACACCTCTGAAATAACATCGTAATAAAAGCTTTCTTTGTGTAACATCAAAGTACTTTCCACAGGGTTGCAGTTTTTACTCACATGCAGATCTTACAAAAAAAAAATCCATTGGGCCGTTCCTCAGATGGAAATGTTGAATATCTTTTTTTATTAAATTGCAAAAAGGATTTACAAGAATTATGAAAAGGACTCTGAGCTTGTGCTTTATAAATGCTAATATAAAATCCAGTATTTTAATAAGTTTTTTAAATTTACATTTTTAAGTTCATTGAGCGAGCTTTGAAGGTGCACCTTCTTGCTTTGACATTTGCTTTCTGTTCCAACAGTTCCTACTCCTTTAACAGAGTCACACTTAAGAAGCTCTTTGTACTTTAATCTTTTAACCATTACAGAGGATCACAGAGGATCTGGTTTACATCATAATTGTCCTGAGCCCTTTTGGGGTGTGAATGGCTCATCTCATTCTTTCCAAATCGAGCACAGTGTCTGCATAATGAAACACTTAAGGAAAACGTCTGGGGTTTGTTTTTTGGTTTCTGTTGGTTTTTTACTATTGTATCAGTGATGTGTTCAGTGGATTTATATAAATGTTCATTTGTGTGTTTGCACTCAAGCTTTGGAATATTGCAGCTCCTGGAAGATTTTCAAATCAAATGCTCGAGGTGCAGGTAACCACCTCTTTTTCCTTTGGATCATTCTGTGTTACTGTGAACACTTATCTTTCTGAAAGCTGAAATAATGGTAAAGGTAATGAAATCTCATGCTTCAGGGCATATGCTAATGCCTACAAATCTATTTCACATTTTGTGAGATTAATTAGTTAATATGTGTACAGCATTTAGAGCATAATTAATTTTAAATTTATGCCAAGATTTGCTACAGACTGATCATCTGTGGAACTCAAGAGTTAATTTCTCCCGTATACGTCGCGCAAATTAAGAACAACATCAATTTTTTTTACATCATCCATGTTTGTTACTGAGAGATCATTTGTCCCGCAAGAGCAATACATGCTACATTGAGTTTGTTTAAAGGACAGCTAGTCCTGGTTAGCTGGATCACAAGAGCACAGCTGCCTGAGGAGCTGTGGGAGGCACCTTTACGTGCTTCAGGTTCACCTTCAGTGCTCGCTGGGAACCCTCACAGAGCAGTGAGGAACTGGGGCTGCTCCTTCTTGCAAGGGGGTGCTTCTGTCCATCTCGGGGTCAGAAGTGGTTTGAGATGTATCCTGCAAAGTTTCCAGAGGCTGGAAAGGAGGGTTTGTATTTGGAAGATGAGGAGTGAAGCTGGAATATATTAATGTAATAAAAGAGTGGATGTTCACAGACAGATTTTTGAGTAGTCATGGTAGACTTGGGGGAGGAAGTCTTCCCTCTGTGCTCCTTCAGTGGAAAAAAGGTTATTCTCAATGCACAGAGTAAGTAACAACAAGTGAAGAAAAAATGCATTAAAAAGCTTGTTCAGAGATAATAACCTTGACTGAAATTAGGGGCATGGCTGGGCTGCTTTAACTGATCATTTTGTTTTTTCCTCCTCAGAAGGTGCACATAACTTAGCTCTGTTACTAAATCTGCGTGGACTTGCACTTGAAAAAGAGACATTAATATAAAGTTTTCACCCCATATTATTTTTAATTAGTGAAATAGTTCAGAATTAGATTTGTAATTACAAATTGGCCTCATATTTAAGTACGTTGAAACAAGCATTCCTCCATGCGGCTTATTTTCACTGAGCCCGAAATGGTTGATTCTTGCATTGCGTGTTGTGCTTGTTTGTTTTATGGTTTTTCCTGGAACTTTGTTTGCTGTCATTTGCAAACAAGAGAGATCAGTCTGTTATTTACTGAGACTGAGTAAATCACGGTGTATTATCCAGTTAGGAGACAGTACACAGAGTAAGCAGATCAGGAAAATGTATTTCAATGCCAGCTTCATTAAGTCGATAATCATCTCAATATATTCCCTTACAATTTCAACAATTAGTAGCCGTAGTTTTCTTCTCATGGTTCTCTTCAGTCAATGGCAGAAAAAAATCCCCAAGAAAAATTCCATGGTGATTGGAAGCTTCCAGAAAAATGTTCTCATGTGTGGAGTGTTGCAGCGACAGGAGTCACAGGACTCAAATTTGCTCGTTAGTTCTGGATTCTGAAGGGAGGAATTCATCCCAGGTGAGAGAACAGCAGCTCACCTCTGAGGAAACACCTTCATTTCTGTCATTAACCATATGTTTCTTCAAAAAATATTCTTGTTCTCAGATACCTCAGCTGTAGGACATGGCCACATGCAGAGAGTGCCAGGGACTGTGGTGGCCACATTGGGTCGGTGTCAGGGTTTAGTATTCAGTGGCTGTGCTTATCTCCCCTGGCAGGATTATGAAGAATTGCTTCACTCTTGAAAAGCACTTTGTGTGTTATTAGCTTTGCTCACACAGTAACTTTTATGCTGGGGTTTCAATTTTAGCTTCTGCCATTTTAGCCTAAGCTTCTGAAGGCGTTTTTCCACGAAACTTCTTCAGAATTTTCAACAATAGCTTAAAAAAAAAAAATCAATAAATTTATTTACAGAATATCGGAGTAAGTAATGCCATAGAAAAACCACCATGGAAGAAACACCGCCTCTGAAGTTCCCCTGAAGTGGGAGACAGTGAGAAAAATGTGGAGCTGGCTCTCACCTGTACCTGTGTCCTCCACAGCTCCTGTAAGTGCACGTGGACATGGCCATTCCCTGGTCTGACCCAGCTTGTGGTCACGGGGCTGCTCGGGGCAGTTTAGGGCCTGGCTGTACTGGGAGTTCAGGCAGGGTCCTCCACTGTAGCAAGAAACTTGCCCTGAGCTTAAGCAATTTAAATAAATGAAATTACTAGAAAGGAAGGGAACAGGCAGTGCCACCAGAGCAGTGCTGTCATCCTAAGCTGGATGTCAGTTATTGTGAAGCACAGGGTTTTGTAACTGCACTATTACACATCCTGTGTTTTGAGGAATCCGGATATTTAGAATGATGACATTTGTTTCAGAAGCAAAATTCAACAATCCAAAACTTCGTACTCACTTCGCTCCCATCCAGAGATGAAGAACCTCCTATTTCCTTCTATTTTTTGTAGAGGGTCTCATAATTGAAGAAAAAAACTTTCAAAGGTGTCTAGAGTTGCACATACACATTAGTCTGATTTGAATACAGTAGATGGATTCTTGCTATGACTCCTCAGTGAGGAATGAAGCCACATGAACATCTTTTGTTCGTTCAGTGTAGCTACTCAAGGTGTGTTATTATTTTTAGTTGACTTATCGATTTTAAATAAATGTTTATGTGAGATAAAGTGTTACAGTATGTTTTGTAACGTGTCATAAAAATGTGCTGAGCGCTGTCTGCATTGATCACACCCAGAGTGAAATACACTGATAGAGCGTTTCCATGGTGATTTCTTGTTTTTCTGATCATGTCTTTTAATTCTCTCTCTCCAATACGTTAGACAGGTTGTTCTCACTGAAAGCTCATGGACTGCAAGGAGCTTCAGTATTTTCCTGTGCTCCCTGCTGCTTTGTGTATTCTGTCACTGGCATAGTCACTTAATTATCTGACAGGCAATAACTGCTCTCGGAGGGAGTGAAAACAACTGTTGAATTCGTTTTTAAATTATATCATACTGCTCTGTTCGAAACCTCTTTTAAATAGATGTGATGATAGGACTATTGATGTGGTTTTTAAACTTTAAATTTCAGTTAGTTCAGATCGTTTTAAATAGTCCTTCAGCAAGAATAAATCAGTTTTTATGACTTATAACTTCCAATTACAGTCTTTGGAGAGAATAACAGCGCGTTTCAAGGAGCTGTAAAGTACAACAACAAGGAAGTGTTGCTGTTTCATTTGTGCAGGCTCTGAGCTCCTGTGGAACCTAACAAGAGTTTTTCGTGAGGAAGCACATCCTGGAGGGATCCTCGAGTGTGTCAGTCCGAGGTGTGGCTTTGATCTCGTGTTTGAGCTCTCACCTGGGGAGCTTCCTGACGAACCTTGGGGGGGGTGAATGATGCTTGACCTACTTTGCTGTGCTTCAGCGATTCCAGAGAAATGGTCTGAGAATCTCAAGCTGTTACAGCCTTCATTGATGTGCCACTGAATTGCAGGGAAAGAGGTTTCCTCTGTACAAACTTGCCAGCTGGTGGCTCTGATGGAGAAATTTTGGGCTTAGCTAATAGCTGACTCTATTGAAAGGTGTTGAACAGCTTTAATTGTTGACAATTTAAACTAGATCAAGTGTGGACCTATTGGTAGACACTTGTTTAGAATAGACATAAGTGTTCTATATTTAGTAAAAACACTGTGGAGTTTGATAGGTGGGTGAGTAGAACCCACACAACAGTGTGGAATAAATGGGGGTCTTACCTGGCAATTGATACTAAGTGTGCTAAAGGACCCAGCTGATGGGTTCTTACCTGAAAATGTTAGTTTTTAACAAATCTCTCAGAGCCAGGTGAAATCCAAAGGCTTATAAGACTGCTATAATTCCAGTCCTAAAAGAAACAAAAAGAATGTCTTGAATGGCAACCTCATTAGGGGACATCACTCCTGGGCAGAGGAGCTGAATGGCTCTGTAGGCACTGTAGCAGAAAAAAAATGGTAAATTCATCCTACTTTAATTCTTTAGAGTGTCATTTACTGATTTGTTTCTGCCTGAGCTTTGGTTTTGTGTATGCAGATTCAGCTAATAAGATAGACTTTGGAAATAATGGAAAGACTGGGGTCATTTTTCTCTCCTCTTTTTCTGACTCTTGCCTGATGTTGGCCCTTGGAACAGCAGGTATTGGGCACGGGTTGCTGTCACTGTAGGTTTTTCCCTGCTGGCCTGGGGCTGTACCAGGTAAATGACCTCCCCTTAACTCTCCCTTGGTCCAGCTCTACGTTGTTGGGTGCCAGGACAGAAAACAATAACCACGTTCATTTTGGCTGCTTAAGGAGGTTTTCCTCTGATCAATTAGATAACATGATGCTTGAAACTGTATTACTGGATTCATTGCTTCTGCTACTGCTTTACTGGTGAAGCAGAAATGAAGAAGCAAATGTTTGAAAATGTTGTCTGAAATGTTTGGCTTTAACACCTTTCTGAAACTTTCTGAAACATCTATTACTTGTTTGCATTCTCTGGCCTCCTCTGTAGCATTAAACACTCAAGAAACTATTTTCTTTTCTGCTGTGATAATGCCATATTCTATGATCTAAGGATTTTTTTTTTAATAAAGCCTTTACATCTTTTTTTTTTGCACAGACACAAAGACAGATCAATGAAACCTATGAAAAAGTTGCTAAATTGGCAAATGCAACATTAATTCCAGGATAGCTGTGTTATGATGTTTTTCCATTTAAACTTTAAAAAAAAAATTAGCAGAAATAGCAATAAGATATTTAAAGGATAATATTTTCTCAGGCGAAATCCTATTCAGATTGTCAGGCATAGAAATTTAGTTAAGATAATGCTATCCTTTAAACCAACTTCAATGAAATGATACAGATTCAGAAAAAACAAATTGTGAGCAGTAGAAATAGGAAGAATTTTATAATACCAAGTTTATTCTGTTTTTCCTTCTTTCACTGTTTCTGCCTTTCTTTCCCTTTTTCTCCCTCACTTGCAACACAAGGATTGTAAGATTTCATCATTTCCTGCACAAATTGGTATTCTACTTTTTGTAGATGATTTTCAAAAATTGGCTTGCTTAGATTCATATAATGGAATTCAAATTACGTTGCCCTGCTGCTCCAGGATCTGAGTTGCTGTTCTAAGGCTCTGAGTGCTCTGCACTTGTGTGTGGCCCTTGATGAGGCTGTTTGCACAACCCTAGAAATTACAGCATTTTGACCCTTTTTGAGTGATGAGTTGGGAACTTCAGGATGTGTTTCAGGTAGTTCTGTAAAATAGTACCTGAAGTAGGATGATAGAAATCCCATTTCCCCATATGCCTCAGGAATTTCCCACACCATTGGAAACCTACAAGGCAGAAAGGCTCCAATTCTCCACCTCTGCCTGTTTGCTGTAATTACCCCTGAAATTCAAGTTATGGGATGAAAGTTTCGTACATGAACTTGGATCATGCAACAGGAAAAACTGAAGAAGAATAGATGTAAAATGATACAGGGGAAACCAGTCATCTTACTTTGTTTGAATTTTCAGATGGTGGACTTGCCCTGAACACTAACTACTAACTCACTGTCTTGCTGCTCAGTGTAACCCAGAATAATTGCACGTGTAATTAGTATTCAATTAACATGAGTTACATTTCTCTAACTGCTACTAACTTTGAACCTCCATTTACAGATTGTCCTAACTTGATAATAATATCTGTCTTTTATGGTGTCTAATTAGCTTTTAGGTGGGATAAATTAGGTTTTCCACTAGAACATAAGAAATGCCCTATTGGCTCAGACTAATGGTCCATTGAGCCGTTCTGTCCTGCCACTAGGAGAATGAGATGCCCTTCAGGGAGAGCAGGCAGTTGTTGTCCCTTGTTCTCCTCCAGCATCCAGAATTTTGGGGTTGGGAATGCTGGAGGGTTAATTCCTGCCTGGTTCTTTTGGTATCTGGTTACAGACTTGCTGTCCATGAGTTTGTCTAATCCTCTTTTGAACCCGCCGATATTATCAGCCTCCGTAAGTTTACCTTGTTTCTTTCTTTCATTATTAAAATTATGAGACAGCTTTATGTAATTATAAATTTGATTTCTTTAGGACAGATTACACAAGGAATATTGCAAAACCCAAAAGAATTGTCTGTACCTTGGGCACTTCCAAAGAAGGAGGGCAGCATATTGACAACATGATGGGTTTTTTTCTTCAAATATTAAAACTTAGTAAAAAATTAGAAGAAAACAATATAAAGAGTGAACTATTTCAATATGATAACATGGATCTATGAAAAGAAGTTTCCTGTTTCATGTTCGTAGAATTTGTCTAGGAAAGGGACTAAACATAATTCCATGGTGGTTACATTCACAGGTCATACTAAATTTAATGGAATACTAAAGGACAGAAACAAATGTCTGGAGATACCAGAAAAGGTAAATACAGGATTATGTTTGGTTCAAAACTGGAAGGTTTTTCAACAAAAAGAAAGAAAGCCAAACTTGGCCAGCAATTTAATGATACAGAGGTGGCACTTCTCCGGTAGAGGAAGAGTGTTTGAGTCCAGGAGTTCTGGAAGGCAGAAAAAGAAAGTAAAATCTTTTTGTATGAACTTTCTCACTGGACTCTCAAAACTTGATTCAGAAAGAGGGCAATCTGTGCTTCTCTCATTTCTCTTTTTCCTTTCGTATTTGTTTCTGGGCTGTTCCACAAAGGACTAAGTTAGAAAAGGTTCCCTGGGTGTTACACTGACGGTGTCTCCGGACAGATACAGCTGTGCATTTGTAATGTGGGAATGCTTATACCTGGATATATTATACCTGAAATAAATTATCCCTTCATCACTAAAACCCGGCCTTTCTTCAGGGTCAGGATTCACCCATCCCTACACAGATGTGACTGATAGAACTACTCACACGTCGTGGCTTTTGCTGATACAGAAATACCTTTAAATCTCTAAGCAAATTTACTGCGTTGACAGAAATTCTGAGCCTTTGCTAATAAAAGTAGAAGAAATGTCCCAAACTCTCTTACTCTGCTGTACATGGGCTGAAGCATTTTCACAATCTGCCCCATCATCACTGCCATGAGCTGATTAAGGTTTAATGTGTTGTGAAGACACTTTACTCGGGAGGGGGATTAGCTGTGCATCAATCCACAGCAGTAACTCATGAATCATCAAAAGGGGCACTGAACAGCCATGTTTAGCATGGGATATTTTCTTGGGTTAAAACACAGTTCATCAACTTCTTCCTCTCGTGAAGAGATTTCAAACTCTGGCAGTTTCCTGGGTTATTTGAAGGTCAGACTTGAAACTCTTTCCTCAGTCAGGGAAGAGCAGATGAAAACATAAAACTAAACAAAACCGCACCTTTCATAGGAGGAATTTATTGAATCCTTGTAAAACTGCATCAAACCAGCGGGTTGAGGGAGGGGGTTGTGCTCCTCTGCTCTGCTCAGGTGAGACTCACCTGGGGCACTGCCTCCAGCTCTGGGCTCCCAGCACAGGAAGGACACGGACCAGCACAGGGAGGGACACCAAGGTGATCAGAGGGATGGAGCCCCTCTGCTCTGGAGCCAGGCTGGGGGAGCTGGGGATGTTCACCTGGAGAGGAGAAGGCTCCAGGGAGACCTGAGGGCCCCTTCCAGAGCCGAAAGGGGCTCCAGGAGAGCTGGAGAGGGATTTGGGATAGGGAATGGAGGGACAGGACAGGGAGGAATGGCTTCCCACTGCTAAAGGGTAGAGTTAGGTGGGATATTGGGAAGGAATTCCTCCCTGTGAGGGTGGGGAGGCCCTGGCACAGGTTTCCCAGAGAAGCTGTGGCTGCCCCATCCCTGGAAGTGTCCAAGGACAGGTTGGACGGGGCTTGGGGCACTCTGGGATAGTGGGAGGTGTCCCTGCCCATGGCTGGGGGTGGGACTGGATGAGCTTTAAGGTCCCTTCCAACCCAAATTATTCTGGAACTCTGATATTTCTGTCCCTGGGGATTATTTTCTATGCTAAATAGCAAAGACATCTAAGATATTATTAGGAAAAAATTCTAGGTAATGTTACGTTTACCATTTTCATCAGGAGGAAGCCTTTTGGACAGTGTAACTGAATTACAGTTTCTTTAAAAACAGAGCTTGTAATTGTAATTAAGTATCTGAAATTACAGCAGTCAAAATCCAATTTCATAAAACATCAAATTGAGACTGCCTTAGAGTGCACTTACACCACACCAAGGAAGGAAGCGAAATGAACCATAATTTTTCCATATTTTCTTTCCAGCCAGGATGTTACAATAAAAGCATACTCGCAAAATCTCATGCAAAAAACTTCCACAGCCCGTGCTCATGTGACATGTTAACTCCAGTGAGTGTCAATTCTTGTTCCTGCAGGAGGAGGCTTTGCCCGAGCAGTGAAGATAGAAAAGGGTTTGATTACCAAATCCCAGTATGAAAAAGGCTTTAGATCCAGAAGACATTTAGCAAAAAGAATGTATACTGATCAACATCTGGAGACAAATAGGGTCCTGCAGGAGGATGTTAGCTGCAAAATAAAAGCAAAGAGGATAATAAATGCAGATTATAAATAAACAATAAGATTAGAGAAGACATTTCAGCTGTAAGCTCTTCTTAGGGCTATGAGAAAATATATTCTAGTTTCTTTCTACAGCCTGAAGATGGTCTCATAGCCTGTGTGTCATCTCGTATTTGGCTTTCTTTCTTCGTGCAAATTAACCCTTCATTCAGCGTTTTTACACTCTATACTGATGTTGAAAATTGCATGAAATCATTCTATTTTTAATCTTAGCAAAGCTCTCACTAGCTTTCTGAACAGTCTTAAGTAGTTAATGACTTCAGAGATAAATGGATTGGTTTCCACCATTCATTTACAAATGCAGTCAAGATCAGGAAGATGTACAGCAGGATATAATTACCATCAGTGCCAAATGTGTACATTCTGTAGCTTCTGTTAAGCCCCAGTGCAAGATGTTTTGGACAAATTTGTTTAGAATGAAATATCTTGGAACAACTTTATTTCTGCCCTTCTCCGAATCTCTAATATCTTGTGAGTCCCTTCGATTGATCTAGTTAGGCAAAATTATTTTTTTATTCGAAATAAGGATTAATTGTATCATCAAACTCAAAGAAATCACAGATTTTAAAACCAAGTAACATTTCCAGTGAATTTGGTGTTATCAGGGGGTTTTATATTTATATACTTTTTGCTTTCTGATAAAATAAACCAATCAATATCCCGGGAGATTTTTTTTCAATCTGTGAGCAGAACATAAGAACTGCTTGTGAGAAGCTTTATAACCTCTTTCCTAGTGAAGGATCACTAAAGAGGTTTCCTCTGCTGACTGACATTCCTGGGAATGTGTTTTTTAAGCTCTACAAGAGTGTCATGGCTGTGATAAGGAACAGGAATGGGTCGTTTGCTGTGGTTACAGAGAGCCACTGATGCTCCCTCTGTTGAAGGGCATTGATTTTCCCATTTTGTCTTGCCTCATAAGTAGACATTGAGAAAAAGTACCACTCAGTGATTGTTTGCATGGCAAAGGAGAGTTGAGAAGCTTTTCATTTAAACAGGAATCTTGTTGCTGCATTGATTTTATCTGACTGCTGTTTGTTCCTGTGCAGAGATCTAATGTGTAATCAGAATCACTAAACAGGGAACAGAGCAAATCACATTATACCTTGTTTTACAGTGGCAGAAAGGATAAGGTCAGTATTTAGAACTGTAACATAAAATTTGGCTTTAATTTATCCAAACAGCCATTGAAAAGGTGAACAGTTAAGCAATGTGGTGACCAGGAAATGAGGATTCTGAGGTATATTCTCATTTTTTCCCCTTAAACACCAACTGTAAATTTCTACGCCTTCTCTTCATGTCAAAAATGTCTGTTAAATTAGGAAGACTTTTCATCTAAATACTTTAATCATTGTAAGTGTTTGCATTATAGTCAGATTCATGCTCAAATTGTCACACAGAATTAGGCTGCTGAGGAAAAACAGAACTTCAAATAAAATTTTGTAGCCATTTGCCATCTCAACCAATTCTTCATGGTTTTCATTCTAATCTCCTGGGAAGAATTTTCACTTATTAAATAAGTTCTTACTGTTGCACCAAAAATGCTGGATCTGCCTTTGTTGAGAGCAGAATTATTCCTACTCAGGAATCTGGAGAGTATCTAGCTGGTACAAATGTGATAAGTGCACTAAATTAATTGTCATTCAGTGTCTTCTAATACAGAAAAGTCCTTGAAGGAGAGTGTCACAGGAATAAAGGAATAAAGAACTGAAAGTAAGCAACCACTTAGAGATCAGAGATGTATTTCTCATCCAGTTAAAAAGATGAAAACCTGTTTGCAAGGCTTCATTGGCTTTTAAGGAGAAAAGCCCAGAATTAGAATGAAAGATGATGTGCTAGAAAGACTTAAAGAAGTGGAAAATATTGAAAAGTGCAGCACAAAATACTAGGATTAATTTCTAGTGCTGATAATTATTTTTTTATTAGTCTCCACCTTTTTTCCAGCCTTATTATATAAATACTTATTACTTCCTCATTGATTCTTACGTCTCACTTTTTTCCTTTATTTTTTTTCTTCATCTTTCTACCTATTATTTCTTCAGCCCATCTTCCCCTGGCCATTTTGAAACCAGGATCCATAAATTGGCCTTTCTTTGGGGAGGTCTTCCAGTGCTTTAGATCATATTTGCAGTAACCAGCCCAGGAGAAGCGGCAAAGGCCCTGCTCACCAGGGAGTTCTCTGGTGTATTTTTGTTTTGCTACAGACCTTTGCACTGATTTTTTGGTTTCCTGAACTGCTTTTTTCCCCAGCTAAGTCAAAAGAGGAACAGAGTATCTTTGTAAGGCTTGTCATGATCGTGCTAACTGAGTAGTGATGTTCCAGCCTTCCTGTCAGTCACCCCATTTCCCCCAGAAGTGCTTTTCATCCACGGATTTGTATCCTTCAAAGTGTGCAGAGTTGGTCCTTAGCAGACAAGCAGCTGTGGGCTCTGTGCAGCAGTTATCAACTTGGTCTCCAGATTGTGAGCTTTTATGTTAAAGGAAAAAGACAAAAGCCCCGGTCTCTCTCTTTCCTGAAGCTTCTCTTCACCAGTCATGTCATTCAGTTCCTGGCTGATCTTGTAACTCCCTGCAAGCCAGGCACAAAAACCTCTCAGAATGGTGCAGTCGAGGAGTAACTCGAGATAATTTGTGCAGCCAGAGGTGCAGGTCAGACCTGGAGAAACCTTCCCTCAAGAGCTGTTTGCTTCACTTCACTCCACTTGCCGATGCTTCAACACTGTGACATGATCAAGGACTGCTGGACTTCCAGTGGCTGCTTTGCATCCTTTGGGATATCCCATTCCATGACCTGTTTTGACTTTCACCTGTTCCTGACTCCCAGACAGGATCAGCAGTGCCCAGTGCTCTGCTCCTCGCTTTGCCCCCATCCCAGAACCAGCAGCACTTCTGCTTCAGTGCTCTCTGCCTTTGGAGAAGTCCTCTGGAAAACTTTCATTTTATTATTAGCAGTTCTGAGTCCAAAACTGTGAGCACATTTCCCTTGTGGAGGAAGAACAAAGCCACAACTGTGTGAGAAGGGTGGTCCTAGT
This sequence comes from Atrichornis clamosus, assembly GCA_013400975.1. Taxonomy (NCBI): domain Eukaryota; kingdom Metazoa; phylum Chordata; class Aves; order Passeriformes; family Menuridae; genus Atrichornis; species Atrichornis clamosus. Next base: position 120,691 of record WBMZ01004188.1, read on the forward strand.
TGGAAATCTGAAATAGAAAAGAAAGGTTGTTGTGAGATTTAGTAACAATGCATTTGTTCTTTCCTCACTCCAGTTACAAACTGTAATGTGTAGCTTAAATTATTTTTGTTACACATAATTATAAGCCTTTGGTGACAACCTTGAAGATAAATCAGTTTATATGTTTTGCTTGGTAAATCAAGCAGATTAAGAGGATATACAGAGTCAGCTGTCATGGCTCAGGTGACTCGTGGAGACTCTCTAAACTGCAGTAATTTGACACTTCTGATCATCTGTCTGTATGCTGAGAGATTTGCGAACTGTCCCATTGAAACTGGAATTGTAAACATGGAAGGATCAGGGTGACAATGTAAATATGGTGATGCATGAAATGACATTTTTGAGATCTGCATAACTGAGATGGTTTAAAATAAATACAGTAACTCCATATAATTTTAGAAAGATTAATATTGGAGAATTAGAGAAACCAGCGATTACAAACCCCAGTATCATATATGGATGAAGTTACATAGAAATCATGAATGTATCAATAAGGATGCTAAAGAAAATTTCGGTAGCTGAATCAGCATTTCTGGAAGACTATTCTCAGCTAATAGGTTGCTTCTGATATTCTGATGGGTATGTTTATGAACACAACTTGATATGTTTGGAAAAGTGAATCCCTCTTTAAAGGAGTCAAATATATTGAGTTCTGAAACTGGCCAACACATAAATGATTTTTATGGATGCCACTGGGTGTTACAGGGTGCCCATAAGCCATAATTGAAATGAAGGCAGCCAATTTCTGTAATTTTAGAGGTCAGTTTGGCACAGTCTACTTGCTGCTCAAAGCGCTTCCTGTTTGGAGGGTTTCTTCCCTCATATTGCACTGGATTTGAAGAGGGAAAGGGATAAAATCAGGCTCACTAGAGATGAGCCTGGGGCAGCAGAGATTGAGGGAGGCTGTGCTGAGGAGCTCCGGGGGTCTCCTCTCTCAGGGGAGGTGGGGATGGCGGTCCATGGACAGCACAGACACAAGGGGTGTAAAAGTGTCAGCACCTCTCATTTCAGGAAAGACATTGAGGGGCTGGCGCGTGTCCCGGGAAGGGAACCGAGCTAGGGAAGGGTCTGGAGAACCAGGAGTGGCTGAGGGAGCTGGGGGGGCTCAGCCTGGAGAAAAGGAGGCTCAGGGGGGCCCTTCTGGCTCTGCACAACTCCACGACAGGAGGGGGCAGCCAGGGGGGGTCGGGCTCTGCTCCCAGGGAACAGGGACAGGATGAGAGGAAATGGCCTCAAGTTACACCCGGAGAGGTTTAAGAGGGATATTAGGAACAGTTCCTTCATGGAAAGGCTTGTCAGGCACTGGAACAGGCAGTGGCAGAGTCCCCATTCCTGGAGGGCTTTAAAAGAGGTGTGGCTGTGGCACTGGGGACAGGGTTCAGTGGTGGCCTTGGCAGTGCTGGGTTAATGGTTGGGCTTGATAATCTCAGAGGGCTTTTCCAACCTAAATGATTCTGTGATACTAATTTTCTGATGGTTAATGTGATGAAGTGAAAAGCTGCACCTTTGAAGCTCCCAGTTGTCACCATGACAGGTTTGCTTTTTCCTTTGCGCGTTCTGACATGTTCACTCATTGTGCTCAAATGCAGTATATTTTAATTTATTTTTAACAGAGATTCGCCTTCCTTTACATCTTCACAAAGGGGGTTTTATGTAGATAAATTTCACATCTTGCAGTCAACTTGTCATCCCCTACAATGAGATGATGGAAATCACAAGAATATAAATATCATTTGAACATTGTGTCTTTAGCTGATGTAAATAAAAGAGCGTGAAGATAAAATATCAGTACTATGTAGTTTTTCTATGTATTAAAGAGGCTCAGAAGGAGAAGGGGCGGGCTGGAAGGGTTGCAGGCAGCTTAAGGAGTGAGCCCAGATGTGGATTTTAAGCAGAACAAGGATGTGTGTGGTTCAGGTAGTGCTGCTAATAACCTCTACTGGATAATTATTCTCAATCTGCAGAAACATTTAACAGGAAAATAACTGCTCTGCTTTAGGGCCGCAGTGACCCTGAATAGATGTTGTGTCTTGAGGACCATTCACTGCTTTCTAACATGAGAAAAAGAAGCTGGTTCAGACTACAGCTCTCATTAAACAGTACCCCAAAACCACAGTGGTGGATTGGATCAGTCGTTCATTTGTGCCTTTAGTCCCTATCCATGTTTGGCATCACCAGCTCACAGAGGCAAGTGGTGCCACTGCACTGACATTACCATTAATGCTGTGGCCAGGAATGTGTAGAATGCCACTTCTCTTGGAGTGATTCAGTACAGATATGCTTCAGAAGGTACTACTGGTAAGCTTGGAGTAGAACTTGAGTGCTTTTGTTGATGTGAAAAAACAAGGAAACTTCCTTTTTCGTTTAACTTTTAAAACTGGTTAAATTAACCATGATCAGATGCAGTAATTAAAGCAGATTTTTGGCATTAGTGTTCCTTTGATGACATTCATAACCTATGGGAACGGATGGTAATTTTTTCATCACAAACTCATTGTCATTCAGAATAAGGGAAAAAAAAAATCAAAATTAGTTTTTCAGCAGAGTGGCATTTGATGAGGCTGTTGATGAGCCTGTGTTTATCAGCAGTTTCCTTTGCAAGCTGTTGCATCTTGTAGGAACATTCTGGGTTTTTCTCCTTTTGGGTTTTTTTGGTACTTCAGTTCCCATCCAGTTTTAAGGTTAATGCTTCCTATTTCAAAGCAAGTGTAGAGCACTTACAAAGCTTTATCTGGTGGCAGTCCATTACTCTTACAAGCCATTGAATGCCTTTGACTTGGTCTGGAAGTTGGGAGAGTTTAGGAGTTGTCCCTGTTGAACTCTTTATTAATCAGGTTAATGGAAGAAAAGCAGTGTTCCTAGAGTTGCTGTAGTTTACTAGAGGGTAACAGAGCAGGTCATCAGTAATGATGTCAGATAATGGAAAATTATTTCCTGCCCATGGAACTTTGTATCAACAAAAAGGTCAATATATTACAGAAGTTACTATATTATAGTAGTTAGTGTGTTATCTTAGTATATTATATAGTTGCATGTAGTTATCAAGAATAGAATCAGCAAGAGCTAAATTTACTGCAGGAATGGATTAGTGTTTAGTCAACCTAAGTGTCCAAGGAAATGTCCTCTTCACTCATCCTGATGCTCCAGAATTCAGGACTGGTGTACAGACAGGACAGGTGGCCAGGCTAATTATTACCTCTTAAAACAGGAATGTCCTTATTTGTTGCTTTTAGGAAGTGTTTGTTACACTGACATTTACATCTGACCTTTGGAGTAATTTTTCCAGGTAAACATGACTCCTCAGAGACAGACAGATCAGGACAGCTTCAATGTCCTGCCCATATTCCCATTAAACAGGAGGGAGCAAGCACTGACAGCCACAGAACACGTAACAGGGGCACTTAGGATTTAGGGTTATGTTCACTTTCAGTAGGTTGCTGTGATTTAAGAAATTCCTGATTACAGGAGTGTCAGGATATTTTGCACCTTCTTATTGCTGCCTGCAGCTTGGTGGCTACGTTTTAACTCTGGGTTATTTGTGTATGTTCCAGCATTCTCTTATAAACTCAGTTCTCGTTTTGATACCGTATCAAGATCAGCAAGAAAAAGTAGCAGTAAATTCTTAGTTTTGTTAGGAAGTAGCTCTGAACAGATTACTTGGCTCACAAGGATGTTCAAGCCAGAGGCCTTTTAAAGCAAGTGAAAGGATAGAATAAAAACATTCTCTGAACTAGCAGAAAAATTCAATTGATGCTCCAAGATAGACTTCAAAAATTCACCTCCCTGTTAAAAGAATGTTTACATGAAAGTAGGGTTCGGATTAATCCTGCTGCTTGGTGTAAGACCCCAACAACCTTATCTAGAATATATTTACAGGAAAAAGTGAATTAAAGGATTAATTCAGCTGCCTGGAGGGAGGGCCTGGTGCTGTTTTAGACAATCCACACTGTCCCACTTGCCTCCAGCTGCATCTCCAGGAGGACACAGCTCTCCATTGTGCCTTGTGTCATGTATGCTCAACCACTGCCATTTTCCCAAGTCATCTCTCGTGGTGCCAGGTGCCTGGATTTAGGCAAGGGATTCACATCTCGAGAGGAAATCAATGTAAAACAGGTCAAGAAATCTAAATCCAAGTATCTGCACGTATCCATCCAAGTATAAGCTGCTGTTACAGCTGGTGCAGATGTGTTCTGTTACCAAGCTGCTCGAACAAGTGAGCAATTAAGGAGCTAATTAAAGAAGAGGATGAGAACAAACAGTGAGGGTACTAACTTCTTTAATCAGGCATTTAATTTGCCTCTTCCCGTGTGCATGTCCTGTGTTACAACCATTTCATACTGTTGCACATCTAACAAGGAACAGACCTCAGGACTTGCAGGAAATCGAAGTGGGCACGATTTACACCCTGTCACACGAAACTTCTGATCTGGCCTGAAGATACTAAACTTGCTATTGGAGGAGAAGGTGTACCTCCTGGAACAGGGCTCATACTGAAATGAAGTTTCTAAAAAACCCTGTGGCCTCACGGTGTACAAAGAAAGCCTGAGCTGGTGTCACAACATTTAAAAGGTGAGGAGTTATTATCACACCAACCACACATTTTTAATTCAAATCAATAAAATGTATTATGGGATTAGACAGAGCCTTCATCCAACTTCCGAAATCTACTGGGTGGTGTTGTGAGATGGGACTTTTTTTCAGATTTTTGTCTGGTTTACACAAGAACCTGACATCCTTCTGAAATGGGAGAGTAGGAAGACATCAGCAAATATAGAATGGAGGTGTTTGCCGGTTTTCTGTCAGAACTGGGGCCTAGAATATTGATACCTTGACACAATGTAGTAACAATGAAATAAAAATTGTCCTTATAGATGTCCTTTTAGGCAATGGCTATAGGTGGAAAAAGCTGAAGGACAACTGTTTGGGGTGGTTGGTAGCACATTGGTACTGATTATTCTTGATTCCTTTAAACTATTTCAGTTTATAAGTTATTTTCTTTGTAGAGCACAGAGCTTAGTCACAAATGTGCCTGGGAACCACTCCATGGGGTGTAACACCTACAGGCAGCTCAGAGCTGGTCATGTCATTGGGTGCCTTGTTCATTGGCATCTGAAATCAACTTTTTTTGCTCCTTTCAGTGCTAATACCAGAGTTGTATCAAGAACACTGAGAAATGTTCAGGTTTTTAACCTTATTTTCTACTATTATAGCAATATACAGAAAGGATTTCTCCACCATTCCTTTCTCCTGTAGTGTTTTCTTCCGTGCATGTCCATGTGTGGGTATTAATTTATGTAGTACAGAGAAGCTGTGCTTACCTTATCATTCTCAGCTCTTATTCTCTGCAAAAGAAGAACAAATACCATGTTTACAAGTATGTTGGTTAATTAGTTTAAATATATGCATCTCAAATTGACCTTATGAGACAATGTGAAGGTAGCAATTAAAATAAAATTACTACATTGTTTTCCTTCCAGCTTCTACAGATATTTAACAGTTTAATGTTTTTACTTTTCTATACCATGGAAAGCTCTTGGCTTCAATGACACTGTGATCGTGCCATGGGATTTATTATTTTGAGAAACAAAACATAATGCAGAACAAAGGAAAAAAAAATAGGTACAGAGAATATTTTATGGGCCATCGTTTTATCATTCCAGACCTCAGACTGTAGTCAGGTGGTCTCATGTAAAACCCCGGTACAGGAGGTCAAAAAGGAGGATGCCACTCAGTATCAGAAAAGGGGAGAGCAAAAAGGTTGAAGTCTAAGAGGAGCAGTGAGATTTTTGCCACAAAGTTGATAAATAAAACACCTCTCCCAGCACAGACGGTGATTTCATGCACTCTGCAGTTAAGGATCACCTTGTGGGACCTGCTCTCCTGTAAAGAATTATGCAGGGCAGTCTGAGCTGCCGGCTGTTTTGTGAGAAGGAAGTGCTGGATGCAAGTGGAGCCCTGCGGGTGGGCTGTGGAGAGGGTCCCACCCCTGACCCAGGCACAAACCTTCCGTGCTCCTGCTCGGCTGCCTTTGCCCAGGGCCCACTGAAACCTTCAGGGTGGGGAGAGGAGCGGAGCATCCCCGGGAGAGGGATCGCTCTGCAGGGATGGGCTCAGTCCTCTCCTGGGACACACGGCCCCATCCTCTGGGAAGTGACCCCGTGGTCTGTCCCACTGAAGCCGCCCCATAACGTGGGTGCCACTGTGGGAGGTGATGCCTGTGGTGTCCCAGGCACACCGGGGTGTGCATTCCCAGTGTCACCTCCACGCCTCCGAGCCCTGGCACTGGCCTGACACTCACGATAGCAAGAAACTGAAATTCCAGCCGAGGATCCCAAGAAGTATCTTCATCTTTACCGGAGCTGACAGGGTTGGTTTTTCAGCCCCCACAGTTTAAACAGGAGCAGATATCATAACAACTATTATGCCTTCTTATTTATTGCTTTCCTTTGACATTCTGCAGTTAAATTATGTGTTAAGAATTCTTTAAAGAAACATATTAACATATTTATTCCAGGTTGCTGCTTAAGGTCACCATAATGTAATGTAGATACGTAGAAGAAGCTGTGTTAAATTCCAAATACCTTTAATCTGTAATGTAATTAGTTTGATTAAGACTGGTTATCTCTGTTAATTAGCATATCTGTTAGAAGCATTGAAGTGCTTTTCATGATCACAACCGGTTCTTTATGAATTTAGAAATTATTTCCTTGTGTCTGTTGCCGGGTTAACTGGAAAAAGATCAAATCTCCTCAAAGCTGTGAGGCACTGTCAGTGTGGAGTGAGCAATTCTCCCAGAAGAACTGGCAAATGATGAAAAGATGAAGGAATGGGATTTGTTTAGTTTTAGAAGATTAGGAAGGAACATGATAACGTTTTCTAGCACATATTAGATTATTAAGTGGATGATGTTCAGTTCTTCTGTATAGCTGGTGGGGAGAGGAGATAGAACAAGAAAATAAATGAGCATAATTTATTATAAGGGAGATTTGGGCTAGACAAGTTTTTCTAACCAAAAGAAATAATAGATACTGATACTTTCCTGGGGGAAGAGCTTTAGACAAATCCTTTACAGGTAATTTTTGTAAGTATAAGACAAATTTCTCTTTGTGATAACCCAGGTATTGCTGTCAGACCCTAAACTGGAGGATTTATCTAGATGATCTCTTATGATTGCTCTAGAAATAGCTGATTCTGTGATTCATGGCTCTGTGATTAAGAGGAATTGGTTATTATTCATAGGCAGTTCTTCTGTCAAAGGCTTGGGGTAGGAAATTTAGAAAGCTGCTTGCTTCCCAAAAGTGCTGAGTTCTGAAGTTATTATTTTATTTATATCTAATGAATAAAGGGCTCAACAAGTCAACTGAAAGAAGGAGAACAAGCAGATCCTTTCTATTTAAAAATTGTCACATCCTGAGAGCATAATTAAATAAATGTGCATTGGAGGAACTATATATTTTGTTATTTTGGATGTAATAAAAATGGACAAGCTTGGAACACAGCAAAAAGCAATGCAGGGTGGTACTTTGTAGATTATTGCTTGAGGTATTCAGCATGTATAGAAAGTTTTCATTTTTCTTCTATGGTATTATTGAGAGAGTTTATGAGGTGCTTTACAAGTTTCTCATGGTTGAAAGGCTCAAATTGACTCTGCTAACTTACCTCCCGTGAGATTTATTCTATACTGCATAGGGTAGTAAATTTTTACAATCAATTTACTTAATTAATTTACTAGATCAATTTATTTTTTTCTGTGATGTATTCCTTCAAGGGCTTTAATTTTCTTTTTTTTTTTCTTTTCTGACTGTATTTTTTTTCCTAAAGCTTTCATGACTTTCACTTTGATATTTATTTACTGAATGTACAGACTTATCACTTTAATACATTATTCCTTTGTGGTTCTAATGGATTAAATTAAAAATACATGTTAAAAAGTGTTGCAAGTTGCATGCCTGTTAGCATTGCCCATCAGGGGCTTGGGGAATTTTATGGCTCTGCTTTGGAGTCACGAGTTCATGTTCTAAAAATTCGAAAGACTTTGGGTAGGAAGTCACTTGATGTGTACATTTTCTTAAATCCTTTTTCCTCCCATTTAATTTCAATTCTGAAAATATGTTCTGCTGCACTCTAAAGCTGCACCATCGCTGTTTTCCCTGCCTAGGCTTTTAGTTTTCCAGCTGTACAGCAGTGATAGGAGGGGGAGGTCAAACGAACTCCTTCCACCTGATTTGGGTTGTATTCACATGTGAACTCTGAGTCAAATGTCTCGATTTTGGCTTCTCTTTCTGAATGACAGCAATGCAAGTTTTTGTTGAAGACATAGGAATAAAATTGTTCCCTTTGCAACAGCAATCCATTCAATATGGTTTGAGATTTGTAAAATAACCCACTAACTTCCTTGCAATTTCTTTCTATTAATTCATTTAAAATCACATCTTTTTGATCTAATTTGTGGTATCGTTTCATTCTCAGTTTCTGCCCTTTCCACCACACACCAGCTTCTTTCTTCTTTTCTGTCCCTTTGCTTCCTCCCTCCCCTGTTCCTACAGGCCTGCTCTTTGTATCTGTTGTAATTTTAGTTCTCTTATGATACCCAGGACTTGAATGAAGTTTTGTTTGCTTGGTTGGAAATTAAAACATGTTTTCAATTCTTGCCTACCACGTCACCCATTTAGCATTTCTTTTTTTCTGTTCACCAGTTGTGGTCAGGAGCTTTTATCCATCATTTTTTATTGCTGTGTTTAATAATTACTGTCTTGAAGGTACTGAGAAGATTTCTTTTAATTAGCAGACTAGATGAACTATGTGCATGGCTGGACATCTTTTTCTCCATTTAAGAACAAGTGGTTTTTATGACTTTTTTAAACCTTGCCTGCCTCAAATCATCAGGACATCATCCAAGGAAAACTTGTTACTTGGCTAAGCCTGCCTGGTTCTAAACTTGTGTGTGATAGATGATGGCTTTCATATAACATTAGCTTAAAACATTAAAGGCTTGAGGAGCATTTCAATCAACTTCAATATTTCAATTGATATGCCTGAGTAAGCTGCCAAAGTGTATTATTTAGGCAAAACCTTTTTATTTGGCTACAGGAGAGTGAGTGCCATTGATTAAGACAGATTTCCTGCTTTGTTTATGGCTTCAGAAGTTTGGAGTTTTACAATTTGTGTCTTCAAAGTCTGAAACATTATAAAAACCCAGGTGTTTTAAGGAACTCAGTCCTAGATTTTTGTGCAGGAAATTGCAGGTGAGGTTGGGCTCTTTTCTGTCTAAAGCGATACCATCAAAAACCTTCTTGTCCCAGGACAGGAGCAAGAGGAGCCTCCAGCATCTCAGTGGAAAATGATGCTTTACAAATAAAACTCCACTGCTGTGAAAAACAAAAACCAGTTTACATAAAACAAACCCTCTTCTATAACAACCTTTCTACAAGCATCGTGTTTACAGAAAAATTTCCTGGGAAAGTTTAGGCGAGCATGTGGCTGAAAAACATTTATTTCTGAGAGCCATCTGTCCTGAGAGAGAGAAGGAAAATGCAGAACAAAATTCTGATTGAACTGAGTCGAAGTATTTCTGTGACTCAGATGCTGTGCTGCAGCTCCTGGGGTGTTTTCATCCCTGCATTCTGAACTGGAGGACAGGGGTGGATACTGCATTTTTTGCTTCCTTGGGCAAAGTTTGTTCTACTTTTCTGCCAGAATCATTTCAAACCCGCTTCAAGTAATTTAGCACAGATTAATCTTTCCCTTCTATTTAGGAATCTAGCAGACTGCTGTAAGTAGTGAGGAAGAAAAGCTTTCAGAAATGAGACTAGAAATGGTGGCTTATTATGGAGTGAATCATTTTAATCAGGCGCTGGAAGCGTTCCACCAGCCCTCTCTCCACAGCCTTCTGAGATAAACTCACGGAACTTCTTTTTCTGGGAGGATGACATGGGAATAAAACAACTCTTCTCCACGCTGTTCCTCCCCTTGCCTGCTTCTCACCAACAAAGTTTGGTTATGCAGAGATCACTAGCAGTTATATCAGCATGACCTGGTATCCAGGCAACCCAAAACCTTGTCAGCTTAACAATACACAGTGAAGAACTCCGGGCTGATGAAAGCTGAGAGGCTCGTTTGACAAGATAGCACCTGTTTCACTCTGAACAGCCAGTGTTGAAATAATGATGGCATTAGTCAGGGGAATACAAGAGGTTCAGAAGGGTTTTTGTGACTTTGAAAGGGAACGGCAGCACAGGGAGCTGTCACCAGTTTCCTCTTCAGAGATGGGTTGCTGTGTCTGCTATTTATTTGTGGCCAGTTTTTATGATTTTTATGATTTTATTGCCTCTAATGGCTCTGAGCTGCCAGCTCTGGCCAGTCACAGGTGTGCACAGGCTGATCCCTCTGAGGTGAACGGAGCCTGCTCTGTACTGAGCGTGTCCAACAGTGTGAATTACAATCAGCCACGTGAGAACTGCTGTGTGTGGTGACAAAGTGATTGCACTGTTGGCCACGATTTCGTAGTGAGTGACTGTCCCCCAGGTGTGCCACTCAGCCTCTCAGTTGTCTGTGTCACCTTGTACGTCGTACGCTGACTTTTCTCCTGCTGCTGTTGCTGCTTGTGCCTGAGGTCAGCCCATAAACTCCTGGACTGAGGAAATGCAGAGGAGCAAGGGGAGTATCCCGCGGTGTAAAAGTGGAACATGTGCAGAGGGGACTGAAATGATTCAAAAGACTGAGATCTGGAGAAGCAGGAGGAAACATGAAAGCAATGTACAGCAAAAGAGATGGGGAAATTATAGAAGCAACTCAGTAGGGAAGCAAAATATGTAAAATTGAAATATTCAGATGGTGGAATAAAGCAAGAGTGGTACACCACAGTGGGAAATGATGGGAAAATGAATTAATCAGGCAGCAGCAGTATTACCTTAATGGAATTTAGTTAGGGAGACTGGATGGGCCGTGAAAGATGTTTGATGGCTCACTGGTGTGAGAACCAGAGGCTCAGAGGGTGTCTCCCTTCTTGTCGTTCACTGAAGCTTAGTCAAGGCTGTGAATGGCCAAAATCATGTTCAGATGTTGACAGTTTGATAAACTATAAGAAATGAGTTAATGATGTGGGGTTCTCCAGCAGATAACACTGAACAAGGTTTGAACTCAAAGTAGCAGCTATGGATGCATATGTAGGGAATAAAGCAGTACTGAGAAGCACCACATTCCACCCAGACATTATAATCTATCTAATTACTTTTTAAAATAATTTAAAAGATCAGTACAAGTAGTAGTAAGTAGTGCACTGAATTGCAAATTAAAGATAGAATGGAAACATGTATTGAACAGAAGAGTAAAAGAGTGATAATAAGCTCCCAGGTCTCTCTATTTCACTTCCTTTTAATGTGCCTCTTACTCAGAAAGGTAAATAAGGAGAAACTGTTTTATCTCCAAAACTTGAAACTGGAAGCCTAAATAAATGGATTTATTTTTGAAATTGAAAGAATGAATCAAAAGAACATTGAGATGAAATAATAATTGAAAAAGCTCTCCAACTTCCCACTTCCCCTCTTGCTGTCTGTCACCTCCGTTTGGTTTCCCCCCATTCCACACCTTCCTGTCTCTCTGACACTGCCCACTCCTGACCTTCAGAATCCCCCTGGAAGCTCGTGACTGATTTCAGCAGAAGTTGACAAGAGGGAGAGATGTCTGGAATCCTAAAAAGTTTTGATGATAGTGTGAAGCTGGATGGAAGGGAGAGCCCGGTAATGCATCTGTGAGAAAACCTCCAGCCCTTTTCAGACATTAGAGTGACCCCCTGGGAGCTCAGCCTGGAGGTACAAGCTGAGATGAGGCTCTATTAGTTCCCTGCTTATGGAGCTGATTATGCCCTTTTAACCTGCTACCCAGGCTTTGGCTCTTCCACTTTAGTGTATTTTCTTTTTTTCTCTGTTCTCTGTGCAGCCTGAACTAAAGTTGTCTTTCATCAAACAGTGAAGGAAACGTATGTTTTGGACAAACAGAAATTAGAGCAGTCAAAAATTAGACATTGGCAGCCCAGAAGGGTCAGGAAGGTGAACAGCAGCAGATGAAATACTCCAGCATTGATACAATCAAGAACTGAAAATGGTTTGGAACAAAATGATCCAGTGACTGCACTTATGTAGGAATGTCTGTGGTTCTATCAGGTGTTAAAAGTTTGAAGTAAATGCGATAATGGGCAAAAAAGTCCTAACTTTGTCATTTTGCATCTGTTGGTAGAGCTTCCTGTGACCACATGAGAGATCTCTTGTCATGTTCTACCACTAGAAAAGCACCCTAAGTATGTTCCCTCACACTTCAGCATCGTCAGAGCCTAATAACGAAACTCACCTACAGCAACGTGGCCTTTTCCATCTCAGGGTACAAAAAGGACAGTGCAGAATGCCGGGGGATTTCTGACAGTTTAGGATTTAATGCCTGTGTTTGGTGTTCTTGTGTCTGGGGACATGTCTAGACTCTGTGTAGCATTTCCCATTTTCAATTTCAGCGGCAGAGCAGAAGGTTATGGCAGTCAGTGGGTTTGGAGATAAAGGTGATGTGACATACCAATTCTCTTCAAATTAGCACCAATGTGTTGTCTTGCAACCATTTTTTCATATCTCCCTGTCAGTGACTAAAGTAAGCTTTAAAAATCCATTTGCCACACAGATATAATGGTAATTAGAGGTAAAATAGTTCTTCAGGCTTTTAAAAGAGTTGAAATTTAGGTCTAAAAAGATAATGTAGCATTTAATATACTAGAACTTCTAGAAGCAATAAATGGATGGAAATGAAATTGTTGCTTTGGAACTTGATGATGTAATAAATCTCAGTATTGTACTCATTGATATCGAAGATTTCTTAAACTGAGCAAATTGTAAAGATTTACTTTTCTCCTGGAGGGACTGGATTATGTTTGTCTGCTACTTGGAGCTGGAAAACGCTGAACAACTTCAGGGATAAGAAGCAAAGAGAAGGGATTTTGTAGATGAGGTTTGCAAGCTCTGCTGTCTTTAGTGGACTCAGTGGAGCCACAGGAACACAATTCCTCACAGTGCTGGGAGCTCTGAGAGTAGCTTAGGATCCAGCCAGCTTTATGGATCTGCATTAAATTTCTTCTGATAGAGGAGACAATGTAGAAGTCTAAGTAAGTCTGGTAAAAAGAATTAATTTAATTTGTTTTGGAAGTCTGGCTAAAGAAGCTGAATGTTATTAATAAAACAGTCTTTAGAATTATACTTGAGTTTATGGGATATAACAAAAAGAAATCCCACATATTGACTATTTTTTTCTGTGGCTACTCAAAGAAAAAGAAAAGGAAAAGGATTTTTTTTAGAGGAATCCACTGTTTCCAGTGAGCTGGAACTGGGTTAGTCTCCTGACAGTATTGATCAAATGGCAGGTGGCTGAATTTGGTTCATTCAAATGGATGCAATATAGTCTGTATTTTGGAAATATTGAATATAGTCTCACACATTGATGGGGATCTTTGCTTTATTAAAAATATGAAATTATTTTCAGTTAGAGAGATAGGTCAGCTGCTGAGTTTCACAATTTTTCTGCCCCTTTGTTCGCTAGATATGGGATTTTTAGAACAGTTTTTGGCTTTCAGCGTTTACACTTAGGAATGGATTCTCACACTTTATGAGGTAATTCCATTTATAGCCATATAAAACTTGACTATCTCTTTAAGATTGGGAGAAACACGTTTTTGTCTTTTTTATAACATTTTCTGGCATAACAGTAGTTTTTTCTCTATTTATTTATAGAATCGTAGCAATCAAATGGGAAGGCCAAAGGGGAAAACCTTGGAGTAAATCTTTGTTTCTAATTTTCTGTAGTCCAAAGAACAAACACATCAGTTGACAATTAATAGACTAAAACTACAATTCTCACACAATCCACAGGCATAGTTTAAGGACATTACTTCAAGAGGGCTTGTGGGTGTTTGGCACCTTTTAGGCTTCTAATGACTGTGAAAGATATGAGGGTTTGTTCAGCGATTGACACCACTGACAAATTGCCACATTTCTCAGTGCCAGAGGCGATGTTTCTGTACTTGAAGACCAGCACCTTGCAGTGCACAAACAAGTGAGGAGAACTTGCCATGCACAGAAAATACTGTCAGTGCTTGTAAGATCAGCTTTGCCTCCTTAGGATTTCGTATACATTGGTAATATAAAATATGCAAACTAATTTTTCATCCATCTCAGTTTGAATGCTTGGTGAGTTCATGCTTCACTAATCTGCTCCATCTCAGACATACACTCCAAATATCATTACCTGCAAACGGCATGTCCTCCCATTCCTTGGATGTTTTATTTTAAAGATTTAAGATTAGAGAGTTAGCTGGTGCTGTGGGGATGGAGAAAAATGTTTTTTTGATATTCAAACATCTTTTCCCAGTGCAGCTGATGAAAGCTTTTTCAGAATAAGTTCTTTCTGCAAACTGCCTTCCTGTGTGCCTCACCTAATTCAGAGTGAGAAAGGACTAGAAATCTCTGACCCAGGAGTTTGTTAACTGTGCTTTCATCTGCTTCTCTTTCGCACAAAAATACCCCAGAAAAAAAGTTATCAGATCTTTAAATCTGCACATTGAATATTGAAAGTTGTCTGTGCTTTAGGTGTTGCATCTTCTTGTCGTCATTGAAAACCGCTGGAAAGAAAATACTTGTCCATCTTTTGGGTTTTCCGACCCAGTTAAAAATCTGATTTTTTAAGGTCAATAACTTTGTGAAGAAAGAGCTGGAATAAGCCTGGGCAGTGCAGAGAGCAGAGTGGTGTTTCACAGAGGTTTTAGTTTTGGTGGTAAATGGTGGGTGACAAGTCAAATGCAGACAACAAAGAACAAGTCAAATGCAGACACCTTTTCCTTGCCTTGTGCTCTGCAAGGAAAGGAGTTGGCTGGAAAGAGGCCTTGCCATCAGAAATGGGAACTTTGAGGAAGATCTGGACATGATTCTGGATTCTCAGGAGAGAGGAGCCAGAGCTTAAACTTCATCATAGAGCTTTGCTTGAAAGCCTAATACGCAGTTCCACATCTGGTGTATGTGGCTTTGCTGAGTTTTTAATGAATTATGCTGCAACTTTAGGAATGCATTCACCATATCCTTCTATTCTGTTCTCATGAATCTTTGTCCCAGTCACTACAGGGTGATCGAAATACACAACCATGGAATGGTTTGGGTTGGAAGGGACCTTAAAGCTCATCCAGTTCCAATCCCTGCCGTGGGCAGGGACACCTCCCACCAGACCAGATTCCTTCCATGTGCATCAGTGGTCTCTATTGCAATAAAATACCCGCTGAGTTTTGTGAGTGTGCTTGTTAACTCAAGTGTTTGTTCCAATATTTTAATCCAGTTTGAAATCTGTGTATGGGACAGGAGTGGGAATGGTGGCCACTGGCTCCTGCATTCCCCTTCTGTAAAATTAAACTGTGCATAGAGGAAAAACAGGGACATATTTATTTTAATATGCTATTCTCTACTGACAAAATATGCCTCAATATGTAAACAGAACTCTGGAGGGTGTAGTATCATATCTACAAATATTTATTCAACCTTAAAATGCTTTTCTTCTTATCCTTAAAGCCTTTTCCAAAATACACTGTCATCTTCACTAGTATGTTCTGATGAGCTGTCATTTAAAAGCTGGTTTATGAGTCTTACCTTTCCACCCAGTTCTAAATAAATTATTCTGCTTTTATTGATAGTATGGATTTATTCAGAAGTGATCACTGAAGAATAGGACTAAGTAAATCTTCCTTTTTTCCTGAAAATGTTCATCTGACCCTTGTAGTTTAGTTGACTATTGATTCTGTCTTTTCTTTTGTTATCTGTGTATATTATTCACACAGTTCCTAAATCTCTGCCTATATGTTAATATTATCCATAATTAAACTCCAGACAGTTGATGAAACTGAGGATGTCTAAATAGTTGTGTTTTTCCCCAGGTAATATTTTCATCCTGATTGACAGTGATAAGATTACTTCCAGGATGCCGATTATAGACAAAAACAAGCTCAAAAAAAAAGACCCTTTGGAAGGTACCACAATGTCAGCTGGGAAGTCAATTTAAGTTACACTTCCTTAAGATTTGAAACTACTGAAGTAAGCACTCTCCAGAGACTGACTGGGCTTGTTTAGAAATCTTCTTGAGTGCTAAGCTGTGCTGAGAACACACAAAGCATAAGCCATAAAAATGGCTGGAATATAGACTGGACCCCTTTGCTGTTAATGAGACAATGGGAACAAGCCAGTTGTTGACAAATGGTATTTATGACTGAGAAACATAGACTGGGGATGTTTGCCTATGCCTGAGGTCTTTCCTACCTGCTGGGTTTGCCTATGGGCAGGCAATGCTTTATCTTGTGTCTTCATAGTTTTAATATTTCTTCCAAATCTTGGACCTCTGCTGGAGGTACCTGTTTGAAAACAGAGCTTTAGCAGGCACAGTGACATCTGTGTGTGCATCTCATGCCCTTACTATGACATGAGTTCTGTCTGTCTGGGATTAAAGACTCTAAGGACTAATTTTGCCTAATGTCCCCCACACATTCTTTATTATAAATTGCTTCATCCCATAACCCTCAGAACACAGCTCTGCAAGGCACAGGCAGCAGAACACTGATCTTGCCATTGCAACGTTGCTGTGTGTTTGGAGTAAGTGCAGCTTTTACCTCAGTTATTCTTAAAGGCGCCTGGGGACATGGTATAAAAATGGAAATGTGGTTAATTAAGCTGTGAGAGGTGAGGCAGTTCTTCCTGATCATATATATCCTCTCCTGCACTTGAAACACGTACTGTCTTGAAACACAATTAGATCTGCAGTGTGAAGATTGGACATGGAAGGCGGGCGGGACTGGAAATGTGGATTTATTTCAGGATGGCTCTGACAGGTCAGAGAGAGACCAAGCTGATGGCCCGTCACTGCCTGAAACCTTCTCCAGCAGATACTTGTAATTTTATTAACTGTTCCTCCCCAGCTGTAAATACCATCATTGTCAAAGCAGCTGGAAGTGTGAAGAGCAGCAGAGAAAACATACTATCTTCTGGAGTCTGAACAGAAAAGCTGTTACTTTGAAACTCTGGAGAATACAGGCTTGTATTGTATAACAGGATTACTCTGCATTAACTGAAGTGTAGACACCACTCAGCAGCAGCACTCTGCAGAACAAGTAAAACATCATAAAAATAAACTGCTTAAAGTTCTTGCAAGAGAGAAGCCTTAAGATAAAAAAGAGTAGCAATATAGAGGAATAATTCATTGGTTGACTGCATCCTTTTCCTTATTTCTTCATTGAGACTTGTCTATCAGTGTGCTTTGACAGCAGGTTTAAACAGAAAAATGACATTGCTGGATAAAATATGATCTTGGCTCAAGGTACAAGGCACAGCATACTTACAGCAAGATACAGTCTTGTCTCACAGAACTTAGTGTCGAAAAACAGCTAACAGTGTTGATTACAGCAGTGCTGCACAGGTACCTTCCAGTGTCTTGTCATCTTGCACATATAATTTGTTTCTAGACAAACCATTCCTCCCTCACAAGTAGCTTTCAGTTTCCTGAAAGTTTACAACAAAAATGTTTTCTTGCATGAATGAGTAAGGATCTCCCATGTGGGATTCCAGCTGCCTTGAAAATAGATTTCCTAGTGCTGCTAGGTCTTGTACCACTGATGGTTGTGCTGCCAGGGAGCAGCATTCTGTTCTTTACCTCTTTTTTTATTTACTGCCATATTAACCAAGAGCACAGTGAGATTCTCTTCCTGATGCTTAACTACCATATAAATAACTGTGGTGGTGACTTAATCATTCTTCTGCCACAATGACACAATTGATAAGAAACCCCACTGATATTAAGCTGCTCTCTAATAGAGGCTGTAATGAGGAGAGATAGAAGAGACTAAACACAGTCCTAAGAGTTTTTTTGACTAATTTAGCCAAAACAACACAGGAGATGCCTATAAAGGAGCATTGAACATATAAGTGAAAAGTAATTCACTTTTGAAAAGATAATTTGAGTACATTCACAGTAATGGGGCTTCAAAGATAGATATTAATGCCAGTATAAGCGAGGGCAGTAATCAGGGCTTTTAAAATAGGAGTTCTGTGCTCAGGACTGTGATGTGACGAATTGCCAGGAGTGGCAAGACAGTGGCTCAGTGGTTGTGCTAAAGATCACGACAGCCCTGTGCAGACAGTGACACTGCACAGGGGAAGCAGGCAGGGCTCAGGTATCAGAACCTTTATTGCTAGCGAGGGTGAAAAAGAAGCAGGAAAACAGCTCAGCTTAATGTTCAGCTTAATTTTTGCATTTTGCTATTGATGATGATAAATCATATCTCTTTTCCATTCCAAAAGCAATTGTCGTCACAGTGGGGTTGACAGATACATGTTTGGTTTGCAGGGTTGACAGATTGATTTGCTCTATCTTGTAGCATCCTTTTTTAGATTAGAATAGCATTTTATATAAAAATAATGAGTTTATAATTATATAACACAAACAGAATAAGGATGAAGGGTCCATTGGGTTTCATTACTTCAAAGTGCTGCAATGCTTGCACATTATAGACAAAATTTTACCACTAAAAACAATTCACATGAGACATTAGCAGGCAAGAATACAAAGTAGCTAAATGCTCTTAGATGAAGGTATCTGTTTGTTTTGGAGGTTTAAACTTCCCTGACACTGAAGAGAATTTGGCATCCCTTTTGAAGAGGTGCTTTTAGTACATGACACTTTAATAGAATACCTCAGTGGGTTTTTAAATTAACAAAGACAACGCTAAATTATTGATGTTCTTTCCCTCCTCCCTTTCTCTTCTGTCCTTCTGCCTGAACTTACCCTGTATATTCACTTTTATGAAATAAACATCCAGTCTGTCTGCAATGTGGTCCGACATCCATCGCTGAAATAGATTTTGAATAGAAAAAGTACAGATGTTGAGGTTGCCAAGTTGTCCATCTTAGGCTGGAGCAGCGAATTGCATTAGGGCTGAGCTGTGTAAAAAGAACCTGTAATAAATCCCTGCTCTCGTGTGGGCGAGTGCTGCAGTCAAATCTGTCTTCTGTGTTGTGGTCTCTGGGATTACAAACGATCCCACAGAAAGTGGGGATAGCACCGACTGCTTCTGGAGGTACCCAAGGTGGTGTGTAGTGATTCTGATAATACCAATGCACTATCTTGAAAATGTTTAATTCGAGCTAACTTCTAGAAGCTGGTTTTGTTATTTTTATTCTACAAGTGTATTATGCAGTACTAGAAAATTTGAAAACACCTTGGTATATCCTTCTTAGATGATCTTATCTTAGATGAGTAAATTGTGATCACTTCTTAGTAGTGTTTCTCCATTATTATAAAACAGTTCTGTGCAAGAGCCACACCATGTGTCAGAATCCACCAAGTCTTTGATGTCTGTGAACTCAGCAAGAGCTTTTAGTCTATGCCAGAAGGTGAACAGTCCTAACACTTGTGGGAGGTGATGTGTAAAGACAAATAAAAGCGCAACGTTTTTTTCCATATGAAACTTTCCTGCTATAGTCATTTTCAAAGTGAGCTGCTTTTCCGTGTTGCTCAAGCTGTTTTCCCAAATATGCTCCCAAATCGGGTGACTTTCTATCTTACTTCAAAATCCCACGTTCCAATGACATAGCTCATCAGTGAGAGATGTTCTGGCAGGTTAGGTACAAAAAGGTCTTTTTAAGTAGACAGAGCTGGTGTCAAAAGCCACCTCACATTGGTCTGCTGTGAGAGGAAAAATTGTTTTCCCTTAAACATCTGGAATTGTTTCCCTCTAGGTTTGGGGGTTTTTTTTGTTTTGTTTTGTTCTTTAACCTAGTTATTTGTGGATTTATTTAATTGGTTGGAGTTGGAAATTCTGTAGTGGCCATTAGGGCTTCCAATACTCTTGCTCAAGGCACCTCAGTCCTCCACTCAAACTGGATTGCTCATTTAAACATCACCTTTTTATTTTAAAGAATTTAGATTTCGAGATGCTGGTTTAGTTTCTGAAATGGAATCTTAATTAAATGGGCATATAACTTAATGAAGATTATGATGTGGAATTATAAGAGGTGATTTTAACAGAATGCAGGGAATATTAGGTTATTGCACTTGAGATTTCCCAGGATCTGGGTGTAAGTGGCAGTGCTGGGAGACTTCAGCAGCTGTGTCTAAGTATTCTGGGTCTGTAAAGTGTGGGGATGTGTTTGAGAAGAAAAATCCATGTTTTTTTGAATTAAAATTAAAAATGAGAAGGATATCATCTCTGAGTCTAAGATAAGCTTGAAATATCTGAAGTTTATGATTTGTTCATTCATGGCAGCGCACAGAAATGTACCTTTGATAAGCAGATACTTTGAAACCAGGAGGTCTGAAACCTTTGCATATTCCTTCCTAGGCTGGACAAGGTTTTTGATTTTAACAGAGCAGCAGTAATGATGCAGAAATAACCCGTTGTTTCTCACGTATAATACAAGCCTCTCTGATCATATTTGTTTAATACTCTGATCGTGCAAAGTGTTAAATGATCTTGACTTCCTATAAAGCCAGGAATTGTAGCATCTGTCTTTAATAACCTGGCGGCGTTTTCAGAATTCCTGTCAAATTGTGCCTTAAAGGAATGATAGTTTACAATCAGGTTTGGAGTCCTTTGCTGTCTCCTTCACCACTTACTGCCTGTAACAAGCCACGTTCTCCTTCTTGCACCTCGCCTTGGGAGACTCAGTTTGCATCCTTAACAGCCGCTGCCTGGGCGGTGTGTCCTGCACTGATCCCAGGGTGGGAATGGCTGTGCTGAGTGGGGTAGTGACTGTTCTCGTGCTGAGGCACACGAGGAAGCCGCAGGATGATCATGATCGGGGAACCCTGGCAGCAGTTCAGGTAAGTTCATGTTCTGTGCCTCAGGCAAACGCTGATTAATGACACGGCCCCGTTCTGAATGTGCTGAGGGAGGCTGTTCATGGCAGAGACGTTGTGTATTTGGGCATTAATTGTCTGCAGTAACAGCACGCCAGAAAGTTCCGTATACTTCTGTAATTATATATATATATTGTACTACAAATATACATGCCAGGAAAGCCAAAGCATGTTCAATTCTTCCCATATGGAACAGGATGGGACATAGGGGAAGTGATGCCCCTATCCCTCGTTTCCCAGCCCTGCCCTTTAGAGTAAATATACTATATAAAATCCTATATATAAAAACAGAACATCCTGTGTACACTATAATATACTACTACAGTTTATTTATCTATATTCCCAGGATGAGGTGAGTCCAAGCAGTTAACTCTGGAGTCAGGCCCCAAAGTCTGCTCTTCAGATGGGCTTTTGGGGCTTCCTGGCAAGATAGCTGTGCCACAGTTACTTTCCAAACAACTGTAATAGAAAGAAAATAAATGTTAGAAGAACACGGGAAGCTTGACTTACTGCAATTCATTGCTCGTGTGCCTTAAAAGCAAAATCTAAAAGGCCTAGCGACTGAGGGAACTGTGATACAGGATTTGTTCTGACTAACTCTGCATCTCTTAAGAAGCAGTCCCTAAATTTGTAGCAGTCTGAGCTCTTCCAGAGGCAGAGTGAGCTGATTCAGCAACCAGCTTAATCCTGCATTTAAACTGAAGAGGGAATTTACTTGCCGTTATTGGTGAAATTAGGGGAAGCTGTACACTCCATACTTTCTGAAGTGTCTAATTAAAAAGGGGGAAAGGGACATGTCCAGATTTTGTGACAGTAATAACATTCTGGCTTGTCTGTAAGACCAGCTCTGTGTTTGCCTTTCATCTGCATGCTCTGATCAATATCTGTAAGCCAGAGCAGTTACTCCAGTCTCTGCAGAAATCCCCTCTCATGCCTGATATTTCTGCTTCCAGTCTGGAAATTGAATTCCTCTCAGCACCTTTAATAACTGTATCACGGTGGCTGCATGTGGTTATGGGTGGGCTTTTGCCTCTATCCTTAGAGATTTAGGACTTCTCTTTTGTAGGGCACCTTCCACAGCATTTCCAACTTGTGGTTTCTTCATTTTAAAGTTCTGTTTGAATCCTCATTAATTAATTCTCCATTTTTGATACAGAGCCACAACTCCAATTTTTGCTATCAGAAACCAAGTTCTGTATGACACCCTCTGTGTCTGCAATACTTGTTTTTAAAAAAATATACTCACCAGGGATTTTGGGAATGTTTGGTTGTTTTTGTAGACTGATGGAGAAAAATACAGATGTTTTTGTGTAGCCACAGCCCTGTTTAATGCCCTGTGGAAAGTCCTGTTCTCCTGTAACCCACAACATTTGCAGCAATTGTTTCAACTGCTAGAAAATCCTCAGAATTTCTTCTGAAAAGGTTTAAGATTGAAGCAGAGAAAGCAAAGGAGAGTGTAATGAGGGTATTAGGACTTGTGCTGCAAAAATTGATATTTATAAGAAGAATACAGGGGCCAGTATCAGTTAGGAGGATGAAAATTTGGCTTTAATCACAGAAGTTACAGTTGATATTTGCTGTAGTTGACAAGAAATGTGTTCCAGTATTCCATTTTTATTTCTATGTATGTCAAGGGATTAGATTAATTCCTACAATCATATAGACTGCATACATTACATATTGCTGTCAGCTTACATGCATAGAAGGTGGCAAAAAAAGCCCAAAACATGAATCACATATTTGCTCACTGTGATTTTGAGAATAGTCGTGACTTTGTCAGATGCTAAATTCAGATTCATAATTCAGGAAGAAAACACTCTTCCACAAGAGAAAAAAACCAACCAACTTTTTCTCCTCTATTTTTGTTCCAGAGTAAGTTTTAAATATTTTTTTATACCACACTTAGGTGAGTTTTCCCTGTAATATTTTATAGGCTAATTCCTTTCCCATGGAAGATTCCCAGTGTTGACCCCTTTATGCTTTGGAGAATTGTTTAAGCAAACATGCAAGAGTAATTCAACTTCAACTGAAACCACTATCTTTAATCAGGAGTAATAGGGTTTTTTTGAGAAAAAGTTTGCAAAAGTGTAATTTTTTCTGGATGGGGCTACACTTTCACTAAGTAAAATAACTTGTGCAGTATTAGACATAGTCAGCTGTGCTGGAGTTGCTAATTTACCTTGAGATTTCTAATAACTCCACCCTCCTGTTGTATTTATTCGGGCTAATATGTATTGCAAAATGCAACTGAGAACTGCAGTGCCATATCTAAATTTAAACTTACCTAATGCAACTTGTTTTTCTTCTGCCTAATTTATGTGTGTGACTTAAAAATATCTTCCCATTTGCCCCTGCTAACATTGCAATTTTTTAATTCCAAGTCAAACCAGCCTGTGGGGTTTATAGTCGTAATGCTTTGTTTGGAAGTTGGTGCTAAAAATAAATTTAAAAGGGGAACAATAAAACAGTGGCACTGACTGTATTAAACTGAGTAATTTTAAAGAATGAATGCATAAGAAAGCTACTTATTCGAGCCCTTCCAGAAAATGAACTATTCAAATTTATTTCCCACGGTAAGAATCTTTGAGCAGTATCTTCTCAGCAGCTCAATTGCAAACACCAGAGAGGGAATTGGAATCCTTCCACTTATGAAAACTAAGGATGGTCTTATCACACGAGATGCTTCCTGTGGAATGCAATGTTTACCATACATCATTTGAATTTTTCTCATCTGTGAAATACTTCATTGAAAATAAAAATAAAAAAAACCATCCAAAAAAACCAACCACTCAAGCAAATCCTTCGTTTTGGAAACCTCTAGAAGGACAAAGTGAGCAGCCTCTGTTACGGCCACATGCCAGTGCTGTTCAATAAAACCAAAGTGCCAGGGGTGCAGTAAACCCAGAGCTGTCACAGAAGCAGCTCTAGTATCAGCAGCATCTGAGGCAGCGACGGCTCCCCGAGCGGGCCGGGTGCGCCTTGTCTCGGGCGAGCGCTCACGCCGCGGCCGCGCGCCGCCTGCGGTTGCAGCTCCTTGATTGACCCATCCTGCCCCCGTAAAGGAAGCAGCTAATGAAGATTTTCTTATCTCAGGGAGCCAGTGCTTGTGCAAAAGAAGGATCCCGATTTGGTCTGTCCTGATGCTTTGAGGTTCGGAGTGGGGATGGCGCTGCAGAGCGACAAACGGGGCGTTTCGGGTGACGACGGGTCTTTGCCATTAGACTTGGAGGCATAAAAGGGGCTGGGATGAAGCAGCAGGTTGGAGCTGTTAGCTTGAAAACTGGGGGAAGGAGGCAAATCAAATGTATGGCTTGGTGAAAAAAAAAATAGTTCTTTATTTTTAATCAAATGGATTTCGTATCAGTATACTGCATAATCTAAGAATTACTTCTCCCCTTCTACACCTACTTCCTGGAAAACCCTGATAACAGAGATATTTTTAGAGCACTTCATTCTCGAATTAGCAGATCTTTTAGAGTTCTGAAATTACATTTTGCAACTTGCTCAGGTATAAGAAAGATTTTACAGAAACAAACAGTGAAGATAAATAATTGAAAGTGAAATTTTCTACAGTTGCCTACTATAGAAATGATAATGATGCCATTATTTTGTCAAAGTTGTGATTAGAAAAATCCCTTTTCCATTCTATTTCCTTTTCATTTACAAATATACTTACTAACATAGTATGTGCTCATAAATGCACAAATATCCAGTCCCATTCTTGTACTTCTTAAGGTAATTCTTAGATCCATTAAACTTTTATGACTGGTACACACACTGTGCCAGGTAATACATATTTATGAACAGTACACACAGCACCAGGTAATATGCAAAATATTCCACAATTATCTACAAGCCTTTAAATATCAAGTGGTTGAAGGCCATGGAACAGGCTAACCTTGGATACTACAAATACTGCTGTTGGAAAATGTTAAAACATTCATTGCTTTGCAAAAACAAAACAAAAATGCCACTTGTGTGACCCCAGACACCAGAACTGACTGGGAAATAGAGAGACTTTGCAAATAATATTGTGTTCAACATCTTTAACACAAAAGAATTCCCATTCCTGGCCCCAGAACACTTGAAACTTGAAGGAACTCTACAAACAACTAGGCTTGTGTAAATGCCCTTTTTATATGCATTTAGTTACCTGAAGGAGTTAAATAATTCTACTGAAGAATGATCTGAGTGTGGAATTTGCATTAATATTCAGTATATGACGTACCCAGGTGTTCTGGGGGGCTGTGTTGCTTCTGTGCTGCTGTTCTTTACTGCTGTTCTTTTCTGCATGGAGCTACAGGGGAGGTTTGTGAATGTTCTGATGGTTTACACCACTATAAAGGAGGACAGCAGCTGGATTTTTGTAGTTTGAGAGCAAGAAATTGATGGTGAAGAGACCCCAGGCGATGCTGTAAAGCACATTCATACACAGGACCTGTTCTGTTGTACCATAGCCACAGAAAACAAGCAACCTCCCTCTTCCTGTCTCTCCCTTCATATCTACCCCTCCTTCCCTCATTTTCTAGAGCAGGGAAAGATAGAGTCTGGGTTCCAAACTGGTCTGCTGGATCTCCCAGGACACGCAGAAACCTCTCCCTGGTTCTCCTCCATTCCCTCTGCCCTGATCTGGAGTGTTGGGATGGGATGAAGAAATCTCCTATTTTCTATCAGCTGCTCTAGCAAGCATCAAAATTTCTTCCTCAGGAGCTCCCAGAGTCCAAGATTTACCTTGGGACTTCTGTTGGATTGACTGGAGTCCTCCAGATGGAGAACTGGGAGCAGCTGCAGCACAGAGGAAGCAGCAAATGCTCAGGGCTGGATTGCCATGGAGGCTTGGGAAGCAATATCAAACATGATCGCCCTTGAGGTCCCCTTCCAACCTGGGAGTCTGTGATTCTGTGATTTAGCTTCAGTTTTAAAAAGTGAGGCATGCACTGAGGGCCTTAATTTAGTTCACATTAATTTTCTTTTTACCTCAATATCCTTTCAAGGCCACAAACCATATCCTGAGGATCAGAAGTGCTCTCTGGCTAGCTGGAATGATAGAGCAGTCGGTGTTGCTGAGGTAATAAATTGGAAATAAGTAATAATAAAAAACATGAGAACATCACGGTGCTTTTGAAAACAAGCAATATTTCATCTTTATTACATATATAACCATCCCTCGTACTTGATGTCATAGCTTAAATATTTCTTAATCAATTGGACAGGTGATCTTTATCTAGGTTACGTAGAGAACCTACTGAATGATTTTGGAATGGTTAGCAGTTGTCCTGGGGAATGAAAGCAGAATGTGAACTTGGGATACAAAACATCAGCAGCAAATACCGTGCCTGTTTTTAGGAAGGGGAAAGTGAAACCTGGAAATTAAATGTCAGTCAGCTCACCTCTCCTTCCTGGAAAAATACCGTGATAAGCAACCAAAAGAACTAATTGTAATCTCCTAAACAAAAAAAGAAAGGTCATCTAACAACCAATATATGTGTCAGAAATGGGTTGTGTTGAACCCTCCTGTGGTTGGTAGACACGAGTGGAGCAGCAGATGTCACACATCTCAATTTCAGCAGGGCTTTCAAAACTGCCTTGTGAGTTAGAAGAAAGTCTGGTGTGCCAGAAGTTACCAGCAAAGGGATGGAAAACTGGAAATTTGTGCTTTGAGAAGAGTTAGCAGCAGTTCAGTGCTGTGTGATTTGCAAGATTCCCATCCTGGCCAGATGACCCAACCAGCACTCTTGGAAGCTGTTTATTCTGTTTTTATTTGCAGTGATTAAAAGGTGGCTATTTGGAAAAAGTCAAATTTTGAGCAAAGCCATTGGCAAACTTAAAACAGCCCAGAATGTTGACCAAAAAAAAAAAAATTAAAAAAAAATCAGTAATCTGTTTTAAAAGTCAATCTTTCCTAATATAAAAACCCAGGCACATGAAGTTGTAGTGCTCTCCATTCAGGTAAGGGTGGAACGTGCAGGATGCCATAAATCCATTGCCAATATTTACTGTACTAAAACCTCAACGCATGCTAGAAAAGCCTAATAATTTTT
Organism: Atrichornis clamosus; assembly: GCA_013400975.1. NCBI lineage: Eukaryota > Metazoa > Chordata > Aves > Passeriformes > Menuridae > Atrichornis > Atrichornis clamosus. Next base: position 147,684 of record WBMZ01004188.1, read on the forward strand.
CAGTAACATCTTTATAAAATACTGAAAACTCTATGTCTGGCCCTACATTACACACTAAAACCTGTCTTCTTTACCTGGTTGCTGGGTACATGGTTTATAGAGAGGTAGTTCAGTAGAAACTCCTGTGCTTTATGCTCTGTTGGCACTTAGTGAATCTTCTTTCCTGCTGCTCCTTAGTGCAGAAATATCTTTTGTTACTACTGAAGAATGTTTGCATGCATCCAAAGATTTTTCGACTCCTCAGAGAGGAAGTTCTTACAGATGATAAGACAGAGCAGCTGCAGTTGACCACTCACAGGTCACATTTTGTTTTCGTGATGTCAAGACGGTGGATTAATGTTTCAAAAACTGCTGCAAATGGACATGCAGTGGCTGTAAACACAGTTTCCAAAGCTTTGAAATTGAAATTTGCAGAGGACTCACAGAACGTTGTCCATCTATTTCAACTGCAGATCCTTAGGACAAAAATTATGTGTAATTTTTTCTTAACACATGAAAAATACCTGTATTTTAAAGACATGAAAGGGCTCTAAGTAAGCATATAATCATTAAATATTCACAGTGTACAAGGTTTAATGTGCACAACATTGAATACACCAAAGAATAATGCCATAATTATAGCTCCTGTAATAATTATGTTTTATTGTGGCTTCCTTACTTTTTATCCCACAGTTGGCATAAGCTTTTAAGCAGATGCCTTGGGTTTGCCCTTTGCAGCTTATAGGCAGATCACTGCTGTGTTGGTTCTGCAGTCAGTCAGCTATTCAGCAATCTCATTTTTCTTTTACTGTTTTGGCAGAGATGAAAAGCAAAGTTTTTAACCTTCCACTTTCCTGCTACTTATTCAACGGTTGGAAGCCAACTTTGAAGCTTAAATAGGAGCACAGGCGTATCTTCACAGCAACACATTATTTTTCTCCCCAGAGTTCTTGAAGCAACTGACTGAAGAATGAAATGCAGGCAGTGTGAAGACACAAATGAAGGACTGGAGTAATATATAATTTGAGTGGTGTCTTTTTTAATTAACAGTGGCTTAGATTCTGTAACACAGACCTTCAGACAGAAACTAGTCTGTAGGTAGAGAATATATTACAGCTTTCCTATTCTAGATAGAACATCTATAATATCCTGTAGAATATAGAATATTTGTAAATATATTCTATAAATATAGTCCATAGAACATCTATAGATACAGCCTCTCTCTAGATATACTTCTGTATATCCATTCTAAAGATGTAGAATATACAGAGAGGCATATTCAATATATAGACTGTATACCCTGAGATCAGAAGTTTGAACCTCTAGCCAGGCATGAAAAAAAGTCATGTAAGCATGGACTTTGGTTCTGGATCTTTCTGCTCTGAGGTGAAGAGAGCACTGGAACTTGTCACGACAGGACAATTATCCACAGGACTCACTGCAGTGCTGTGCAGAGGAGTACAGCTACGGAGAAATGAACAGGATCTGGCAGGGTGGGGACATCTTCACAAAGATTTCTCCTAAAACACTGAAACTTGTGTGGTATTGTTTGTTCTGTTTGTCCACATCTGCTTCTGCAAAATCTTTCGGAATCTCTGGGCCAAAATTAACCCCACTGAGCAGAGGGTACCAGCAGGAAAATCTTTGTGGGAATCAGATGCTGGGTTAGAGGAAGAAGCCCCAAAGAGGGGCTGAGCTGAGTCCATCAGCTGCATTTGTCTCCACATGAGCTGCAGGTGCTGCCACTTGCTCAGCCAGGGCAGGCGGAGGAGCCAAGAGCTCAAAGAGTTTGGGGTGGCTGTTGGAGACAGTATTAAAGGTGGCGTGTTTGGTCTTTCAGGGCATTTTGTGGCTGGAAGTAGCAAAGGAGGGAAGTACTCTGTGAGGTCGGTGTTAATGAAGGTAAAGATCCTGCTTGAATTTATTTTATTTTATTTTGGTGATGGTGTGAAGATTTAGGGGCATAAGATGCAACTTGTGAGAGAAAAGGCCTTGGTTCTGCTACTCAGGGTTTGTGTTCTGTGGGTCGGGTGCTGCCTGGCTGTGCAGGCTGTGTTTGTGTGGCTGCAGCTGCCCTTTGTCATTCCAGTTGAACAACAAACATGCACAGTTTTGTATCTGTTGGTACTCAGGTAAAGGTTGCAGAAAATAATGGGAATGTGGAATTACAGTTGTGTTTCAGCAAAGTTTTTATGCCTCCTTTTTTTTTTTTTTTCCTTAAACTAAGTTCCTGGTTGACAGGAGTCTCAAGGACCTGTTTTTAATCTACATTAAGTGGATAAAATATGGTTTAAAGCAACAAAGCATGGAAATTCAGAGCTTTGGGGGGTTGCTCACCCATCTTCACAGGCCATCTTAACATTATCCTTTGTATTTTGCTGCTGGCTCCCAGAAATGTGTTTACTGGCAGTTTGCTCCAGGGTCAGGAGAGGTGACACAGCCTGAGCTGTGCCTGTGCAGTGTCACTGCTGTGTCACAGGCTGCAAGTGTGTGCAGCAGAAAAGGGTGAGGGGTGGAAGAACAGGGTTTCAAAGGCTTCAGTACTTCTGGTAAACCTCCAGCTGCTTTCTATGGGAAGAAGAGAATTGTATTTCTTAGGAAAATGCTTTATATTAGTGCTGGTTTTGCCACAGAGATTACCAACAAATATTATTGTTAGTCTTCCTTGAGGTATCAGAGGTGCTGTTTCTGAGTGACAATAGGAATGTAGAAAAAAAATTCCACTCAGAAAGGGTTGGATTTTGGTGGAGAGTTTTTGCCCTTCTGTCTCCAGTGCTACTGGGGTGAGGAGATTCTGTGAAGTGAGACAGTGCCTCTGCTGCTTTAGGAGGGAACCCAGTGCAATGGTGTTGGTGCTGCCTCTGCTCCTGAGAGGTAACTCCTGTTCTATTCTCAAATATTCCTTTTCAGCTGCCACTCTGTGCTGAAGAGCAAAGAAACAGGGAGGAAAAGGAACACATTACGATGGTGACCTTGTGGGTGAAGCCATCTAAACTGAGCAGGCTGGAATTACCTGTGGAGCGATATTGTTAAGTCTTAAAGCTTGATTCTGGCATGATAACAAACCCTTACCTTCGTGTAGACACTACTGGCTCATTTGTGGCACCAGGGAACAGAATTTAAAGTATCTACTTCAAAAACTCGGGCTGTTGAATGAGCTGAAGGAGGAACTTCAGTACTTGAGTTGACAGAGGGATCAATCAAGAGGCAGCTCTGACACCTCTCCCGAGATGTGTCTGTGTGTTTTAGTCAGATGTGTGCCCTCTCTCCTGCTCATTCTCATACACAAGCACTCAATTAGACACGAGCCAGGCCATGACTTTCCTTTTCCCAGTAGTCTCTCTGACTTTGCAGAGTGTGTTGAGCTGAAGTGTGGATTGAGGAACTGTGAGCCTGCATGTCTGTGGCATGTAATTCTGAATTTTAGCTTTAAAAAAGTTACAGTCCCTGGGTTCCTGCTCACTTCTGTTCTGGGTTGAATATTAACCACTTGAACAATGTACTTTTGCTGCCTTGAAACAAGGCTCCTCTATGAACTTATTTGTGCCCTTTGCATAAAGATTCTTACCAAAAAATGTGACTTTATCTTAAGTACTGAAACTTTCAGGAAGCTGTCCTTTTGTTCCTTCATTATTATTAATTTAGCAGGACTTGTTGCATATGGTCACTTTTCTGATTGTTTTGCATTATTCAGGAAGGGCTGCAGTATAACCAAATATGTATTTTATTGCTTAGTTACTGGGTAAAGAATACATGGAAGAAAACAGGACATTTACCTCCCCATACTGTGTGACTTGTCCTGTATCTCCTGCTCCTAAGTTCTATTTTCAAGGTTTCATTCTGAAGTTTGGGCATTGGCCTCATGGCTCTGGCTCTCGTAAAACACTAATGTGTCCTTTTTTGGTACCATATTTTCATCTGAGGAGATAAGAGGTTAATTTTCCCTTTACTTTAGTGAGGTAGCCTGCAGGGTTTACTTGAGCATTGTTTCTATTTTCCATCTTTCAAGTTCAGTAACAACAGGATTAAAAACTTGGAAGTTAAAAACGTAGACGTCTGTCTAATTAAAGGAATTGGCTGTGGGGGCTGTATTTTTCTTTCTCATTAGCATTCTGTTCATTCTGTTTTCTTTCCCTATCTCCCTGTTCCCTACACACTCAGCTTGTAATAAAAGTTGGTTCTTGAATGTAAAGAGCGTGTTAATGCACCTGGGAAAAACATGTACAGGAAGGAATTGAATTTGTTTCTATCTAACCTGGGTAAGATAGACTGGAATGTTCCAGTGTTTATCTTTACAGTAATAATCAAAGGCTGCTTTCAATGCTCATAAGGATTATTTAAGAAGAAAATTAAGTAAACATATTTATTTGTTTTCAACAGAAAAACAATCTCCTATTTTAAGTTTATACCCCTGCAGCCAAGTGATAAGGGCATTTTAATGTTTTCCTGCATCTATCTTTCCATTTTTATGTGTGGCAGGATTAGGGGACAGCTGATGCTGCTGCTGCGTAAATGTGAGCAAGCAGAGATCCTCATTACAGGGCAAAGTGGATAAAAAGAGTCAGTGGCAGAAGGCGATGGAACTGTTGTGTCCACTGCCCATTAAGTTGGTAATGGAACCTCTTCTCCAGACGAGGGGAAGCGCAGGGAGCAGCATTTTGCTGCGTTGCAGGAGCAAATCCCTAAAACCTCTGCAGCAGAAATGCCTGTGAGTAGGGAGATAAATATGTGAGGACAGATTGCAGCAAAGACTTCGGGGGCATCAGAGGTTTCCTGTTCTGGTCTGACTATTCTGTAGAACTACTTGCATTGGCAGGATGTTGAGCATTCTGTTTCCAGCCCCGGGAACCCGAGCTCGGCTGGCGTCACACATGCATCTTTCCCAGGATTTGTGAGTTCTTTTGCCACCTAACCCAGCTGAGGGCTTCTTCAGCACCGAGAATAAAAATGCTCTGCAGAGCCTATTGTAGCCATCAAATCAAAAAAACCCACACTGCATCCACTGACACTTTGGGGCTTCATTTGCCTGCTTGATGGGCACAGAGTTTATGGATCATCCAGGAAATGCAAACAAGGCAGGCTCTGGGATGCAGCCTCTCTATTGCTCTTCATTAGAGGGAACATGTGGTGCTTAGAGCTTCAGTATCAGGAGGGACTCGAAGTTCTTCACCTTCTATTTTACCTCTGGGACTAATTCTAAAGTAGAAGTTGCTGTCGTTGTACCAGAGGACTGGCCAGATTTACTGCAGGAGCTTTGGCCTTCTGACTTCCTTAAGTTTTACAGCCACAAGTCCTAAATATATTTCATTGCTCTAGTGCAAGGTAATTTGTGTCATTAGGCTCAGAAGTCAAAAAAGCAGTAAGTCATACCAACACACCTGTGTTTTGATTCCAAGTAATTTAAAAATAATTGGAGCTGATAGGGTACCTGTGTGCCCGGATTTGGCACTACCACCCAGGTTGAAAGCAAAAAGAAAATCTGTATGGTTCTTTAATCATGTGTTATTTACACTTGAGTTGGCCACTGACCTGTTCTTGATGACTTGGGAGACAAGGGCTGCAACAGGGTTTCAAGTATGACCTAGAAATGGACCTCAAAAGGGAGCTGTACTTCAGAATGTCTAAAGCCTATTTTCTGGAACATTTTATTTTAAAAGGTGCTAGTGTTCATGTTGAGCTTTCATAGGTTTTATTATAGGTAGTACTACTTTGCCTGGGACTGGGATCATCAAATGCTTAGGTGCAGGTATAATTGTTTTTATTTTCTCAGTCTCTTACATAAAACTCCTCATAACTTTGCTTTCCACCTTTTAGAATTCTGTAGCTTTGCTACACAGCAGCTTTGTGCATGTTTGGCTCATTAATTGGAAAGAAATATTTCTCCTTTTATTTGTGAAAAATTTTCCACTTGTATTCTTTTTGACTAGTAATGTACCCCTCACTTAACAGATAAAGTGCTATTGATAGAACAATATTTTCCAGTAGTTTACTGTGCTGTTTCACACACTCTGGACAGGAAATCATGTTTGGGCAGAAACCATAACAGAAAATTCTGCTTTGATGTTACACAGTTTTCTTTTCAATCCATAGTTTCCAGTGTTTGGCTTCATATGTTTGTTCAACATATGATTGAATGAATCCAACCTGGCTTTGACTTTGTGTCACTGCATGACCTATTTATGATGGAAATAGGGAGTCACCACTTCCTTTTAAATTTCTGCTTAAATTTTGCTTATTTCTTTTGTTTCACCAGTGGTTTTTATGTTTTGTTGTCACTAACTTGAAGCGCTTGGAAATGTTTGCATTATGGGCACTAAAATACCTGTGACTTATTGAAGTTTCTTCTGCTGTATCATTGTCAATAATAACCAGGATTTTGTGGAGCCTGTGGTAGGTGTGTTTGTTGCTGAGTGCATCTGTACTCAGTACAAGGGGATTCTGCTGGAGGAAGGAGTGCAAATCCATGAGTTACTGGAAGTCTGGCGTTTGGAAAGCACTGCTCACCTGCCTGGTGTGTTTAGCTCAGGAAATGTTAAAGCAGTTGAACATCAGTGCTTTGCCTGAAGTTGTAACCAAATGCCTGGTAGTCAAACTGAAAAGCAAGGGGAAGTAAAGAGTGTTAAGATTTAGCACTCACATAATCTTCTGCATCTTTTGACTGCCAGAGGTTTTAACTATTCAAGCCTCTAGATAAAATTTTTTTGTATAAAAAGAAATATACATGTTCATTATCCTTTTTCTCTCTTGGCAAAGCATACTGGCTGAAAGGCTAAATAACTCACCCAGGGCTACACAGCCCAACCTGGATGCACCTGGCTGCAGGGCCTGTGCTCAATTTGTGCTGCACAGCAGTAGTGTGTGTCTTAATGGTGTGTGAGTAGAAATAACCCCACAAAATCCCTGTTTTGATGTAGACAGCAAACCTAAGATCCTGTGTAATAGCCCAGTGTGATGAATCTGCAGCAGTAACACAAATGCTGGTCTTGGCAAACTGCAGAGCTGTACGCAGATAGTGTTTGCTGTTGTATTGATCCGTGCCACTAAATCTTTAATTATCTTTCATAGTAAAACTTGTCTAAATAAATTGCTCTATTGCTGCCCAGTGCTGCTGCTCTCTGGCAGCAGCAGAGGCTGATGCTGGGGTCGCTGGCCACTTTTTACCATATCCATGCTCTTTGTTTCAAAATGTGGTACTATTAAAAGGACAAGTAATAGATCTAAACTAATGGGCTACCCAACTATTAATTCTGAGGTACAAGATTCCCTACTAAAAGTTATGGCTGCACAAATTTTCCTATGCCTTGGAGCATTTATTATCACCTGAAGGAGTTGAGTGGCTGGTTTGGTACCATTCTTCTTGCTTGTAGAGCAAGTGTGGTACATATTTTGCTGTTGGATATATATTTTGCTGTTTGCAATATAGAGATGTATTTTCCTGGCACTAAAAGGAAACCAAAGCCTTTGGCTCATAAGATAATAAGTAGCCACTGCAGGCACTGACCTCTTGAGGTCTTCCACCTGTGGCTTTCATCTTCACTGATACGCAGCTGCCATTAGGTTTGCTGGTTACAGACAGAGGATTGCTGTCACTGCCCTGTGTACTCTGTATATCAGTTTTAAATATACTCAGGTGCGTGTCTTTAGCTGCTGAAAGACTTTCTTCAGCTGAGAAAACTGAGCATTTACGTTAGAAAGAGATTTGCATTGACCTGTCCAAGATTTGATATTTTATTTCCAAATAGTGGGGCTATTTCAGTTGCTGTGATACAGATTGAGTGCCTAAGATGAGGTGTTCTCATACCAAGCTGTGCCAAATCTTATTCTCAACTACACCTATGTGAAAATGGAGATGGTTCTGAATGAGATATGTGTGAAATCGGGAGTTAGGAAGGCAGAGATGGTGCTGGGGCAGATCCAGGAATGTGAAAAAAGGAAATTGGGAGCATTTGAGCAGGCGCAGTTGTGGCACTTCTAAATATGTGTGTTAAATATGCTGCTGAGAGGTTGAAGTTTCCTTTGTCATTGTTGCATGATCAATTATCCCTTCAGGGCATCGCCCTGTGACAGGGCCGTGCTGCTGCTAATTTGTTTTATAGTTAGTGCGGTTCACAGCCATGGCTTTTGTGCTGAGAATAAAAACAAATGTGTTTCAGTGAAGTAATGGTATGAATATACAATATTTAACAGGAAACTCTTCCATACTTCACCACAAAACACTGTAGCACATACCATTATGCTGACATGTTTCATCAGAAATGAAGATATAATTTAATAACACAAGTTTTCCTTTCACAGTGAGGGAAAGGGGAACAAATCAGTGCTTAAAAAAACCCACTGCACCTTGAATAATCAATTCAGGAGAACTATCATAAAGTGAAGCAATATTCATGTCTGTCTCTGAAAATTGAACCATAAAATCCCAAATGATTACAAATAGTCTTTGTGCTTGCTGTCAGTGAAGTCAGCCAGCTGTGTAGATCAACAACCTATGGTACTTTTTAACTGCAATGTTTTGTTTAAATAACCCATTTATATTAAAAAAAAAAATTTCCACTCTTCTTCCTTGCTGTGGTTGCCAGCAATGTCCATAGCAACAGCTGGTGACAGCACAAGTGGAGTTCACTGTGTTGATTATACCATAAACTGGAGAGGGAAGAAAAACATCTTCTGCTTCCCAGTATCTTGAATGCTCCAAGAGTTTTATAAGAAGAGGAGACTGGAGAAAATTGGCTGATTTTATTCGGAGTCTTTGGTTTCTCCTACCGACTGAGATGTCTATTTTTGTCTTGAAAGTCTGGGTTTTTCTGTTAGTTTGGGAAATGCTGTTGCTGGCGTAGCTCATCCAGCCACACCTCGGTGTGGTTCAGCAAGATAACACCCAGGAGCTGGGGTTTAAGCACATTTAAGTTGTTGTATCAGCTGCACTAACCCTTGTTGCTTAAAATGTAGTAATAGTTTAAAAAAAAAACCAAACAAACCAAAGGAGCAAAGTCATGGGATAATAATTAAGCTGCATTAAATAAAGATTGAAGCTGCTGAAAACCTGGAGAGAAAAAAAAAAAAAGAATATTTTAATATAAGTAGTGCATTTAGGAATATTATTCCTTAGTTTGTTGCTGTAATTTCTTGTCTCTGGATTGGCAGTATTGTCTCTCCCTGAAAACATCTCTCTCGTGATCAATTATACAGTGATTATCTTGGGTTTTGTTTTGTGGGGTTTTTAATCTCTGGACAAGTAATTGCATGATTAAAAAATACACATTTGGGATAATTCATCTGAGCATCTTTTCTGGGAGCTTCTATCTCCACAGACCAAAAATAAGCTTTCTGAGGGCGAACTGCTAAGATTTTTATAACAAGACTCAATATTTGGTGATTCTGCTTAAGTCCGAGATACTTTTTTGTAACAGTCCTGTACATTCATGAAGATGCTTGTGATGAGACTTTTGGGGTTTTTGTGTGTTCTCCTGCATGTCACATTTTCTAGATGATTCTTTCAGTTGGATGGTTGGTAGAGGAGGGAAATGGGTGGTTGTGATATTGTTTTGGTACTTTTTTTGATTCTTCTTGAGTAACCCACACATTTAAATCTAATAGCCAGGACTGAGTGGAAGTCATGCTGGGTGAGAAATGGTTATTTCTTAGATTTTGCAGTGATCCTACTGTTTGCACACCCCCTTGTGAGGTCTGCCGGTCTCTCAGTCACTTATTCCTTCTCAAATAAAATGTTTTGAGCTTGTTCACTGAACTGCAAACCTCAGTCTTGTGGGGAGGCGTGAACAGGTCTCCTGCATTTGTAATTCTGATTCTGTCTTTGAGTCTTTGGGACTTTATCAGCAGATTTAGTAAGTGAAATCTGTGTTCAGTCAACAAACATCAATGAGAATATTAAGGCCAAAGACAGACCCTGTGGGTTTCTACCTGATCTTACTTTCCAGTCAGGAAGTGGATCACTGATGATTTGTCAAGTGCAGTTTTCCATCCACTTCCATTCCAGTCTTACTTTACACAGAACAGATTTTGTGTAATGTGTTCATGAAGAAATGTGGGGAGTAATGTCTACATCCTTACTAAACCAAGACTTTGCAAGCCCCAAAACTAGTACTAGAGAAGAGGGAAGCCAAGCATAAAATGTGGGAATTCTACTGCTTCTCTAGTTTCCTCCTGGAAACAAATCTGCTAAACCCATCGACAGCTGGTTGTCCTTCATTTCATGATAGTGTTTATCCTCTGCCTGGCCATTAGGACTGTCTTGGTTATTCCTGGAACCTTGGAATGCTTTCATGACTAGAAATCCCAGTCACTTCCCAGAAACACACGTCGTGTCCCAGCAAAGCTGGAGAAGCAATAGTATGAACTGCCCTGATTGTAAACTCAATGTAGTTGTGCTTCATATTCAGTACCTGTGTAAGTACAAAATTTTTATTAATAGATGGTTCATTTGCAGTAACAATATCCCTGGAACATGATAATATTCCAAGAAACTGCCATCCAGTCACAGCTCTCAGTGCTTTGGCCCTGTGGTCATGCTGCTCTCCAGCACATACACTGATATTTTTCCCTGGGATCGAATCCCAAGAAACACAGACTGTTTGTGGAGATGTGTATTTAAATAATTTCGATTCATAATTCCCCATCAGCCCTGGGAGACATGAGGCTGGCTCAGTTGAGCTGTGCATGCTCAGCTCTGAGTCAGGGATCCCCTGGAACAGCTGTGTTCGACTGCAGCATAGCCATGTTTTTCCAAAAGGAAAACCCATGGGGGAAGTCTTTTGGTAATTATTTTGTTATTATTCCATAATCTCTCCCTTTTCTATTGACATCACTGCTACTCCGTGGTGCCTGGGTCATGGGGAGATCCGTGCTTGCTGTGTGGTGTGGACAAAAGTTTTTGAAAGGGGAAGAGAGGCTCTCCAGTAAAAAAATATCTGGTATAGAGGGATTGATAATCGTATTAGCTGGAGGTAATATTGGAAAAGAGGCTTTGTGAAGGCCTTTGTACTTAAATATTGCATGCTGGCTCAGGAGCAGATGGTGCCTTCTGAGAGAGCCTAATCAGGTTACTCTGATTTTCATTTTATGTTTTTATAACCCAGTATTATCTATTTTTTGTGTAATCTGGTAGACTAATAACATAACAAATATCTAACTTTTGGGAATTATCCACTTGTAGAGTAGATTTTGGTATTTTCACATAAAAACATTATAAATGTAAATCCACCCATTTGAAATATTGAAGGGCTCATTTGCAGCATTAACTCCAAAACCTTTCTCTTAAAGGCCATAGGAATTGTAACCCCTTTGGAAACTTATCTTTGCTTCTAAAAGTCTGATTCATGTTCCATTGATTTTAGTAAAATAATTCTCGTAGGCTTTGGAACAAGCTTAGAGGTTATTTGCACCAGAGTTTATAGTATTTGGACAACTTGGAAAGGTGCAATTAAAAATTCCGGACTGCATCGAGTCATAGAATGGTTGGGGTTGGAAGGGGCTGTAAAGATGATCTACTTCCAACCCCTGTGCCGTGGGCAGGACACTTCACTTTAGGCCAGGTCTGCAAGTGGTGGATTCTGGCTGCAGTGGATGCAAGCGGTGGTGCTGCCCTCTGCTCCGCGCTTGGAGGCGCAGGGTGTGCGGTGATTTGTCTCCGTCACTGCGGCCCTTCCCCGTCCCCTCGGTCCACGGCCCGTGGGCTGGGCAGCACCTCCTGAACGCAACCTGCCCGTTCAAAATCCCCACTCACCTTTGCTTTGGGGCCAGCCTGGTTTAGCCTTGGCTGCTGCAGTGGTGAAGGTGTCGCTGAGGTGTTTTTGGGCGTGATAACGTCGGATGCACTGCCCCAGCCACCTCCCACTCACAGCCCTGTCTGCTGTTTGTGTATGGGCTGCTGTTCCCTACAGGCTTCTGCTGAGCTCCAGAGAAATCCTAAAAATTCCTCTATTAAAATGTGTGATTTAAAATGCTCCTTTCCTACGCTTAAGAAATCCCATAGGATCAGTCTGCTTAGTTCGCTTGCTGGTTGCTCCTGTCTGGAAAATGTTAGATTGAGTTACGTTCGATACTGCTTTAAAAAAAGCAATACTTATATATTTCATGAATTCTGTGCTAGGTATGAATTACTGACAGGTCCACTCCATCTGCTGCAGTCTTCTACCTCAAATGTGCTGGTAAACTGAGCACCCAGGAATCAGATTTTCCTTGGAACATTAGAGTGGTGCTGTCAGAATTTAAAAGTTATACCAGACAATGAAAACAAACAATAAACCCAGGCAAACACGTTAAGCCAATTTTTGGGTGCTCTGTGCAGCTGTTGTGCAGAAAGTGGCTGCAACCCTGGTAGGGGCTGGGGCCTGAAGCTTCAGATGGTTTAGAAACATTGGAATTAATGAGTCCTTAAAATGTGACTAATTGATTTTCCTGATGCACAAGGCTCATGCGTGATCTAAATGAAACTCCCAGAGTCTGCAGCCTGGGAGGGCTGCTGGCTGGCTCTGTACCTGCCTTCAGTTAATGAAATGAGAGCATTCCATTTTTCACAGAACTATTAAGATATCAATAACTCATTTTGGGAGTTTTAATTTAACTTTGGCTGTGTAATTGATGACCCTTAAGAACTGTCTTCAGTAGTTGTGTTATCTCCTAACTCTTTTTTCCTACACAAATTAATATCAAACTTCTATACTTATGTACATTAATTCCTAAAATTCACTTATATTTCACTCACAAATGTTACATTTTGCTCACACTCCAGTAAAATTTTGTATATTATGTTGAAAAAGCACCACTTCATTTTCAACAATTTTCTTAATAAATTCTATTTCATTTCCTTTGCTCTTGATTATTATATACTGAGTTTAATGGTTTAAGTGTCAAAATTTCCAGCCAATTTAGTGCAGGTAGTAACAGTGTCCATCTCAGCAGTATTTAAGGATCACCTTTGAAATCTTGGGTGCAGTTGGAACTGGCATCAAAGCAGCCTGAAATATATTTGAGCATTTTCAAAGAATCTTTCTAATGCTGCTTTCTTTAGAATTAAAGTAGAAATGAATGTAAATGTAATTGTCTTGTAATATTCAATTATTAGCACTGCATTGGAATTTTATCTTTATTTGCTCTATCAAATGTCTTATTAATTGTATTTTGTATCCTCACTCTGTAAATCTATCACAGTTTCTTTGATTAATTTTCTAAATCAATTAAGCTAGTACAGTCTTATTGAATAAAACAAAGCCCACACTGTGATTATTTTTATTTGGTAGTTTTTATAATAAAAACTGTCAAGGAAGGTGATGTAAACAGGATCTTTAGATGATGTGTGATAACTGTTTTCAGATCTGAAAATTTAGGTCAATTTTTCTGCAGGTTGGGTTTTTTTTAGTTGGTGTCTGGAGCACAAGTCTGAGGAGCAGCTGAGGGAGCTGGAGGGGCTCAGCCTGGAGAAACAGAAATTCAGGGGGAAACGTCTCTCCCTCCACAACTCCCTGACAGGACAAGAGGAAATGGCTTCAAGCTGTGCCAGGGAAGGTTGAGGTTGGATATTAGGAACAATTTCTTCACCCAAAGGGTTCTCAAGCACTGGCACAGCTGCTCAGGGCAGTGGTGGAGTCCCCATCCCTGGAGGGACTTAAAATTTGTTTGTGTGAATGTGGCACCTGGGGATGTGGTTCAGTGGTGGCCGTGGCAGTGCTGGGGGGATGGTTGGACTCAATGACATTCAAGATCTTTTCCAACCGAAGTGGTTCTCTGATTCCATGATAGCTTTACAGAAGTTCAGGCTTTTTGTAATCACGTCAGAAAATGGGAGTGTTATGAATGAAATGCATGGCTTTGAACACAGCTGTAATTTCTTATGCCCTTCCTACGTATAAAAACCAGTGTGCTGCTCTAGGAACGTGTGATTTCCACTGTTCCTTTAAATGCTTTTTCAAAGCAAAATAACTGTTTATTATTAAGGGTAACCACCCCATGCCAAAACAGGAGGGTGAAATGCAGGGGTGTTTATTATTGACTGATTAGTGTACAAATACTTTGACTTGGCGCTGACGCTTTTTGAGCCTATTGATGTGTGAACTTGTTTCTTCCACTATAATAATTTTATATGTTGTTTCAAGCTCATGCTCAGTGATATGTCTAATAGCACAGCTGAACTCAGCGTGGCTTCTCCTCAAATATTAGAAGTGGAGGTAGGAGGCTGTTCCTCCCAGCCTCACACTCACATTGCCAAGTTGTGCCTGTCCCAGGCTGCTGTAGGTCAGCTCTTTGCTCCACAGGCTTTCCCTGGAACTTTACATTTTTCTTTTATCTTACCTGGGTTTTGTACTTGCTGTGTCCTGTTCAATCAAGCCCTTAAATTTTTACATGTTGTTTTTAGGTTAATCCTTTATCTTTTATAGTCAATAAGAGAGCATCTAATACATGTGAAAAGTAAAGTAGCCAAGTGGGCAATGTTGCCTGCAAGGGAGAGCACAGCAACATTTGTAATGCAGCAGCCCTAAGGACAGACTTGTGTTACACAATGACATTTATTGTCTCCTTCAAGCTCACGCCAGGTAACTGCAGTTCTTTCCTACCTGCCTTAGGCTGACTGAAAACCCCTCCCCCTCTATTTTCATACAGATCATCTCTGTTGTAGCCATTAGGCTCTAACTTGCCCATGTTGTTGTCTGTGAGGATGAGATAATCAGCAATACCATAAATACAGAAAGTTTACCTTTGGAGGTTCTGCTAACTTTGATTTTTACTTTCTTATTTCAATGAACTGTTATTCCTTGAGTGTCACTTTTTAATAGGCTGTCTTTCACTTGTTGAGAAGGTTTCAATAAATCTGGCTTTGCAGCATCCTGATGATTGCCAGGACTGTTGTCACCCCTCAGTGATGCAGTTTGCAGCCTCTCAGTCTCTGGTGTCGTTTGCTGTTTCTTGCATAACTTCTTACTGCTATTTAAACTGTCCTAGTTTCATAGGTTGTAGCTTTTTCTGTGTGTCACCATAAACATCTTACATGATCTAAACAGAGAAAAGGCCTAGAGGCGTCTAAGATCTTTATTTCCTGTAAATGTTTTTGAAATCGGGCTACTTTTGATGCCGCAGCCTCTTGATTTATGTGACCAGTGAACATCACATCAGTCTGTCAAGTCTGAAGTGCTGTATGCTTTTTGCCTGGTGGGATAGCATTCCTGTGGTTTCAGTGTGATCTTTCTTTTTTCCTAAACAGAGCCATCACACTGGAGAACCAGCTGGTGATCCTGGGGACGTCGGTGACTGATGCAGGAGGTTACTATGTCCAGGCAGTCAATGAAAAGAACGGGGAGAACAAGACCAGTCCCTTCATCCATCTCAGCGTAGCGAGTGAGTACCCAAATTGGGGATCATGTGCTCTCCCACTGAGGCTGCAGACAGGACTCACAAAGGCTGCCCTAATGAAAAGAGCCTCGCTCACAAAGCGTTGGACCTTCAAAGGAGGTCAGTGTTTCCTGCTCGGTTTGGAGCACATGAACTCCTTGTGCAAAAGAGGGACCTAAGAGAGGAGATGCCCTCAACAAATCACCCTCAAAGCCTTTTGTCTGGTGGTTTATTTTGCACAAGGCAGGTACATGATGATATCCCTCACTGTTTATTGTGAAGTTGTGATTATAATTTCTTTTTAATGCAGGTGTTTATAATGTGTTGTTTTCCATTGTACCTAAGTAAACAAGTCATCCTTCTGAGTGCAAATTTATTTATGAATCTATTCCCAGTTTATGGCATTATTTTTACCTGGAGTTATCACAGAGTCCCAGGGAACATGCATTTCATTGTTGCTACTTATTATTTTACATTACACAGATTGTATGAACACCACCACTACAGAGATATTCCATGAGTGGGTTTTGCAGCGAAGCAGAGGGAAAAACAGCAGAGCACTGAGGTCAGGGAGATGGCTGCACACTGAGTGTGCTAAGGTGCTCATTCAGCAAGAATGTACATGTGCAAACTCTTGTAAAACATTCAGTAAACGTGTTTCTATGAAAAATTGATATTCTCAACATGTAGAATGGTTTGAATCCTTTTATGAGGCACTTGATCAAGGTATTATTTATGTAGCAGTGAGAAGAGGGAGTGTGTTGGTGCTGTGGGAACAGGGAGGTTTCTCGTGTTGCTTGTAGAGACAAGGAAGAGGTGATGGGGTAAATCACTGGTGGCAGTGGCAGCTTCACTGACAGGCTGCCCTCAGAGTTTGGGGTTCTGGAAGACGCAGGACTCAGCTCTGGCATCTCATCATGCCATTGATCTAGAGATCTCTTGATCTTGGATAGCATTAGATTTGGGACAATCCCTCTTGGCTCGTTTCCTTACAATGGCAAAACTTGGGGGTCTGGGGGTTTGGGCAGCAAATCTGGAAGTGGCTTTTGGAACTATGCTTATGTTTGTCAGAAGTTCATCTTACACATCACAGACCTGTGAAACATTGAATTTCTAAGAAAATGTGACTTTTCTGCTGAAATTCCTGATGGGGTTTCAAGGAAAGGTGTCCTTAGGCAAACACTGGAAGCCCTGGCTGTGGGGCTGGGATCACAGAGGGCAGCAGCTGGGTGGTTTGACAGGCAGCAGGCAAGACAAACCTCTGCTTTCTTCCAGATAAGTATCTAAACTAAATGAACTGCTCAGGGGTTTTATGCGTATCTTTCTGAAGTGGAAATAATATTCCAAATCCACTTGTGAATTCTGGCTGTACTGTGGCATGTAGATTGTAAACATTATTATTTCTGACAGTATGAAGAGGTTTGCTAACACTTTAGTAATTTCATTTTTAAAGCAAATTTGTGTTGTTTGTGTTATGTGACCAATAGCATACTTCCCACTTTAATTTCATGTCTTAATTAATGCTGGAAATAGTCTGTGATCATGCATGCATAACAAGTGCTATGCAAAGCAGAAGGTAATATGGGCATATGGAAAAGAAAACACTCCAAAATGCTCACAGACTTGATACCATGAATGCAAAGTCTGTCTGGAATGTGGCAAACAGGAAAGATAAAATGGATAAAAGAAAATGAAGGATGAGGCAAGATGGAAAGCCAAAGATGGATTTGCTTTTGGAATTAATATCAGCCAATGAGGTTTTTAAATTGACACCTTGATATCCGGGGTTATTAAGGCTGTGTGTGTGTTGAGGGAAGGATTGGCTGTAAGGCATTGGATCTGTAAAGAAAATGAGATTAATGTGGTCATTCTGAACTTTGATCTGGGGAACAAACTTATGTGATACATTACATAGAAGTGAAAAAATGTCTTTGGTCCAGTAACAGCAAATAATCAGGCAGTAATATAGTCCTGAAGCAATATGCAGGGAATGGTTGCAGAAAAATAATGTATTTGGAAGACTAATAAGGAATTCAAGCTAGAGGTTGAAAACAGATTGTTAGAGGTAGCACAGATGAGGAAGATATTACATTGAGTTGTCACTGTCTGAGTCTTACCAGATGTCAGGAGTGACGACATTTGTAATTTTCCATTAGGACATGTATAAAATTTAAAACTGGTTTAATCAAAATCCAATAAACCCCAAGTAAAGAGGAATAGCCAATCTCTGTGCAGGGAAATTATATTTTAATTATTGAGTACAACCTTGCTGCATGACTCAGCGTGCACACTGCCACTGTTATTGAGGGCAGGAGGAAAAAAACCCTACAGATAATTCCCAGGGCAGTCATTCACTGAGAACAGTGTTAGATATGCACAGCTCGTTATTCCTTGAAGGAGACCAGTGTCAGATTTGCTTCAACCTGGAAGAAAAGCATATTTGCAGAATCATTCTAACAGCTGAGGAAGCTGTAAGCTGTCCTGTTCTGCTCCAAAGTACAAGACTGACAGCAGGAGAAAGGTCTGGCTCTGAGCTGAGCAGAAGATGAGTTACAGGGCCTGATATTGCAGATTAAAGTCACTGTTGAATTGTGGCTGAAGGTAAATGGAGCTTGAGCATTGTCTGGAAAACACACTGAACTGGTCTTCAATTAATAACTATATTTGATACAAGTGGTATAAAAAGATTAGAGGATGTTGAACATGTTTCAAAAACACTCTAAAAGCTCCAGTCACAATGAATTCTCTAGTAGGGCTCTGAGCATTAATAGTAAAGACATTTTGTTTCTTGTCAGTCTAGACTGCAGCTCACTGAGTCCAACACTGTGAAGTCTTACACTCACCCATCGCCCCGACTGCAAACAGACTGCTGGGGAGTTGGGAAACAGCTTCCAGAGAAAACCTTCAGCCTTGTCAGTGTTGCTTTGGCTGTGCTTGGGTTTGCTTTTCTCTGTGTTCTGAGGTTGGTCACACATGGAAAATGAAGGCAGCAGAGTGCCAGGCCTCGGGGGAATGCTCAGCTCTTTGGGAATTGCGGTGTTTCCAGGCACACGCCCAGTCCCCATGGCTGCACCAGCTCAGTCCTTACACACCCTCGGTGCAGAGCCTCTGAAGGTTTCTTTAGCCAGTAGATCTGGTCACTCTGTGAGAAGATCCAAACATTGAGCAGTGTTTTCCCTTAACAGCTGAGTCCCACCTTGGCTTAACACCAGTGTTCTACGTGCCTGCCCTAAACCCGTGTGTCTTCATGTGACACAGCACGAGGTCCATCCAACCGTGCTGGAAAACCACGAACATTTCTTTCAAGTGGACGTGTTTCCACTGATTTCAGGAGGATTAGCGCATCTCTGAGGTGACAGGCCTTGGTGAAATAAAAATTGTGTCCAACAGGCAACATATTGGGAATAACGTCACATCTGAAATTAGTGTGAGATGTCATAAATTAGTCCTAAATTTAAAATGTCTTAAAATGAGTTGAACTGTGTACTATGCTAATGAAAATCTTGCCACTTCTTTTTTTCTTTTTAACCATATGTCAAAGCTTTCATGTAAATAACACAAAATTTTGGCTTAGAAAGTCTGAAAGTTGAGAGTTTGGCAACGGAAATAATAACAAGACTCATTTTGGTTTTTAACTCAAATACATCCCTTACCCCTTGTTGAAAATTCACTATCACTGTTTGAGAGAGTTTCAGTAGTAACTCCATTGCTGGAACTTCCTAACTTGACCAGAGTGCTGTGAGACTTTATCTGTTGGGCTGGTACAAGTTTTTAGGATGTAAATACTGCTTTTCAGTAACAACAATTGGGAAATCCTAAATGTTTTTTCCTGTTTTCATCTATTGAACAATAGATTTGATGATGGTATCGCAAACGGAGCCTTAATTCTTTAGGTTTTTTTCTTTCATGTGTCCATTCTCCCACGGACAGACGTAGACTGCAGCACAGATGGTCAGGTCTATTCCTAAAGATTGTGGCTTGTCAGGGAATAAAGTGACATTCTTTTGATCTTACCAGTGTTGGCACGGCACCTAAGGATTGAAGTGTTCGTTCAAGTAAGGCCATCATAAAACTCTTACTTGCTTAAAGGCTATACTTAGTGCAACAGCTAAATTTCTCTGAAACTGCATCAAAACTCTTCTGGTTCTAGTATGGAACTTTAGAAAAAAGCCCTAAACAAACAAAAAAGTTTAAAAGAGTAATGATAAAAAAACTACAATCCAAAATCCCCCAGAAAAAAACTAGACAAAACAAAAAAAATGGTACCTGGTACTTTCCTGTTGGCTTTGCCATGAGCACAGCATGAGGGGTTGCATGAGAGTTTTGTGGGGGCAGAGAGAGAGCCAGGGGTGTTTGAGGCTTCTTGATGAAACCATAAGGGATTTTAGTATTTAAGGCAAGAGTTTAAGTGGGTTTATTAGAAGGAGGAGGGAAAAATAGATTCATATGGAGCTTTTTATTGCTGTGAGGAGCTGGCTGAGCTGTTCCCCACAGGGTACACAATGCATGTCCCACTTTCTGATGGGACACCACGGCCAGACTCTGGAGCCACTTGGGAAGAAGTTTGCAAAGCCCTGGGGAGATATTCCCATTATTGACTTCATTGAAACACTGTCCACGTGGGCACCCTTTGCCCGGTCCTAGAAACTTCTCAAGGTGTGTTTGGCTTTTTTGAGTCCAGCTGAAGGATTTTGTGAAAAATTAGAGCCTCAGTAAGTGACTTAAATGGCAAGTTTGCAGGAGGTGGGTGCGTGTGAGCTGTTGTGACAGTTTAGATGCTCTTGCTTCAATTGGTTTTGCGGCGTTAATCGTCTGGAACTGCAATTCAGGGCCTTGCTCCTGGACCTTCTTGTTAAGCTGTGAAATATTGAGATGTGTGTCGCTTCAATAGATTTATTAGTAAATTAGATGGTCTCCAGACCTATTGGTAACACCAGGAGATGCAGAGTGTTCTGCAGCCTGATGTCATTTTCTGATGCAGGCTTTGTGAAAACAGAAAACAAGATTGATGAAGATTTTAAAAACCTTGCCAGCCAGCATTTCTGAAGAGTCAAAGATAATAAAGCCAATTATCATTTAACGAAGATAAATTTTTCCCTTGGGCACTGGCAATGCTTAAAAAAAAAAAAAGTAGGAAAAGAAAAAAGTTGGGGACTGAAAATTAAACTCCTGGCTTGGTGCATTGCAATGAATTTAAAGTATGAGGGTGTCATATTTTTCTGCCCAACTTCCACTTGCAACCAGAGGAATTTTATTCTGTTATGGCAGACACTGACATGAGGCTAAATAGACCCCGTTTGTCTCTGCTTGGTGACTATTTTGTTCTTCAACTTAATGTATCAAAACATAAATCTTAGAGAAGGGAAAAGTCCCATTTCAAGCTCACAGGGACTGAATTTACCTCAAAGTTCTTGTTTGGTTGGTTTTCTACTATAAAGGAAGGCTCTCATGATTGCACGAGACGTTTAGGTCATAAGAATGAAATATTCTTTATGTTGTCAGGAAAGAAGGAGGTGGGGTGAAAGTGCCCCGTTACCTGTCAGTGTATTTGGTGGGATGTTCCTCTTGACATCCTCCTGTCAGGTTTGGTAAGAAGATGAGTTTTCAGAAGGTTCTGAGCAGTCATTTTCCTCTCTGGAAGAGAGATTTCACTAAGATAATTTTTCATATTAACCATCAGGGTTTGTTCAAGTCAGCAGATGTTGAGGATCCTTTATGGATATGTTTGAAGCACAAATGGCATGAATTTTTCATAGCCAGCTCCAGCTTTCAGGTGTAGGCAGGAAAAAGGAAGAAAGGAATGGGCTGGCACCCCCAGGGAACAGATATTTCTGTTCTGACGTCAAATTCACACAGGCTCTGTAGACTTGTCAAACTGGTTTTAGTTCATGCCAAGAGAATTTACTTCTTTTAGCCTCTCTGGGTCAGTGCTGTGGAGGTGAATTTAGTGCTTCAATGAGGCTTTTTCTACTTTTTGGTGTTATTTTGGTGGGGCAAGGAGAAGGATTATGGGATGGGATGAAAGTGTATTTCTGTACCGTGTCTGTACCTGATTACCTGAGGTTGTGACTAGATCCTGGGGAGGTCCAACACAGCCCAGCTCAGCCCTCTGTGCACTGGTTTTAAGGCACTCTTTGAAATGATCACATTTCTTTTCCATTTCCTCAAAGGTTTTTCTTTCTCTCTGTCAAGCAGGATTTCCAGGATGGATATCATGGTGTGGTTACATGAGAAAATGTGTGACTTTGGCTTTGATTGACACTTAACATTCTTCTGTTATCCAAAATGTTAATTTGAAGGAGACTGTACAGGTGTTTGGGGTTTAACACTGAACCTTGAGGACACATTCTGTGTAAAAGCCATCTTTAATACCCTGGTAAAATACTGTCAAAATGCTTTTGCTCCAGTTGTTGCTCTAGTGGTAAAGGACATTCATTGTTAAATTGAGATCTTTTTTTCTTATTATTTTGAGAACAGAGTGCAACTTAACCGTGCTTTTAAGATGTATGTATGCATTTAAGTTAAATGCGTTTTAATAACAATAATAGCTGTAAGAAAAAGGACTAAATTAAGTTAAAGATTTGGGTTTGACCTATTGGAACAAATGTTAGTTTAAACTTTATCCAGAGCTGGAAATTTCAGTGAAGGCTGATATTTTCAAAGCTTTCCCCTATTATCTACTGCAGAAAGTGACACTGTGCTGCAGTGTAGACTGATTTTATATGCATTACAAAGAAGTAACAGATGATGTTCTGGATTTATCAGCATTCCTGGACTCCAGATTTCATTGTTGGCTTTTTTTAAAGCATCAGCCAAATCTCTTCCATAGTTCTCTACCTTTCTTCTCCTTAAAGGAAAACTTTCTTCACTTTTAACTGTAGACAGAGAGGGAAACCTGTGGTTAAAATGATGGATTGCTGAACTACAGGAATAATAAAAGTGCACCAAGAAACCTTTGTGGCAGCACAAGGGGGTTTTTTAGTTTTGCTTTTCCAAGTTTTCTATCAGTGTTCTTCCTAATAAACAGCAGAAATATTGGTTGGTCTCCAATGTTGTCTTCCTCTGGACTATTTTTGGTAAAACTTATTGCCACATGTGGTGCATCTGCTGCAGCCTCTGTCCCAGGCAAGCAGTGTCTCCTCTGCTGCCAGCTCTTGACATGGAAAAGATGATAAAATGAACTTTCTGGAAGATTACTTCAGTCTTACCATTAAAGAGAATTTAAACAGCCTAAATCAGCATAAAACCTATTTAAATATCTGGCACTTAATTTCCATCATATCACATCAACAAATGTAATGAAGCTTTAAATGCATGGTTTATGGGAAGAATAGTTATTTCCTTCTCTCCCAAAGGCAACAGAAGAACCCTGTTGTTATGGGGACTCCTCTCTGGCTGGTGAAACTACAGAATTGCACCCGAATTGAGTGTCTGCTTCTTCAGCATATGCACATACATTATGCATACTGCTCTGAAAAAAATGGCAAGTGCTGAAGTTTCTATAACCAAAGTTATGATTTGAACATGGCCTCTTGTTACACTTGTCTGTTTATAAGGTTTGGGGGGTTGTGTGTGTGAGAGATCTGGAATGCACACACACACACACTCTCCAAATCCTGGGTTGTCTCCTGAACCCTTTATTTCCATCTGACACATGCAATTAATCTCTCCCTATCTCTAATCACTTTTGCTATTACACTCATCGGAGTGATTTGTATCCTATCTCTGTCACTGCTCTGTAATTGATATGTGGAGATAAGGGATTCTTAGAGGACACAAACAAGGAAAAGAGAAAATTGAATTTACCTTGCAATCACTTTATAAAATGTGACACACATCAATTATACATGCCATCCAGGAAAATGCCATCTTGAACAAACTGCGATGATTTGTTGGAAGACCAGCAGAAGAGAAATGCCAGAAAACTTTTTCTAGACGGAAAAGTATTGCTAGTTCAACAGACAGACTTTTCAATCTCATTGGTCCACCTACAGTGTTTTTAAATAATACTGCAGAATGTACAAAGAAAGTATCATTTTTGATCAGTGTTTTTCTTCACTTCTTCAATCTTGCACTAATACTTTGGAGTGGAATAAGATGAAAGGGAGCTGTTGAAATAAACATTGTTTTGATCAGACATAAAAAGATGATGTTGGTTATTCAACATTGAATCATCTTCCATGGGCAAAAATGGTAAAATTGATAGTATAATCCAATTTCAATGTAACCACATTCTATCACGAACATATTTCTATTTAGTTACTCTTTTCTATTGCAGTGCAGTGATAAGTGAACTGATTCCCTCACTCTTGTGTAAGTACTGTGTGCTCATGATTAGTTCTAATTGTTGGCATGAGAGCAGTAGCTCCTGTCCATACTTGTAAGTTTAAGCACTACTGTGGGATCTTTGAAAAGCTTTTTAATATGTGCTGATAATGCTATAAAAATGAGTATATAGATTAATAATGCAATAACAGTAATAGAAATCATAAAGCAGAGAAGATTTAAGTCAAACAACATTCAATGTTGGCAGCTTCCAGGGACTGTCAGTCTGGCAAACAGTCTTTTCCCCAGAACCATTTATTTCTTTATCCTGTACACCCCAGATCCAATTGCACTGGCTAAAAACTTCCAGAGCAGACAGAAGCTCAGTGATTTGTAGGCATTTGTGAAGGGCTTTGTATTTCAGTTCCTGTAAGAATGATAATGCTGAAGCTTTAGAAGGAACAGCTTCTGGAGACTGGTGTATCAAGTTACCCCTTTTGAACATTAACTCCTGGTTTCTTAGGAGTTCCCTTCTGCTGTGCCAAACTCCTGGAGTATTCCGAGGAGCTGACTTGAAGTATTTTGCTTTGATTCCCATCTTTACACAGTGGGATGTATTTAAAGCATAATTTCCATTTATTTTAAGTTGCTAAACCCTTCTGAAGGTGCTTTTTATTAAGAAAGTAGGAATCTGTAAATTACTGAAGTGAGCTTGAGCTTAAATATGCTATTTTAAGGGAAAAAAAATGCAAACAACATGCATTTAAAGAAACACATCCTAGAATTGGACTGTGAAGGTCATTGTTGGTCCCTCCCAACAGGATAATCTGTGATTCTCTGGTCTGTGACTGAGAGGGCAAAAAGATTCAAAGCTCTTGTTTAGGAATACAGTGACAAGCATTTTATTTCTTATGAACCAGATACATTTGCAGTATGGTGAGTGGTTTGGGTTTTTTGGTTTTTTATTCATAGGAAAAGAGTCACTCTTCAATTTAGAAAAGCAGTAATTTAGGAACTACCAGTATTCTTTAAACTGCCATGTTAAGCAAGCTTGCAGTGTCTTACAAGCAATATAGATAAGGAATCGTAAATATGGTCAAAACAGATGTTCAGTAGAGTAAGTTCTGCACTTAGTTACTCCAAAAGCCTAAATATATCCTAAAGATCTTCTCGCACGTGCTAAAGGTCTGCTTGGCAGAGCTGCCCTCCCAGCATCTTTACAAAAGCTAATTTTCATCTCCAGCTTTCACAGACATATGGTTGCTTGAGGGTTATCATTTTTAAAGCTCTTCATATTAAAGATGTTTTTAATCTCTTCTCAAGATACACCATAAAACAGGAAAATTGAATAAGAATGGAAAACCCTCAGATGTCTGTCTCATCCTTCTGCCAGATAGATGTGATTTGTCCGAGTAGTTGTGGAAGTGCAGACAGCAGCCTGTGTATGGACAAAGATGGAAAAATAGTGATTACAACTGCAAGCCAAGCACTGGAGAGTCAGGACAGGCAAGATTCAAGGTCATCTATAAAGCTCTAAATATTCTTTTAGGTTTTAGTAAGGACTTGCTATGAATTTTAAAGTAATTTAGAATAATTGGTCCTTCCTACCCCATTTGTAATCGGAAGAGAAAGTCAGGCCTGGCCGTAACCTGGGTTGCTTCACCTGATGTATGTAAAAGCTGCATTGATTTCCTGTCCCCGTGGTTGTACTGAGGGAGCTGTAAATTGCCAATCCAGGATGTTTGTTATCCTCCGGTTTTGTGCTGCTCAGTTTCACATATTGTTGTTTGCAGCTGGGGAGTGGTTTAGACATCAGAGAAATCCAAAATCTGATTTTAAAAATTTTTTTCCCTACAGGCTGTGCTTTAAGGTGATGGGAATTCTTTTCACTTTCTATGTGCAGACCACTGTCTACACTTCCAAGCCCTTAAAAAGGCAGAGTTAGGGATTATGGATTATTTTTAAGGGTGAATAAATCACTCTGGCTATGGAATGTAGGAACAAAGTCACAGCTCCTGTAACACTAGAGAACATCATTGTTAAATAGCGTGTCTAGAAAGGACTGTAAGCTTTCTGTGATAAACATGGAGCACAGCAACCAGGAAAATGCACACAATGTCCTGGTCTCCAAGGCCCTATTTGTGCAAAATCGCTACTAAATTTTGTCCAGCTATGTTTGCTGTTAAATATCTCTTCAAACTGAGGACAAGTAGCTTCTGCTGTTGTGTGTAGGGAAAATATAGCAGTGGACAATGTGTTGGATGAAGAAGGGGACACGGAGAAGCTGTGTCTGGTGGTTCTTGTTATTCCCCACTCATTCCTTATGTACTACTTGGGGATAAAAAGATAATTCTGCTTTTCCACTCCATGGTGGCTGCATTTTGATCTGCTCATAAACCTGACTTAGGTAAAGCCTTGGTGAAGGCTTAAAAAGCCAGGGATATTGAAAGGAACTGCAAAGCCTGTGCTGCCTTCAGCCCTCCTTGTGGATTTATCAGGTATCTGTGAGTGATACTGTCAGAGCTATTAAAGAAAGTAATTGGTAGTGAGTGATTAAATCGCAGATAGCCTTTTCAAGGTGATTATGAATATTAAATCAAGTCAGTAAAAGCTTGCTAAAAAGGCCTGTGAAACCAAAAAGTGAATATGCTGATGATAATGGCGTGAAAAGAGGATCTTGCAGGCATGCCATGCTCATCCAACCCCCCCGACCATCCATCAACCAACCAACCCAAAAAAAGCCCAGGAAGCAAGATAATTCAAGTGGGTATATTGTTTCAGAGGAGGTGGAACTAAATATATCCCTTTTTAGGCTGTAAATTCCTCTGTGCAGGGGTCTCAGTGCGTATCACTCCTCTTTTATACAGAACATTATCCCAGGTCCTTCTCTGTTGTCATGGAGCAGTGCTGGGTCTGCAAAGTCCCCTGTGCCAGGCAGTGCTGTGTCATTAACAGTGATCTTTTCCTGTTCCTTCCCAATTCTAAGTGATTATGACAAATGTTTCTTTACCACATCACCCTGGAACAAGGCCAAGAAACGCTGTAAAGTGACTTAATTTCATTTGGTGATCTTCATCTCACGAAGCAAAGGTTATATGGGAATGCTTTTTTAACTCAAAAATCTAAAGTTGGGTTTGTTCCATGATTTAAACTGGAAACTTCAGGTGCAAACAGACCTACAGGTAGAGAAAACTGAAAAATAAATGTCTTTATTTTGAGCCCTGCTGACTTAATTTTAGTACAAGAGCAGAGTGCTTTCACACGTGTCTAAGTAGCTTGTGAACTTGGAGCCTGAGGGTTCCTTTTCTTGTGCATTGTGATTATAGACTCATCACTTTTGGACCAATTTCATGCTTTCAAACAGAATTTGGTATGGTTGCTTATACTTCAACGTATTATTATTGTATTGATCTCAAACATCATGCTGACCTATCTAGTCTGCTCTTAAACTGCAAAACATCGTGGATTGATTCTGAAGATTTATATAAATGTGCTTTGCAATTATTATTTATTATCTTTGGTGCAACAGGGCTCATTTGTTTAATCATTTGAGGAGCACTTTCCCCTTCAGACAGTATTTCTGCTTCCCTGAATTCTGTGGTCATTGTAATGTCAGTGGTTTTGTTGCACATTGATTCTTCATCTAAATTAATAATCTTTCACTCATGGATATTCCCCTGGTAAATTTGATAGAGAATTCTGTTCATTCCACTGCAATAACAGTGATTTCTGCCCATGTTGGCTTAGGAACTGTTCTGTGGCCTCCATGACAAAACACCTGTACCTTGCCAGTATTTTAAAAACTTACTGTACCATGCAAGTAGCTTGAAAAGTTTTCTAAAAAATGCTCAACTTGATTGCTTGGTGGATTGCTAGTCCATGCAACAGGTGTGTTTTTAAGGGAGGGAGAGGTTTAACCAGATGTTCAGCACTTCCCTGTAACTGTGGAAAGACAAGTGATGCAAATAGCCAATACCCAAGGTGTTATGGGGAATTGAAAAAGAGGAGGATTTTTTTTTTTCTACTGAAAGAAGCAACGAATTAGAATAAGGCAATATTATGTTTTCCCACCCTCAAGGTGACATGTAAGTTTTACTTCTCTAAATTTTAACTGCTCGAGAAGTATCTTGTTTGGAACACAAGCACAGCCAATGGGTCAGGCTGCTTAATATTGAAAGCATCTTAATAAAGTTTGGATTAACAGTTGCCACTTGCTTTTGGGGAAGGATATCAATCTCTTTTTTCATGTGATTGATGTGGTGTGTTTTAACTTTGTGGGCCCTGGGGTATTTTTAAAAGTAGATCAGCAAACAGACCTGCATGAGAGGTGGGGAGGAGAGGAACACTGCTGGGATTGGGGCTGACAGATCTGTGTGTCCAGTGCAGAACAGGGGTATTGGCACCTCACGGGCTAACGGGGTGAAATATGGAACCTGGCAGATCTCTTGGTGGTGACTGCTGAGTGCCTGTCTGGAGTATAATGCAGAGTTCATTTTGAAAAGAAAGCCAAGACTGGGGTGGTTGTGCATTTTTGCTGTAGCTTGTAATGGTGTCGGTGCAGTCAGCTGGGCTGCTTGAGGAGGGCTTTTTTGATGATTTAAAGGTGCAGAAAGCAGTGGAATTTTTAAAATTCAGAGATAAATCTTCTTTTACAAGGTTGTTGCAAATGCTTTGAGAGGGTGTTTGTAATGGAAGAAGTGACAGACCTCTAATTAGTGTGGCAGCATGAGGCTGTAGCATCTGTGAGGGATGAAGTAACACTGTTTATCTCGAGTTTATGGCTAGCAGATGCAGGTAGATGGTGTTTTTCTTGGTTCATTCTTCCACTGCACATTTAAGAGGAGGTGTTTTTAATTTTGTCAAAATATTTCCTAGTTGTGAAACTTAAAACATACAAGTTATGAGTTTACTGTGAATAATGACCAAGCTGTTCTCCTGCAGCCTTTGCACGCACTGGTTCTTTAAGGCAACTTCCTTTCAGAGCTGTATTTTGCTACTTTTGAAGCAATAAAGCTATTTTCTGTGTGTTTAAAGTGGAGGTTTATGAAGTCAGCCAACAAGACTTTATTGCAATTTTTCAAAGACTGGGTTTTAACGAGTCAATTGTAGGTTTGTGTGACTCAGGTACTTCATTTCAGTTTCATTTCACCATGCCACAAACAACTTTTTGATGATTTTTTTAGTATCTTAATACCATATTTACAGATGCTTCATGGCACAGCACACCAGTGGAACACAAACCTCATTTGTGTGTTAATGCTGGAGATGGTGTGTTTGTCATAAATCCCTATCCTTAACTGAGTGGTATTTTTAAAATATTCATCAGCAGTGGGTATGAATTACCTAAGTAATATTTGCGGTGTAGAAGTTTGTCAGTTGTATCTTTTTAATAAGAAATTTTCAAAGTGAATTTAACCTTCCCGGTGGAGCGTAAAGGTGTGTGATTTGTAGGAAGTTCTGTCCACGAGTGCAAAAAACAAACACCAACCCTGTCTGTGCTGCCCACCCTTCTGACTCCAGAGGAAACGTTCACTGGAAAAACACTGGTCTGTATCAAATACCTCACTTTAGTGTCCAATTATGTTTGTCAGACACAGCTATTACAAAGACAAGGGGGGAAAACACAGATTTACAGACTCTGTGTGTTGTAAAAAATAGGACATTTTGTGAAATGTCAGCTTTTGATATACAGGACAGAAGCTGCTCTTTTTCTTGTTTTTGAGGATCTAGTGATGTGCTTTAAGTGGTCTCCATGTCCTTAGCTGTAGTGGGCCTGTGGTTAGAATGAGGCAAAGGTGAGCTGACTTGAGCAATCAATTCTAGATGAAGAGGGACATCAAAGTTGTCTAATACTCACTCTGACCTCTGCAAATTCAGCTCTGGGAAGGGAGGGGGGCTTGTCTTTACAGCCACAGTTGTTCTTTTGATGAGCCCTTAAGAACAATGTAAGATATCTCTGCTTTTCCTCCTTGACCACCAAGAGAACTTTAACATCTGCTTCAGAAGGAAATCCTGGGTAGGAGTCTCTGAAAACCTGCAAAGCTCACCAGAACTGCATGATAGGGAATATAAAATCTCAATGAATAGTGTGGATCCTGATTGAGGGAAGGAGTGCATTGAATCAGAAAAACACATCTGGCTGGGGATGCATTTCTTTCATCGGGTTGTAGATCACAGTTTTATGAGTTTGCAGAAGATGGGGGTAGTTGTATATTTTTCTTTCTTTTTTTTTTCTTCAAGAATGTATCACTGCAATCTATTCAAAAATTGCAAAGTAAGCTAAAGAGGGAATAAGAATCCTCTGTAAGTCACAGCAGGCTATATTGTAGGTAATTCTCATTTTACCATTTTCCTCTGAATTTGTCAAACAGTGAATTTTGAAACAACATAACCAAGTTGCTTATGCAGTTAAGGATTTATGGGAATGCGCTTCTCATTCACAAGGGGGAGTGTGTGTGTGTGAATTCCCTTTTACAATATGCCACCATGATCCTGAAGTAATTCAGAGATTGATTTGTAAAACATTCTGAATCAATTAAGGCTTTAATCAGCAAGTGGCAAACTTAAGATGGCTCGTGGACTAATTTTACCATCTCCCATCCACACGAACCTAAGCTGGAAAAAGAAAACAATTAAGAGGCTGTAATTATCTGTCCTGATTGCTGAATTAGAAGAGTTTGTGTTTATTCCATTGCTATGCAAAGGGAGAAATCTGCTTTGAAAAACAATTTGAGGCAGCTACTAAATTGCCAAGAGGTTGCAGGGTGTAGTGTAGATGTTTGCTAGGCCAGTTCTGGAAGAGGTTTGTAATCCACAGCTGTCAAACAAGTTCTGGCTGTGGAGCTTTGGAGGCTGTTGGCCGACAGCTGTGTGGTGCACCATGCAAATTTGAGTACTGAGAGGATTTTTCCTCCCTGTGCTTAAAATTAGTTTGGATTTTTGAGACAGTCTCATCTGCAGTCATTTGTCTAAGCATATCTCAGGTCCTTATATCTACTGATCAAAAAAAATGTTCTTTCTAGAAGTCAGGAGTTGATGTTTAAGTCCCCATATGAGAACAAACTTTGCAGAAGGCAGGGACGGATGGATGGAAGAGCATCCCTGCATGATCAAATGGCCTCATGACCTCGTGGTTGTACCAAGCAGAGTCACTTTGTTATTCATATTTTGCCTGACATCAAATGAGAAGAACTTATGGAAATACAGCAAATTACATAATTCTTTCTCAAACCAGACTTGGTCGGATTTTTATTTTCAGCTTAGCAGAGAGATAAACACAGATTTGTGATAGACCTTTGCTTGCCCTTTATATTGTCCCAGATGTGATCAGAATCCACAAATTGCATAAAACCTCTCATAAACCCCCAGCTTACAACACTGGTGTAATTTCTCCTGGAATATTTAGCAGAATGTTAATCCTGACATATTTAGCTGCCACACTGAAGGATTGCTGCTGCATTCTGTGCAAAGTTCAGAATAAATGCCCAGCACTCCAGTGAGTTATAGGTCAATTACAGTAATTGGAAGGAAAAGTAAACAAGAAACCTTAGTAGTATCCAGCAGGAGTGATGCCTTTATTTTTTATTAATGAGCAGTAAACAAGCCTGTCACCAATCACTGACTTTGAAAAATG
Source organism: Atrichornis clamosus (assembly GCA_013400975.1). Taxonomy (NCBI): domain Eukaryota; kingdom Metazoa; phylum Chordata; class Aves; order Passeriformes; family Menuridae; genus Atrichornis; species Atrichornis clamosus. The sequence continues at coordinate 178,903 of WBMZ01004188.1, forward strand.
TGCCATATAACTTACTCCTATAAATGGTATCATTTCTATGTAGTATATGTGTCTCTGGGTAGTACTGGGTTTATTAAATACTGTTGAACAGAATTTTCAGTTGAGTGAGATTAAAACTGTCACGTTAAGAAAAATGAACTTTATTTAAGCAGCAAGAGATAAAGCTGCCTCATCAAAGAATTGCAGAATGGTTTGCCTTAGAAAGGACCTTAAAGATCACCCAGTCCCACCTCCCTGCCATGGGCAGGGACACCTCCCACTATCCCAGGTTGTTCCAAGCCCCGTCCAACCTGGCCTTGGACACTTCCAGGGATGGGGCAGCCACAGCTTCTCTGGGCACCCTGTGCCAGGGCCTCACCTCCCTCACAGGGAGGAATTTCTTGGTGTATTTGCAGGACTGAGTGAGCTCCAGTCTATATAACCTGCTTTGGACCCACAGTTCAGGTATGCTTTGTTCTTGCACCACTCGAGCAGCCTGGGTGTTGCCACGAATTTGTCAGAAGTATCCAGGACAGTTATGAAGGTGTTGTGGATTTACCATGAGTAAGGCGTTGGCGGTGCTGTGGCTGTAGTAACGTTCTTATTTCAGTGTCACCTAAAGTCCCTGTTAATGTGTTGGACCATTAGGATAAATATGTTGGAGTGGAATTCTTCTGTGAAGAAGTCACCTCTATTATATTCAGTTCTTCAGTTGTATTCCTGCAGTTTTCCAAGCAGGTTCTTTATATAGGGAAGACAGGAACTGAGGAATCTTATTTTTAAAAACTCCATTTCTCCAGGGATGTATCCATTGTGTATATCTTTGGGTTGCTCACCTGGAACTCTTATTGATCACAACTATCTTGAAAACATTCCCAAAATTCCTCTACCTGTTCATAACGATCATTCCTTGTAGGATTCAGAAATTATTGATGGGAAGGATCTATCTGAGCAGAGTGGCTGTAGAAGTGTTTGACACACACTGAGGTGTGGGAGGAGATGAAGAAATGTCCAGAGCACATAGTTCAAGGAAGAGAGTAAATTGCAAGAGACAGTGAGCTGGTGGGAAGGAGGGATCTTCTGCCAGAGCCAGCTCCAATCCTGTGTTAATGGACAGGCAGCATTTCAGACAGATGTCATCTCGAGAGATTAAAGTTTCTTGGAGAAACTCAGGCCACTTTTCTAATGGCTTGGGGAACAGGACAGTCTGCAGCCAGACTGATCCTTTGGTAAGCAAAGGGCAAATAGCTGTGAAGTCTGATTTCCCCTGGAGACAGCGAGCAGATTATTGCGCTGGGGGCTGTATGCAGAGCTGCTGCCTCACCTGGTGAGTCCTGTCAGCAGGACACGTTTTTGCCTACCACGACTTGCCAAGCTTTCTTTATTTACCAGCTGGGTCATGATGTATGTGAACAGACATCTTGTCCACAGGAAATCCAGATGGGCTCCCTTCTCTCTCCGTTCTCCTCCTGGATGCAAAAGGTCACAAGTAAAGCAGAGTGGGAGTTCTTGCTGCCAGCACAAGATGCTCTTGCCTGTGCCTGCATCAGTACCAGAGACTTTAATTTCCTTTACACTGAACTAAGGTTAGACTCACTTAAAGGTCGTTCTGTGTGCAATAGGGTTTGTTCTGCTGTTTGTTTTATTTATTGAAAACAGCCTCTTTCCTGAGAACAAGGTTGTTTTCCCTGCTATTGCCTCCCCTCTTCTTAAGTTGCTTTTGAAAGGTGTTTCATTACTTGCTAAGCTCTAAAGTGATTTTTTTCTGATAGTGATAATATCAACTTGCAAAACCTTTGAGCTGGGAGTGTTTTTATCTTAGAACTCCAGTAGTGCTTGTTGCATAAAGAGATGGTGACATTTGGAAGTGACCCTGTCTTTATTAACTCGAGTTTTGAGAGAACCCTGGAATTATCCTGATGTCTTTGTGTCAGCTCCTCCAGATTCTGGGGATAAACTGGAGACCAATGCTCTCATTACACACCTTTCTTTGGAAAGTCAAATCTTTTCTTTAATCAACTAATGTTAAAAAATAATTTTTATATGTTTCACCTCCAGTTGGTTCAGGTTTTTGGCTTCAGAAATACATAGGTGAAGAACTCTCTTCTAAAATGGACCAACCTTCCTGCCTCATAACTGTGAGAACTTCTTCTGTAGAAAAATAGGTGTTGCTAAAATGCTGTGTCCTCTTCTTGGTATTTATCTTTGTACTTGGTCAGACGGTGAGAGGACACAGTCTGTCTTAGGCCACCTTGGGTACCTGGGTGCTCAATAATTGTTAAGGAAACTTTACTCTCCACCTGTGCACGGGAAGATGTTGAGACCAGAGATGTTTCTGTGAAGGTTTGAGGTCAGAGATCTGAAACTCTCTTTAGAAATAGGCATAGCAAAGTGTCTCCTTCTTCCTTATTTCCTGACCCCCAAAACATGATCGATAAATTTTTTTTGTTTGGTTGATTGATTTTTTTTTTTTGGTTTGGTTTTTTTTGTTCTTCGATTGGCCTATACCAGATATTTTTCAAGGTTAAATGTATAGATCATGGATTATGAAGAAAAAGCAGAAATAAAAGCAATTCAAATGTGGGATTTTTCATGCACCTGGGAAAAAAGCTTGGGACCAACAGAATATGACAGCTCTAGGATTAAGGACGAGTTGTTTTTTTTGGATGATGGGGTTCTCTGGGCAGACATGGGTGGATTTTGTTAAATATTGATCTTATTATGTAATTCACTAAATGTGTTTATAGCTCCAGATGGCTGGATTTTAAAATAAAATTAATAAATTATCTTCAAACACTTTAAAAATCCCCTGTGTCTAGCCAGGTATATCCAAAGCATTATATACGGAAGTATTTATGGGCTGCTATGAAAGGAAATAAATTTATTTTAAAGGTTCTCTTTGCTCGATAAAACACTGTAGAGGAGTCCACAGGAATTGTCAAATATTTTGGATGTTTTTGTAAAAAGGAGCTTATTTGAGACTGAATGATATTCTTGGTTTCTGCTTTCTGATATAAATATAAAGTAACCTGAAAACCATATCTGGCAGGGAAAGTGTGGCCTCGTATTAAAGTGGTGGTTGGTGATGTGAGAGAGCCTTGTAATGAGGATCAGTTTGGCTCAGGGATCACATTGTTCAAAGTTAGAACCCATCCATGTTTGACGTTTTTTATGTTGTAATAAATATTGGCTGCTGGTGAGAAGCCTGAACGCTCTCCTCATGCCACCCAGTTTGAAAATAATTTAAATAGAATATAGCAATATCTCTGTATGCTCCAAAGGGAACAAAGACTGACTTCTCTCTCCCACTTCATTCCACGGATGGCACTTCCTCCCTTCCTCCTGAGGGCCAATATTCCTTAATTAAAAAAAAAAAATAAAGGCCTATTCAACTCTTTCTTTTCAAATCAAATGTCCATAAATGAGAGATTTGTCTGCATAAGATGTAAGCACAAAACACTGAATAGAGCTGATAATAACTGCGGCCCAAGTTTTGAAAGGAGCAATCCTTTGTTCCCACGTCGGGAAACGGGAGCTCTGACTCCAGTGATTTCCAACCAGTTAGTTCTGTGCCTTTCAACGTGGCTGTTCCTGTTCCTGTGCAATTATCCCACTTGTTTTTCTTTGCCTTTGCTGGGGTGTCAGGCTCTGAGGGCCGACACAGAGGTGGAGAGGAGCATGGAGAGCGTGTGTTGGGAACGTGCTTTGTTCCCGAGTCTCGGGAAGCTCCCTGGGTATCTCGAAATCATGAGAGGACCTGGTGTCCCCCGAGTGACCGCCCGGTGCCACTCTGCCCCTGCTCACACAAATGGCCAGGCTTAGCCTTCCCGTCTGGGTTTGCACCATCTCCTTTTGTTGGTGGCCAATGCAGCGTGGTCCCTGCTCTTCCTCCCCCTCCCCTGGGTTAAAACAAACACTGCCAGGCCCGAAGGGCTTCTCTTGCTTTTAGGAAGTTACAGCCTGAGATGGAGCAGAGCGGTGATCTGATTAAAGTGATTAAAACCATATACAGAATGCATAATTAACCTCTGCCCTGGCTGTCACGGGGAGCTGGTGCTGGAGCTGATACTGTCTCTCCGTGGCAGCAGGCGTATGCTCCATAGCTATTTTATTTTAGGGTTTTTTTTTTTTTCCTAGAGAACTTTAATCGCTTGAGATAAAGAGCCAGGAGAGAGAGATCAGGGCTGTATTAATCCTCTCAATGGCTTTATAATTTCCCCACTATTCTGCTGCTGGTAATCAAGAAAAATAATGCTGCCTTAATCCTGGACGCCAAGGTCAGTCATCTCTGAGCCTTTTGATAGGAAGGATGTCATTATGGAAAGATTTTTAATGAACGTAATTTTCCTTGCCTACTTTGGGACTGGCAATATGTACATGATTTCTTGTTCCTGGTGGAAGGATATTTCCTGGTTGGAGCAATAACGGGCCCATTTTGATCATTGCCTAACAGCTGGCTGGGGCAGCAGGATGGCCACGGCAGGCAGAGGCTGTTTTAGGAGATGCTGGGGGAGAGGGAGTGTCCCTGGTCAGCCAGGGCTGGGCCACAGCAGCAGGGGCAGTTCCTGGGGATCAGCAGGAGGATTGTAACAAGTCCTGGAGATAACATATGCCTGTCCTCAGTAGGTCTGGCCTTGCCAGACACACAAACTGGAGGGAGGCCACTGGACCCCCAAATGTGTTTTCCGGTTTTTCAATCTGCCACAATTCTAGTTCTAAAGAAAACCAACCCCAGACTTGAAGTTTTCATTTTCTGAACTAAGGTGAAAAAGTGTTGTAGCCCTTTCCTGAAGGCTGACTTTGGGAATGCCTCAAAAAGCCGACGCTGCCAATAATGCTGCTTACCATCACATTTAACTTAATTCTGCAGAGCTCTCGAGATTAGAGGTGGTGCTTGTCACTGAGACTAAAGGCTAACAGTGCTGAAAAGGCAGAGCTGACACACGTACAAAAGTTGATGTTAATCAACTCATCTCATGAGAAAATGTATCAGCCGTGTTTGTGTTTGGAGAAAAAGGTGTTAGGGAATTTTCAGGTTTGTCCCTATAGTCAGTGTTTCAGTTAATCCTGAGAGATTATTCTGTGTTCTTGCTTCTCACATTCATGGTTGATAACATCTAAGAGGTATGGAATGTGCAGAGGATGTTAACACTTCTGCCTTCTGCAGAGCAAACCCTTTCTTCTGGAAGGCTCTGTGAGGAATTGCTAATTTTTGACTTTGATTTTTGTTGTGTTTCAATCCAGAGCATCCAAACCATGAAGCCTCCTATTTATGTAAAGTCATTAGGAGTTTAAAAAAAACAAAAAGAAAATACCATTGGATATTCCATTTTATACAGATTCAGAATGCCAGTCTCCCTCACTGCTAACTTCTCACAGAAAAATACTAAATGCAACTTAAATGCAAACACACACTAAAGTAGAACAGGATAAAATCCATCTTCACATTTTCACTTAATCCAGTAAAAGCAAAGAATTCAAGGGAAAAGGCTTTATTGCACAGTTCTGTAAAGTTTAGTGCTGTTGCACAGAAGTTGTACCTGTCATGGCGTTGATATTGCAAATATTGTATAATTAACCCTTTCTTAGAGGGATGAAGAAAAATCATTATCCAAGAGACTGGGATATAACCATTGGGCTAAGATGAGGTGCTGTCAGGGAACTTATGTTTTCTTGCAACAATATACATTGTTTTATCTCCCTGCTGAAAGTTTTTGGATTTTTCACAGCAGTCATTTTATCCAGAGGCAAGATGAATTATATGTTCTACAACTTTTTTTTTTTTTTGTGGAGATGTTGTTTTACAGCATCGCAGCCAAAAAATAAAAAGAATTCCTAATGGTTTCTTGAGTGATATTTTGATGTGACCAAAACAAATGATAGTTATTCTGCACAATACATTTGGAATGCAATGTTTTGGGAGTAGATAGTATTTTAAATGAACACAATTATAAAAGGAGCTGAAATATTTATAGTGCCTGACTATGGCTGGAACACAGCCCTCTTGTATTTTTAAAATGCACTTCTCATTGTCCATATTCTTTTATATAGAAACTAGGTACTGAGAGTCATTATTCTTTTTTCCACATATGCCTGTTCCTTTAAATTTGTTTTGGGAAAGGAGATGGATGTTAGCAGTACTTAAGATCTTGTACAGGGCATATAGTTCAAGCCCCAAGCAGCCTGTTGGCTTTGGTTTACAGGTTTTGTTGTAGAAGCACCTTAAACTATAAAAAATGTACAAAGTGCACCAGTCCTGAACTCCAAAATTATTTCCATTGAAATGTGGAAGTTACACTGAACAGAAATGACAGCTGCTTAGCCTGGTGTCACAATTTTGATAAAAGACTAAAAGAAGCATAATTAATGTTTTGTGGTGGGGCGAAAAAAGAGCTTTTTACCTAAATTTCTCTACTTAGTGATTTTCACTTTCTTCCCCATTGAGAAGCAAATATGACTGAAAATCCAGCTCTTCCTCTGGATCCCTCCCTGCTGGAGGAGTGTTGCTTTAGGCCATAAACACAGGTCGCTTGTTAATTCCTCAGAAGTGCCAGGGGCCAAGGCCATCACTGCTCATCAAATTGATTTGGTTTGTTATTAAACAAAACAAAGCATGTCCCTGTTTTCCCATGGAGTTTTCCCTGCTTCTCAGAGGTGTGAAGACACTGCCTGGGCTTTCTGCAGTCATTAATAGAGACTCAGGCAACCAGGGAGGCTTCCTCCTCCCACTTCCAGCCTGGAATCTGGTTTATAATGAAGAAATAATGTTCCTGGGAGGGAGCACTGTGGTAGGGTAATGGGCTCTGGCTGGATCATTTTGAGGAGAAGAGATATTTCTGAAATACCAAAAATACTGAGTATTAAACTGCGTGACTAATGCAGCACTCTCTGCATTTGGCCTGATAATTTCTGATGCAAACTGATTAGTAATTAAGTCAGTCATTACTGCCTTGCCAGAATTAGGATGGCTAAAAAGAGCCATGTTTATGCTTTACTTCCCTCAGGTGGAAGATGAGTAAACAGGAAAACCAAAGTTTTCTCTGCAGTGTTTTATTAGGGGAGGTACTCTTATATCCAGTCCAGGTTTTAAGTGTTTGCAGCTGCTCTCTTTAATTTCCAGTAGTGAATATAGGTCACACATCAACAACCTGGTGATCTGAGAGGAATTAGCAGTCCCAGAATCACAGGATGGATGTGGCTGGAAGGCTCCTCTGGAGTGCAGCCCCTGCTCAAAGCAGGTCACCTCCGGGAGGCTGCTGAGGACTGTGCTCAGGTGGGCTTTGAGCATCTCTGAGGACGGAGAGTCCGCAGCATCTCCAGGCAACCTTCTCCAGTGTTTGATTACCCTGGCAGTCAAGAAATAAATTAAGCTTTCTTATGCTTAAACAGAATTTCTTGTGTTTCATCTTGTGCCGGTTGCCTGTTTGTGTGTCACAGGCTACTGCTGAGATGATAAACTCAGTTTACAGTTGTTTTCCCTGCAGTTTGTTAGGAAGACAGTGGGTGAGGCTCCCACTGGAGCCATTGCTGGGCTTGTTCTCCCACTGTCATCACCCTCTGAAGCCTCTCCTGTACCCGGGTGCTGTTGGCAGCATTCAGCACTAAAAGCAAAGAAAGAACCATAATAAGCTGTGCCCTGCAGAGCAGTTATGTGGGATAATTGCACTAATAGACACTGGATTTTACAAAGGCTTTTGCAGATGAAAATATAGGGCACATTAGTGAATAAATCAATGGCAATACTTTAATAGACTGTGGCTCTGATCTTCACTCAGTGAAACTACTTGATAATGACATTTTGTTCCCTATATCATTTCAAAACAACAGCGGTTTCATCACAATTGTAATGACTTTGATAAACCGTTGCTTAAATGGAAGGTTTGAAGTTTGACTATTGAAAGAATTTGGGCATTTCAGCATTTCCATTAGTACCCAATATCCCAACAGCAGCAGCAGATTTGGGTGTTTGCCATGTGGGATCTTGAGCAGTACAAAGTAGATGTTCTAAAGCCTTGGGAGCTGCAACAGCAATAATGCAGGGGTTTATGCATTTATATCTTTGTGTATCCACTCTGAAAAAAATTTGAGTTCAATTTACCTGTCAGTGTGCGAGCAAGTAAAATTGGGGTAGATCTGAAAGATGAAGCAATTAAAATACCAATATTTTCTTTGAATTTAAATACCACTTATCATCCAAGGATCCCAAAGCAATTTCCCAATATTAATAATAAGGCCTGATTCATATCTAATGCTTTTCATCAGTATTCCTCAAAAGTCTTTACCAAGATGCAGGTTATTAATTCCAGTATCAAAATGAGAAAACTGATGCACAGAAAGATAAAAGTGATTAGCCTAAAATCACTTAGTTAGAATCAGGGGCAGAAACAAGGTTAGAAATCACATTTTGTAATTCCCGGTCCCATGCTCTTCTCACTTAACAAAATTGACTCCTATATACAACACAAGGATAATTATTTCATAGCTTTTATCAGAGCTGTGTCAGATAATTTCTATTAAAATACCTCCATATCTGTCTTCTTTAGGAGACAGTGGTGTAATAAAGTAAGGCAGAAGCACTTAACAGATCAAAATTGACCCACACTGCTCTGTTGAAGGATGATTATCAGCAGTGGTTGTGGCTTGATCTGTGTGGGAGTCTTGAAGATCAGGTGTGCTGACCCTGGAATATCAGTGAAATTTGCACATGTAATGTATTACTTTGAATTTTTTGTATTCTGTATTCTCATATTGAACAACATCCAGAATTTTGGAAAAAATAGTCCCTTTTTCTCTGATCCAGTAATCCCTGGCATATGACACAACGCACTAGACTTTTTTAGTGAAACAGAGGGTCAAATTCTTTAAAAATAAATACACAAATAAAGAAAAAAATGAATGGTGGTCATAGTTTTCATTGCAGACAAAATATTTTATTATGGGCATTCAGTTGAACTGTGAATAAAGTATCTGGTGTTCTGTCCACAAGGTCTCTGAACAACTTTCCTTGATGCTACAGAGAGAGAAGAAAAAGACAGATTTTGCTTTATTTCCCCTTCCCAGAAAGCAATAAAGTACATACAGGTCTTTGTTCCTTAGTTTTCAAGCTGGGCACAGCTATTTTTGATGACACAGAATCGTACTTTTTGCTTAGTATTTTGCTGGTAATGAGAAGTCATAGTGGAATATCTATACTTTCAAGAAGTATTTGAATCAGCTAATTTTTTGCAATGTGTTTTCTGCATTTTTTTCCATTGCTGGACTGCACTGACTGGTACCAACCAATTATGGGAGAAATAGATACTTCTAAGTTCATCACAGTGCTATTTACTTGCAAGAGGCAGCTAGCACACAATGAAGCTTTTTGGAAGACTCTAAACATTGCATTGGAAATTATAGGGCAGAGAGCAGAAACCAGAAGAATAAAATGCTGGAAATTACCTAATGAGTAAAGAAAAGCATCAGTGACCTAAGTCTTTATGGGTGCAATTCCCATCAGTGTTAATGGGAATTGTTGGTATAAAACCCATTTCTGTCTCCCACCCTTCCATTCTCTCTGTACGCATCACCCAAAGTTGAAATTGCAAAATAGGAAGAAATTATTGGGGAAGAACATTTTCTGTGTGCTGTTGAAGTGCTCACGTATTGATTGCCCAGCCATTTTTTAAATTGTTTTTATGAAATGCTGAGAAGGTAATGATTACCGTCCAAGCCCCAAATTATGCAGATGAATGGCCTGTTTTAATATGCCACGATACTGAAGTTCCAATATATCACATGATCGTGGTGTTCATATTAAACCTTTTGGGCAAGGGGTCACTCTGCATATTCTGTGTTGACCCAGCTGGCGTGGCCTGACTGCAGAAGCTGAGATTCACCTGTGGAGGTTTCATCTCAAATCTCAGTCAAGCCTCGTATTCCAGCACAATTCCTTTTCTCTTCTAGTTTTTTTCTGGCATCCATTGATCTCCACAAAACGATGATTCTCTGCTGTAGCTCTTCGCTGGGGAAATGGGAAAGAAATGCTGCTTGCTGCTCTTCCTTGCCTCAGGTGTTGGTCCCAGCTGGGCCAGGCACTTCTGGTCCCAGCAGGGTTGTGGGTGCCTTGGTCCTGTTGGTTCCCCATCGTTGTTGAGAATCCCTTACATTTAGGAAGATGGTAATCTCAGGGTGCTAATTATCATTAGTCCAAACTTTGAAGTCTCTCATAAACACAACAGTGAGAAGAGCTCCCTGGGGGTAGGGAGGTGATGCTCTGGATAAAAAGGTGTGATTACCCCCCGTGGTGAGTGTGCTTTAGGAGATGATGCTTCTGAACAGCTTCATACACACGCTGTACACCAGGAAAACTTGAGAATGGAAAGAATAAAAGGTGAGAAAACATCACTGAAAACTAGGCTGAAAACTGCCTGCGGGGTTTGGCTGATGTAAGGAGGACATCAAGGAACTGGTTCTCCTCTTTCTTGTACCAGTTTAACTTTACTGTCCTTGTTTGACTTACTTTTTCATTTAATGGAGAATGTTTTTTAACTGAGTGTTGTTTGGGGCCTGGCAATTGCCAGGAGAGGTGAAGCTGTGTGTGCATTTCTTCTCCAGTCCTGTGGAAAAGAGTCAGCATCAGGATGTGATTCTGTCAGGGGACCATGGATAAGTGTAGGCCACCATTTCTTTTTTATCATGAGTCAGTGCCATGCAGCAGATCTGCTGAAGCATCCTGGACTGCCTGAAATTTCTATGAAAATTGCACCCTGTTCCTTGTAAAGCTAATTGCCTTGGAGTGATGGTATACAAATTAAATTAAAGGTTAGAGAAAAGAGGTAGCTGGAGGATAGATTTTGTTTTCCTGCTTCTGAGGTATTTTTATTGCACAAATGTGCTTAAGAAACAAGACCCAGAGCCTGTGTGCTGTTTGTTTAGCCAGAGTGAAGTCATCCCTGCTAGGAGCTCTGACAGCCCCTGTTCCTCCCCGGGTGTTCCCCTGCTCCCTCTCCTACCCATCACCATGCAAGGAGTTTGCTCCTAATTGACACACTAACTTGTATCCTGGACAGGTTTAATTTGGTGGGGCTTTGGTTCGCATTTTGAGACTCCAGCAGCTTGTTTCAGTAGAGCTTGCCCTTCTCCCTGCAGAGCATAACAAATGCATGGCTATTAGGCTGGGGTGGTTTCTAGACACAAAGATCTAGTGTGTGTGTTTGGGCACTGGGGAGAAGCAGAATGCTTGGGGATTCTCAAATCAGAGGAACAGCAAACGCTTGCAGGTTGCTGTGACGGGCTCTGCAGATGACAAGAACACCAGTTCCAATGAAACCTTGCCACCATCATTTGTGGAAATCCTGATTACAAATTTCTTACACGAAGCCCTTGCTGTGAACATTCATAGATTAAACCAGACAGCTCCTTTTCGAGTTTTACTTCATCTTTGCTGTGTTTGCTCCTGGGGCCATCTACAGCACATTTTCTGAGATTTAGAGAAAGAGTGAAAAATTACAGTGCATGTAGTGCCATAGGAACATTCTTCAAGATACTGATTTTTATGAAAAAGAAGAGAGGATGGATTGAATGCCAGTCTAGTTATAATTGCAACCACAATATTTTTCAAACTAGGGGTATTGATTGTGTCCTTGAACCAGCAGTGATTGTTTTTATGAAGCTTTATGTTAACCATTAAAACTATTTTAATATTTCTTGGTCTAATTAGATTCTTCTATAGATGGCAATTAAGCAGAAGGGTTGCAGTCAGTTATATTGATGTTAGATCAAAGTCTTGCGGCAGTGCTGAAGTTAAATGCTGTCAGCAGTGCTAATCTAAAAATTGTGTGCACTATTTATTGTGGGGTTTGTGTATCACTTGCAATCCAGAATTCCCTCATCGTGCTATGTATGATTATATCTAGAAAAAGTTTTACCTTCTCTTCAGTACAGGTACTGTTGTGATGATACTTTTAGTGATCTAGTTTACAATAAATGGAACAATAGTTTGAGGGCTAAAATGAGAAAGGATTGTGCATCTCACTGAACTATGATGTGGACTTTTAACTGGCTGCATAATACGTACCAATTAACATTAATGTTAGAGCAAGAAATGTTGTGGAAAAATACAATTAAAATTATATCATGCTGTGCCATTTTGTATTTTGTCTTGGATTGTACTTCCTGGATCCCCAGTATCATCCAGAGTATGGATCCAGTCCTCATTCTGAAAGAAATCTGCATCTCTCAGTGTGCTATAGTTCTGTTGGATTTTCTACAGGTCACTTAGATGGACACTAGTAAAACTTATTAAGTCTTTGCCATTGGTATGAAAAGGTTTTCTTTAAATCAAGAGTTTCTGAAAGATGTTCTATGCTATTCTCCAGATCTTGTGAAATAACTTTGCAATATTTTGAAGAATTGAACTAGGCTTCTTTTTGTATTTTAGACTGATATTAAAAAGTATGTCCCAAGGTAGTCCGCTGACACTTTATAGTTATTTTTTTTCTTAAAGTCAGAATAAAGTAATACAATGTTTAGAATATTTGTAGAAGTGTTAATCCAGGGAAGCAGTGTCAGGTGTTGATGACTGCCAGCCAAACCCCCCGTGTCAGCAGGTTGAAACAGTGATGTGAGATGGTCAGGAGAGTGAGAAGCAGATTCTCTTTCCTCCCGGTGTACATCAGTTCAAAGCTGTGGCTTCTGCTTGGTGCTGAGAATAGAAATGTGTGAGACTCTTCTGAGCCCCTCAGGGAGAAAATCTCATACATCAGTATTTGGGCAACTCTGAGATATTGGGCCCTACAACCATGAGAGAAAGCTTTGGTTTTACTGCTATGAAATAAAGAAAAAAGTGAGGTTTCATAGCAAAACCAGACTGTTCCACCTGTATCTTGAATGATGGTAGTTAAGCATTAAAGAGCCACTTTTGAGCAAGGCTTGTGTTTTCTGACATTGACAGCCACCTTTTAAAATTAACTTTCACCTAAAGAGGGTAGAGGCTTAAAAAAGCATTGCATTCTTATTTCTTACTCACAGCACATCTGTAATCAGCACAGTGAGGGCTGGGCTCTCTCCCTGTGTGTTTGTCCATTGTACTGAGCTGAGCACCTTTTCACACTTGATAACCAAAATGCTGGTTCTTCTCATGCTCTAAGATGTCATTTTGCTTTTTCATATTCTCTCTTAATTACTTGTTTATAACAGGTAGAAGCTGAGCCTGTTCTTTTAGTCAGAGATACCTCTCAGATGTCCATCCCAAATTATGTGATGTAGCTACATGAGCTGGGAGGTAAAATTTCTTTGAAAGCAGAGAAAGAGAAGAGACTGAAAAAATGAATATTTTGGACATCTGAAAAGCTGTCCAAGAATGCTGTTAATTTTCCCTGAAAGTAGCAGTGGAAGAAGTGTCTCTGTCTGTGCTGTGGGAGCCTGGCTCTGAGCTGTGCTGCATCAGCAGCTTTCTGGGGAGAGAGCACAACTTTGTGTCTGTGTTCAGCAAACAATGTGCAGAATTGCAGGATTCGTTTTTTCTCCCATTTTTAGAGAAAGCGAGAATAGGCTATCGTACTGTATTGGTTCTTCACTCCCCAACAATAGCATTTCATAGCCGCCTTCTTGCAAAAAAATTGTTTCTCAAGGAAACTTGCAGACACCCAAATTGTTCTCTGCCTCCAAAAGCATCTCTTTCCTGGTGAACTGGCTTTGCTAATAATGCATCTGCATGTTCTAGAGCCAGTCAGCATCACTGAAATACAAGGCTATAGGAATGAAAACTTCTGATATCTTAATTTTAGGATAGCATTAATTTCTCAGTTGAATAATGATGGTATTTTTAGTGAGTTTCCCTGTCACCCCAGTCACATTTCACCTTCAATGCTTTGTTTGCCAATTGCTTTTGTATCCATTTCACACTTGGCGTCCTCTGTTTCAGCCCTTTCTAAGGACTTGCCTTATGTACCTTTCTCTTGGAAGTGTCCAAGGCCAGGTTGGACGGGGCTTGGAACAACCTGGTGTGGTGGGAGGTGGCCCTGCCCACGGCTGGGGTGGAATGAGATGGGCTTTAAGGTCCCTTCCACGCCAAACCATCCTGGGATTCTGTGATGAGTCTATGATTCTTCTCCAAACCTTTTATGCTTCTTTTGGTTTTCTTAATACTCAACTACAGAAAAAATAAAGAAGAATTTTGAGAACTGCTTGGTATTTTAAGTACAGGACTTATCAAAGATTATTTTTATGTAAAAGATAATAACACAGAGGCTTCTTTTATCTGATCTTTTGCTTTTTGCTATTGGTCCTTCACACCAGTTCAAATAACAAAAGGAGGGGTAATCTCTTTGGATGCCTTAGCACATATCCTCCTTGAAATCTCAATCTCTTCTGCTTCTTTGACACCATCCTTGCTTGATTTCTTATCAGTGTAATCACTCTTTCAAAGAACACCCACCTTATCCCTATTTTTTGCCTTTCCTCTATAATCTCTTTGATAAATATCAACTTTGGAAAAATCAGATTTATCTTCCCTTGCAGATCCCACCACACCTCTTCCTCTCATTCTTTGCTGACTCCCCAGAGAATGTAAACATGCTGCTTGTCCCACAGGATGTCATTGCCTAGAAATTACTGTCACCTTCCGAGATCCCTTATATTTATGTTGTATCCATTATTTAGAAATTCCTCTTCCTTTTAATAGTCTTGTGATGATACAGCCTTTCCAATAAATCCAAAACTCTTGTCAAAGCTCATAACTATATTTCAATCACTACAATGCCTTCTCAGGTATTGCTTTGGCGTTTGCCCTCACTGTTTGTTTCCTGTGCTTTGTCTCCCTCTTCCCCATTTTTGAGGTGGTTTAGGAACTCTCCCATCCTGGAAGCAGCAAGGAGAGATCAGCTCCTGGCTGCCCTCAGCCATTTCCCAGCCTGTTACCTTCTTGTTCTGTTTTCAGAGTCCCACCCGTGCTAATTCCTATGCTGCTCCTGACTTACACTCAAGGAAAAAAACTAATCCTGCGAATCTGCCTCATTAGTGCTACAAAACGCCTTCTGGAAGTGTCTCTGTGCTGGGATGCCTACAAGAAGGTTTGAGCGTGATCCAGCAAGTTAAAATGCTGTCAAACAGACATGAATAATTTCCTTCTGCTTTCTTGTTTGGCTGTGTTCATCGTGGGGAGGGGCCTTGTGCCTCACACCTGCAGTGCACGAGCTGTGAGACAGCGCCTGTTCCATTTTGTGTGAAGTCCTGGGCCGTGTCCCTGACAAGACCCCATCCCAGTCTGAGTCTGTGCTGTGCGTTGAGCTGGAATTGCCCTGGTCTGGGGAGCAGAGCTGAGAGACCTCGCCTAGGTACAGCTTTCTCTTAAATCCAGGAACCATTTAATTGCTCATTCTCTGCAAATCCCACCAATACAATTTCCTTGTTATTTTGAGCTTGTGAGTTACACGTAGCCTCATTTTTCTTGGCATTCCCACATTCCTAAATTCTTTCTTTCCCTTTTTTAATCTAGTGTCCAGGCAAGGCTAGGTGTACTACTTAACTGCTTTGAATTCTGTTCTTCTATACATGCATCTGGTTTTTATTATTGTGTAGCTTCTACTGCAGGCCTCATTTTTCCCAAAGATTTATTTCATTTACTCTCTAAAATATTTTCTGATGCTTTATCTGATGGAACATTGTGTAAAAAGTATGACTTGAATAGATTGTATACAGAAGTAAAGAGAAAATATGAGGCTATGACAGACTGCAAACAGAAGTTTGCCAATTTAACTGAAATTTTACAGTTCTGTAACTCAAGAAATGCTTTGGATCTCAAAACTGAAAGGTTTTGAATAGCTCCATAACAGCATCTAATTGTTCCAGCTATTTATAAAAAAGAGAAATTGCAAAACACAGAAGTTCAAAAGCAAGCTATTGCACATGCCCAACAATCTTTTTCAACAATAATTTCATAATGATTTTTAGCTTGAGGACTTTGTGCTGTGCATTTGTAGCAGCCAAATTGACACGATGGAGTGTAATAGCTCCAGAGCAGCTATTACAGTCTGTTGGGTAATTAAAAGCTAAATGGAACATTGAGAAATGATCCGTACAATGGGATTGGCTAATTTCTCCACTTTCCTAGATTTAAGTCACTCAAGATGATGTTATCATTTTTTTTTTAAAGTGGGTTTGTATTGTTTAAATCACCATGAAACCCAGTTCAGCCTCAATGTGATGTTGAGGGAGACATCAGACTTTCTTGTTGTAGTGAATTTTAGTATTTTCCTCCCATGAAATACTTTCACACTTTTGTTGTCCACTGAGCTCGTAATGGAGATGATATTTTATCTGGAAATTCCTAAGAAATATGGCATAACTTATTTATGATTACCAGCACTACAGCGGCAATAACAGCCTTCCCTTTGTGTCATGTCCCTGCAGACAGAGCACAGGCATCCAGGAGCACTCCTCACACTGTTCCAGAGCGTGTTTTGGGCTGGGCTTGGAGAGGTAGATGTGGCTCCCTCAGTGCCCCTGGGGTTTGTGGTGCTCAATCCACCTGCAAATGGTTGTAGCACTAAATCAGGAGGATAAGGAGATGCTCCAAGGGCTGGAGCCCCTCTGCTCTGGACACAGGATGAGAGAGCTGCAGGTGTTCAGCCACCTAAAGCCCCTTCCAGTGCCTAAAGGGGCTCCAAGGGACCTGGAGAGGGACTCTGGACAAGGGCTGGAGTGCCAGGAAAAGGGGAATGGCTTCCTGCTGCCAGAGGGCAGGGTTAGATTAGACATTAGGGCTGCTTACTTTTAATTGGTTTCGAAATCGCATTAAGTTTATGCCTAACTCAAATCTCCTTCCAACTCCTACACTTTTCTTCTGCACAACTTTGCTTCTCCTAATGAAGCAGTTCTTGCTGGCTGTTGTCAGTTCATTTTGTGGACCTGTCTGTCTCAGCTCCGCCTGCTGAGGGGCCACGCTGTGTCTCTTTTATTGATTCTGGGGCCCCCTGAGACACGCTCACCCTGGTAATTCAGCAGCAAACATCCTGCACCTCCATCAGAGTTTCCCCAGAACAAGCTGTTTCTGTTTTATTAGGCTCTATTAAGCTGCATGTTTTTGCTGATCCATGGCCTGGACACTTCAAACAGGCGTCATGGTGATGCTGCTGGAACTGGACTTGACAGGTATTTTTCAACCTGTCCAGTGTTAGCTTGGTTTTTACTATCATTTCAGACAGCTGTTGTAGCAAAAATTATGCTGCAACACAGGCCGCTGGTTGGAGGATCCATATTTCAGGATGTAACAATGTTAGGTGTGCATTCAAACTTGTTAAAACTCTTCTTGACTGTAACTACATTTAAAAATGGTTTCGGCCCCAGTTACAAGCCCCAGAGGGAGCAGGGCTTTGCTGTCTCGCTCCTTCAGGGCAGCACACACTACCTGCTCCCCGAGTTCTTGCTAGCCTCCAGAATAAATGGTGAATTAATCTTCTGTGACTGAGAGAAACTTACGGTACATGAAATTTAGAATGCTGTCCAGACCCTTTCAGAGAGGCTTCCATCTCTTTCAGACCTCAGGCTTTAGAAAATTGAACCAAAGGAATATATGTTGTACCTCTGACAGAGCTCCTGTTGTTAACTATTTCTCATCCTTTAATTTCTCCGAGTCACTAGCCTGGTGTGGATGCAGTGTGGTGTTTTGTTGGGAAACCTGCTCTGAGGAATGTGGCACCTGAGCCACCGAGACAGTCACCTTCATCACCTGGCCCTGACCTTGCTCACACACTTGTCTGAAACTCCTGCTGCAGCAAGGGCTGAGTCCCTCCATCTGCGTTATCTTCTCCTTCCTAGCAGCAGTCCTAGAGGAAGGTTTTTCTTCAGACAGGGAAGGACATTCTCACCAATACGTAACCTGCTTGTCTAGTTCTTCACTCACAGTAATTGCTAAAGTTGTAATTTTAAATCTGACTAGTGGTATCAGAAGGCCAACTACATGGTGTTATGTGGGTCAGGACCTGCAAATCCCAGCATCTTAATTTGACCTTTGGCAATTGACTCTGTGCTGTTTTATTCCCCATCTTTTCTCCTTAATTGCAGCTGCAGCTGTGTCTGGCTGCTATTACAAGAACTGAATTAGAAAAATGGAAGAAGTTATTCCATGGTGCTTTGGCTCTCAAAGTAGCTATTTAACCCTGTGATTCTGTTAGAGCCATGCATGAAATCTGTGCCTCTGATGTCTCTTCTGTCATATGTACTTATAATGCTGAGAAGGAATACTCTCAAAATGATGATAAAGGGAAAGCTTCAGAATTGTGATAATTTTGACACATCATTACTGTGATTGACACGATAAATAAGTCAGGTCATAAGGAATAATGCAGTTCTAAATCCCCAACCACATAAGCTTGCTGAGAGGGAAAAAAGTGTCTATTAAATTTTCTGTATAGAGATTGCAGTCAGTGGTGCATAAACAATACATTCTATAGCAACCTGTTCATTGCTCAAGTTGTTATTGGCAGGCACTGTGGCATTTCTACAGTCATTAAAAGAAGCTATCACTATTAATCTCCAGTCTCAAGGCAGGCAAGTTTAACCTGAAGCTGATCATCAAATAATGGTAACAGATATTTGTGCTTTGTTGAACGTGCCCTTTCATCTTTGGATGCCTTTCCTGTAATGTGATAGGAAGGCATGAGGATTATCACCTTCATTATAAAAGTTACTGAGTTAATAATGTGTCTTTTAAAAAGGCTTTTCCCCCAAACCGGGGTATTTGTGAAGGGGAGGAGTTTTTACAGAACTTAGCAGCTCATTCTTATGCATCCCCAGCATTTTTCACTCTCTCATTTTCCGTGTCCTTGGTCTCGTAAAACACCCTCACCCTTGAGCTGTCCAATATTCCTGCCATTAGAAGGAAAAGTTTTTTTGAATTGCTGAATCGAGTCTTTAGCTATGTCGAAGAGTGATGTACTAACTAGTAATGTATTTAATGTTCCCCTTTTCTTCTTGGTGGCCAAGGGAATTAATTCCACCCTGCAGGCACACCTGCAGGTGCAAGAGTACTCAGAAAGAGCAGCCATAGGGATGAATTCATCAAGTTCCTTCCTTAGAAATTGGCCCTTGGAAGAACTGAAATAATAAAAATATTTTGATTCACGTTCTCTTTTGCTTCCCCTCACTCAAGGAAAATTGTATTTTCCTCTGGGAAAAATACAGGAATCTGTCACCACAGACAAATGGGAAACTGTGATTCATAAAGGTTAAGGGGAGAAAATTCAATTTATTTTTCATTCTTCCTAAAGAGAAAGTCATATCCCTTCTCGAATATCCCTTAACATCCTCACAGAAATAGGATGACATCTGTCGTTTAAGCTCTCTGAGTACTCTTGTCCCAGGTCCAACTCTTGGTGGTAATCAAGTGATTAGGGCAAAACAAACTCATCCCAAGTTATGTCTTCAGAAACCACTTTTATGTGCAAATACAAAAATTGGATTCCTACCCAGGAGACTTCCCCAGGATAAATGATCCTCAAAGCATTCAGTGACACCGGGACATGGAGCTCTCCAGAGATGGGGACAGCCCTGCCCTCCGGTACCCCGTGCGCTCATCCAGCACTGGCAGCGAAATACAGAAAAGAGGAGCGAAGCAACAGCAGCTTTACCCTCTCATTTAACTCTTTTGGGTTTTGTCCATCACAGTGGTGGACACAGACTAGAAAATAAGTTTTAAAATAACGCTTTAGGTGCTTCCAACAAGGGACACAGTCCCACGCTGTCTGAAGGAGGAGTGTGCCCAGTCATGGCCAGATAAATCCACAGCGACAGGGCAGGGCCACCTGAGGGGTACAAGGCTGGGTGTGAGCACACCCCCAACAGCCCTGGGACAGGGAACAAGCTCTGGAGTTCAGCTGCAGCTCCTGGGCCGGCGGGTGAAGGGCTGGGGTGAGGTTTCTCGAAGCTCTTTCTCCCTGAAAGGTCTAGGTTGGGAGGGACCTTAAAACTCATCTTGTTCTACCCCCTGCCGTGGGCTGGGACACCTCCCACTATCCCAGGTTGCTCCAAGCTCTGTCCAACCTGGCCTGGAACACTTCCCAGGGGTGAAGCAGCCACAGCTTCTCTGAGCAACCAGGGTCTCCCCACCTTCACAGGGAAAGATTTGTTACTAATTTATAATCCAAATCTACCCTCCTTCAGCTTAAAGAGCAGCCAGGAGCTGATTTAGAGTGAATGACACTGACCATGTCAGTGTCCATAGGAAAATTGGGAAGGCAAAGAGATGCTGTTGGCCTGTGTTTTGGAAGGACTCAGTTCAGGGGGCTGAGAGGAGCATCCCCCTGGCCTGGCTCCTTTGCTGACAGGTTCCCAGGGAATGTGGTGAGTCCCAGCACTCACTGACACTTCACACCCACTGAACCCATGTTCTGCAACGCTTCAGACTGCCTTTCATCTTGATTTTTAAAATTCTTTTAATTCGTTGGATATATGCTTTTGATCTCTGTCAAAAAAGACAAGAGAAAGATCTGGCAGAAAATGACTGTAGAGATGGAGGAGCAGGAAAGCAGATTTTTAACACTGGAATGGAATCTGCTGTTCGAGTGGCCTTAGCATACGTTTTGATCTGGGGTTTAGACATTCATTTATGATGCTTTGTAATAGCTCAAGCTCAGTTAAATTGGTGTGGTGACTTGTGCCAGAGTCTGCGGGCAGCCTGAAATAATCACTCTGAGAAATGCAAATTGCCTGGTTTATCCTCACACTGGCACTGCCTGTGGTAAAACCTGGGAGAATACTCTGGTTTTCCCCCTCTCCAGTCTGCTGTTGACCAGAATAACTGTCCAGCAGTAGAATTTAATTTAGATTGCCACATCACATTAACAAATTTTCCAACTGAGAACTGGCCTGCAAAGGGAGCTATGAGAAGCTGCGGAGCCTGTGAGATCCCCATGGATTTGCATCTTCTTCCAGTTGGAGACTGGAAAGTAAAAAGAAAATCTTTCCATCTTGTGTTTGAGTGTAACCTAAAGTGTTAAAAGGTTGCAATAAACAGGTCAGATGCACCTGCTGTAGCCTCATTTCAGTAATGTTTGTCCTCGCCTCATTTTCACCACACATAAAATGGAGATAATGGTTCCTCCATCTTCTGTAGAGGTCTCTGGTGTGCTGGGAGAAGCAGTTATTATTTTTCAAGAGCACTTTCTACTCCTTCTGCTTTCCAGTGGTAATAAATTGTACTTTTTAATGGTAGGAGTAAAGGATTTGTGCAAAAATAAATCAGCTTTTTTTAATTTTCCACTTTCCCTCTTTGCTGGGTTTTACGTTCTATGCATTTGTATGCATAGAGAGGAACCAGAAACAACAGAAAAATTGTTAGCAGCTAAAAACATTTGTTTTAAAGCATTTTTTGTGACCGTAGCTCTCCTATATGAGAAAAAAAACCCCCAGATTTTGCAACATGCTATTTTTTCTTGTCCTTTACATTGGCTATTGCTATTAATTATTATGAGTGGTACTTGTGATTCACTATAAAATACACAATTTTATGTCCACCCTGCCTGTATTAAGAGAAGGTTCAACCATTTACCACTTTCAAAGACACTGAGTAGATGACAATGATTTGCAGAAGTCTCTTAAGTCTGTCAGAAATCTGGTCATTTTTATCCTGCCCATGGTTGCAAACCTAAAATTTGTGACCAGCCAAAAATTGAGAGATGCAGAGAAGCACTTAAAAGCCCCCATTTCCAGAGTTTTGGGGGGTACACATTGGAGTTCTAGCTTGTAATTTTTTCTATATATGTTATTTAAAATAAAAAGCAAACCAAATTTACCCCCAAACCAGCAACAAAGCCCCACCTTGGTTTGTGCATCACTGCCTGCTGGATTGGAGCTGAGTGGGAAGCATGGAAAGCAGAAACTCAATGCAATGTCCATGTTTTGTGAAATAAATGGCTTTATTAAATGTATAAAATCCGCAGTAGAGATGCCTAAAGTCTCTGCCCTTTGTACGTGGGAGCATGGGGCAGCTGCTCCCAGAGCCCAGAAGCTCAGGTTATGTACCCTGCGCCCAGTACTGGGGCCAGGAGCTGCTCCGCCCTCTTCCCATTGGGAACGGCAGCCTTGTCCCAGTTCCCTTCCAAGTCCCAAATTCTGGGGTGCAGCAGATGCTTGAGTGTGAAGAGCTTTATTTGTACCCTATAGTGGGCTCTGTTACAGAGTGGCATTAGAGCATTTTGCTGAAATACCAAAATCCTTTTCTTTTTCAGAAGTGCTAAGTGAAAACACATTGATTTTTATTTTCTTTCAGCAACTTCAATAGCTCAAGATTATTACTATTTTTAAGAGTGATAGAGAAATGTCAAAAATGCTTCATCTGTACTTTTATTTTTATATATCACCAGGCTTTGTGTTTTTCAGGGGTTTTTTTTTGTTTGAAGTTACAGGCTTTGGGAACAGGACAGAGAGATTATGGTTTATTTCAAAAAGCTACTTCTATTTCTGAGTTCTCTCAGAGATTTTGTGGTTCAGTAGGTAACACATTTTATTGTCTTAAATTCAGTCTATGCTGTAAAATGCTTTTGCTCCTGAATAGCCAAATGGTCTGGCGCACATTAATCTCTTACCTATACAATAACTTTTGAAAGAAAGGAGGGGAGGGAGGCAGAGCAGCCTGCAGAGAGGCCAGCACCAGCTTTGGACACTGCACGTGCTTTATTCATTTAGCGTTTCCTCCCGCTGAAGGTAAGTACGGATGCTCTGGGTTTGCAGGACTAATCCCACAGTCAGTCAGACTAATCCCACCTGGACAGAAGTCACCCAGCAGAAGGTGGCAAAGCCAGGTTGGTGCTGTGGCTGTACAGACATCCCCGTCAGCATCCAGGGTCCAGGTGCTGGCTGCAGGCAGCTCTTGCAGCCTGCCTTCCTTCCAGCTTTGTTTTACCTGCTTGGCATAATTCTAATCTCATCTAAATGCATTTTATGTGTGCGTGTATAAGGGATTCATCCTTCTTCGTTCTGTGTGAGTTCTTGTAGGAGATGGGAGTGTGTAGGAGAGAAAGTGAGCGACAGGTTTTTGGTCTCAAGTGGACCCTGCAGTGTTTTGTGACTGGTTTAGCTGCTCTGACATCTGATAGTTCTGCTCTGACACAGCCCGTCACCATCTGGATGGCAGAATCATATTGTTTGGGGTTATTTTTGGGGGCAAATCTGAACAAAATGGGTTAATTAAATCGAAACAATGCTGTTGTGTTCTGCCTAATGACACGTTGCCAATTTATTTCAAACTGACAACCCAAGGACATTCTGGGAAGTCACAGCATGTTTCTAAACCTTGGGGTGAATTGATTTCTTTTTAAAACAAAATGAAATAGATGTTAGTTGTATCTCAACAATATATAAATTCACGTCTTAGAAATGGTGCATTTCCTAATGTACCACTTTGTCTTTCACTTATTCCCCCTAATTTTCCTTATTAACTGTAATTCTGTTGTGACATCTGAGTGTCTTATTATAATGATAAAAATTTCAGATAAGAAGCAGCATGAAATGCAAAGTTTTGGATGAGCTGGGAGACAAGAGCACCCTGTGGAAATAATCTTATGGTTTTTATCTTGGCAGTGATTCATTGTCATATTCAGGGGAGGTTATTCACCATCCACACACCCAAAAACTGTGACCAGCCCTCTTCTGAGAGGGCCAGAAGTCAATGCAAGATTGAGAAGACATCACAGTCTTAAACTTTTCTCTTGGCAGGGCACAGCAGACAGGAACTCATGAGTACATGAATGCAAACAGCATTTGTACAGGCCAGGCGAGGTACAACTAACAGTTTATTTTTAACAATGCTGACACTGCCCATACTGCAGAAATACCAACAAAGAGCCTGGAGTAATAAATTCCCCTTGGATTTCTTTTTACACTACTTGCAGCATTCTCTGAGCATTTATGTGCTGGGTATAAATAGGCAGGTACAAAAGCCCATTCCATATCCCAGAAAAGAGAGAGGCTGGTTTATTCTCACTTCAGAAAATTAAATGCTTATCCATCTGTGGAATTATTTTTGAATGAATAAGTTTGTAGACTTTCTTTAGCTGCGTTATTGTTTGCTCTTTTGGAACATTCTTTGCTTTCACAGTTGTTTTGTTCTTGTGACAGAGGAAATACTGCAGTGTGTATTTTTCTCCCTGCTGAGGTCTAAGGCAACCTTATATTATAAAATAACCAAAGATTGATAATCACAAAGGGTGCAAAGGGGAAGCTGCACTTTATTTAGAAAAAACATCTGTGCCTGAAAAAGGAAACAAAATTCTTTCTTTGGTTAGAAAATCTTTCTTTGGATTCTGAGCTCTGCTGTGTACATGATTTGATCCTAATTTTTTTAATTTTACAGTACTCTAAATATATAAATGAAATTTTGTTTGTTTCTGAATGCCCGTGACCTGAACAACTCTACTTTTATTAAGGATTGTCTCCCTTTATAGAAGACAGTGGCAAAGTAGCATGATATGGTCAGGGGGATGGAGAACTTTAGACCATATGGAGTGGACCTGAGGCCCCTGATAACCTATTTCTCAAAATATTATTTTGACAAGTCATTCCATATGTTTGGTTGAGTTAGCTGCTGGAAGAAGGCTGTGGGGTATCTTCTTGTTTTTCTGATCTGTTCTCTTTATGTAAAGACAGGGAAATAACAGACCTTTGGGAGCAAGGTAGCAATCTGGATCCCAAAACATGTTTCTCAGATGTGTGTGTTTATATGTATATATATAAAAATAGAATGCAGCAAGAGATGACCTTGAGCTTATAAAGCTGCTCAGTGACTGTATCCTGGTTTGAATAGTAGGTTCAACAAGAAAAACCAAGAATGCCTCTTTAGTGCAGTGTTACACCCTCTGTGGAAGGGCTCTCTAAGCCTTCATGGACTGCTCCGAGCCTGTAGTACCTGAGCCCTGAGGACAGGTTCTTAAACTTGGTAGGGTTTTCTTTTTCTTTTGATGTTCAAAGGATGTTTATATGTGGCAAGTTTTAATCTCTGTCCTTAGAGTGGGTTTTCTGGAGAAAGCTTTGACCAACGCTTTGCTTATCCACCAGCTGCAAAATTGTCCTTGCATGGCTTTGTCTGAGTGTCCCTCATGGACACAGGGAATGGGGGTGGTGGCCTGGACACATTCACCAAATATCTGTGACACAAAAGCCTCTCCTTTCGTTGTGAAGGGCAGATCAACCGTGGAACACTCCCAAGTTTGTCTTTTTCTTCTTCTCCGTGAGGAGAATTTAAATTCTTTACTCTTTCAGGAAGATCACAGGTTTTTAAACAAGCAGCCAGGTACAGTAGATACCCAGACCTAGGGAGTTGTTGAAAATCCAGTAATATTTATCTTTTCCATGTATTTGCCAGGTATCTAATAGCATATTCTGAGTTGATGCTAGAAAACTCCAACTCTTTTTTAAACTTGGAGCCTAACTGAAATTCATTGTTAATTTTAGCTTTATCAGGACTGTTTGTCAGATGACTTTTTTTTTTAACTCTCTTTTAAATTAAACAAGGAGAAATTTAGATTATATAGGAAGTTAGGAAGAAGTTCTTCCCTGTGAGGGTGGTGAGGCCCTAGCACAGGTTGCCCAGAGAAGCTGTGGCTGCCCCATCCCTGGAAGTGTCCAAGGCCAGGTTGGACGGGGCGTGGAGCAACCTGGGATAGTGGGAGGTGTCCCTGCCCATGGCAGGGGGGTGGAATGAGATGGGCTTTAAGGTCCCTTCCAACTCAAATCACTCTGGGACTCTACGATCAGTCTGGATATGCAAGTCTCTGCTTCCCATGTAATGCAGCACAATATCAGGTTCATTTAAAAAACTGCTACAAAGAAATAGATCTTGGGAACTCACGTATGATCAATTGTATGTATCTGCCTTATGCTCTACAGAGTATATTTAATCTTAAATCTTCCCTGTGAAAATAGTGCTTCCATTACTGTTGTCATAAAATAAATTGTTGAAGGCATTTCTTAAAGAATTTCCCCCAAAGCCACAGCAAATCCTTTCCTTTATTTAAGTCAAGTGAAGGATAGATGAGATTGTCTTTTTTTCCTCTCTTTTCTTCTTCTTTCTTTTTTTTTATTTATTTCTTACCACCCTTTCATTTATAAGTATGAGGAAGTATTTAAACTTGTTGCAAGTAGGAGAAAAAGCAACTAGATTGCCAATTGTGTGATTTTATTTGTGCCAAATAAGGAACTAAGAAATGCATTTATAAAGAAACCCCAACATGAAGCTGTATACAAAGATATATTTGTAAATAGAAGGCAGCATTTTATTGTCTCCCATTCTTCTCTCTTTCCTGCTGCTTGGCGTTAAACCAGGATCTGCTGGTGAGAATTGCAGCACCTGAAATGGCAGCAGCTCTCTGATCCCTGTGACACAGCCATGTCCCCAGCTCAGCTTTGCTCCTTCATTTCTTCTCTCACCTCACCTCAACACTGAATTTGGCATTTCTGGGCATTATTATGAAGTGACAGTTCTGGTTTAACATCCTCTTACTGATGTGTGGTTTATTAACTTCATTTACCGTTATTAAGAAAACAAATGGTAAATATTCAGTTATGTGAAGCACCAAGGCTGTAAGACCTTAAAAGTTTGGTTTTGTCCTCAGGAGAAAGTGAGTCTTGCCTTGTGCTGCAGAAACCCCCACAATCACTGCCAGGCCCCTCAAACCTGCATCCTCCTGCCAAATGAGTGCCTGTTTATGGTTAAAAGGATGCTTCTTGCACAATGCACTAAAGTACATCGTTAAAATATACAGCCTCTTAAAAGTAATTTCCACTA
Source organism: Atrichornis clamosus (assembly GCA_013400975.1). NCBI lineage: Eukaryota > Metazoa > Chordata > Aves > Passeriformes > Menuridae > Atrichornis > Atrichornis clamosus. Next base: position 205,640 of record WBMZ01004188.1, read on the forward strand.
ATGAGTTATTTTTAAGTCTTTTTAAACATAGGAGTGTTTTGGGAGAGATTTGAGGTTGTTCAGCCTGGAGAAGAGAAGGCTCTGGGGAGACATTAGAGCATCTTCCAGTACCTAAAAGGGCTCCAAGAGAGCTGGAAAGGGACTTTGGGCAAGGGCCTGGAGCTGCACGGTAAGGGGGAATGGTTTTACACTGCCAGAGGGCAGCGATAGATGGGATATTGGGGAGAAATTCTTCCCGGTGAGGCTCTGGCACAGGTTGCCCAGAGCAGCTGTGGCTGCCCCATCCCTGGAAGTGTCCAAGGCCAGCTTGGATGGGGCTTGGAGCAACCTGGGACAGTGGGAGGTGTCCCTGCCCGTGGCAGGGGGGCGAATGAGATGGGCTTTAAGGCCTCTCCCCACCCAGACCATTCTGGGACTCCGTGAGAAGCCAAAGGCTCTGGGTGCTGGCTGCAGTGAAGCTGCCCTGCCTTTTGCCTCTCGCATCCCTTTGAAGATGACTCTGAGGCTAATAGATTCCACTGCCAGACCATGGATATTTTTCCCCCTTTTAACTGCTGTTGAATAAGATTACACACTCCATCCTCTTCTATAGCCGATATTAAAGCTATCTGGTGAATTGAAAAGCCACCTGAGTGTTCTTTAGCTGGAATAGCTTGAGGCTATATATTTTTTCATGTTAAAAGCTCTAATGATGTGCTGGATGATAAGTTTCCAGGCAGAAAGAAACCCCTCACTGTGCATGGGGGAAGGTCAGGTCAGTGACAGAGACTGAACTTCCAAATTGCTCTTTTTGCACGAGGAGTTGTGAGAAGGGAATTGCAGAGTGTTCGAGCAGAAATTTGGTCTGCTTTTGAATTTAGCTGCTGATTCACAGGGAGCTGTGTAACTAAGCAGTGGTTTAATTTCCTTCAAACTACATGGGACAACACTAAAAATCTATTTCTGAAGTAGTCCTGAAATACGAAGTGGGTCTGTAGACTTGAGGAAGTAGAAAAGAGAAGAATTCACCCCCCAAATAGCAATTGCTGGTTCACCTGCACTTAATGGCCTGTAGAAAAAGAGCAAAATCAGGAAAAATCTGGATCTCCCATCCCTGCCCCAGTCTTCAGAGCAGAGCTGGTGAGAGACAGGCTGGAGAGACTGGGAACCCTCCTGGCCTCGCTGCCTCTACAGGAGCACTGCAGTGTTTGTTGGTTACAGAAATACATTTTCCATCTTTAGATCAACTGTGTTTAGGCCCTTACCTCTCATTATGCCCAGCAGTAGACCCTAAAAACTCTCTATAAGGTTTTAGATCTTTTCAACCTGTATTTTAGACTCAGTTTTATCTAATAAAATATATAAATCTCCTCTTTACTGGAGTATCTACACACAAAGGGGTATAAATCGTCTTGTGGCTGGAGCTGAGTTCTCCATTAATCTTTCTCTGGGGCTAAAACTAACAGCACTTGCAGTCCGTGTGAAAGTCCTTACAAAAGGGAAAAAGCTGTTACAAATGTGGCTGTTATTTGTTTAAACATTTGGAGACATTTATAGTGTGATGTTGGCTTGGCTTTTCACCCTTTCTCCTAGTTTTTTGTGTGTACTTTCAAACTTGTCAGGCAAGAAAAGTTTTGCGTGTTTAACTTAGTGAAATTAAGGGTGTGAAGGAATATAATTGTTTTCTACAAATACTTCAGGATGTGAACATCACAGAGGGAGAAAGCAGCTCTTCAAGCTAAAGGACAGCTTTGGCAGAAGAACTGATGGAGGGACTTGGCCTCAAATACATTTAAGCTGGAAATGAGGAGTGTTTGTAACAGGTTGAACAGAAAAGCTTCAGGAAACTTTCCTACTGAAGAAGAACCTGGCCTGGCTAAATCACACACTTGTGTAGGTTAATTTCTGTGGGTAACTTCAGTTTTCAAAGTCAGATGCATCAGAAGTGCTGTTAGGACGTGGACAGACAATCACACAGGCCCAGGAGGGTGGGTGGAGAAGGAGGGAGGGCAGGTTCTCAGCTTTTACAGCATGGGCAGTTCGGGCAAGGTGAATTTATTGCAAGGCTTCCTCAACAGGTGTTGATGAAATCTTTTGTAATTGCTTATTTGCCATATCCCTCCACATACCCTGGATATTTAAGTTGTGATCTACTTGCTGTATATTCTTCTGAGCTTTAGTATTTTATTCACCTTTTTTTTTTTTTTTCTGTTCTCTTTTTTTTAATTTTACTTGCAGTGGAAATGCATCATGTGTTTGTTCTGATGTGGACAAAGCTTAGTCACACTGACAAGAGTGTATTGAGCCAATAAATATAACCGACCTAGATCATTCTCTTGTTTTGCTTGTGTTTTGTAAATCTTTTCCATATCTGGTGTTTTATTCATATGTCGTGATGTCTGATGTCTGGTTCAAGACGAGGGCTGTATATATAAGAATTCACTTGCTATGATTAATTCAAGCAACTAGGCTGTTTTCCCTATAAATTTGATCCACAAAGTTAAGTTTTTATGTTGCTGCTTATTTACTTTTTTAAGTCTACAGTCTAGTTTCTCAAAAGTTAAATAAATTATGTTAATACTTACATGTTTGAGGAGTCTTAAGACATCCTTGGGTACTGGAAAGTCATAGTTCTTCATACACCAACTCTACCATTAGTTCGCTAATTATTTTGTAAATATGTAACATTGACCAAAAAAACCCTCCATTTGGAGTTTCTGTGTTCTTCATCAAACTAAACAAAGGTGACCAAGAAGCCTCATGGGAAAGTCTGTTATTTTTCTTTATGTCAGGAAATCTGAGCAGAGACCTGAGCAGTGACAGCAGCATTGTATTTCCTTTTTCTTGAAAATAAATAGTCCTTGCTGGAATCAAAGTGGAAGACTGAAATAGTAACTTTGATTATCTGAATGCTCTTTTATTGTATCACCTGTTAATAATCACTCTAATAAGCAGGGAACAAATAGACATGTTTTGGGAGAGAGGTTTATGATTGAGAACACACTTTTTTTTCATTATTTGAATAATGTTCCTCTCTGGTGCCTGCAGGTGGTTGTCAGCATTTGCTTTTCTGTTGATCAGGCTCCAATTCCTGTTGTGCATCTTTTGCTCCAAAGGGGAAGGGAAATTAATCTATTATTGATCAGGATCCAATTCCTGTTGTGTCTCTTGTACTGGAAAGGGAAAGGTAAAATCCATCCTGGGTTCATAATTCAAACCATCTGCAGGTTGTACCTGGAAACAGGGAGTGTGTTCCATTAGGTAGTTTGTATTTGTAAGGTCTTTTTTCTTTTTGCTTGAGCAATCTTGAGATGCTGATTGTCCTTTCTCCTCTCCTATTCCGTGTCACAGGCAGAGATTGCACACTCCTGATGCCATCATGCTGTACTATATGCAATATTTTTGCTATTTGTGCGGGACTCTTATCTCCAATCCTGCTTTTTTTCTGATATAAGTATCCATAATTTGGTAGCTTCGCACGTATCCTGCATAGTAATTGCCGAGGCATTTCTGCATCCTGTGCAAGCCTGGAAGTCTGTGGGAAGTTTATGGTGAAGGTTTTCTAATATTTCTCTCCCAGGAAAACTTATAAATGGTTTCAAAGTTCTGTTAAAGGATTCAATTTCTCCATCAGCTTGAGGGTAGGGCACTGGTGATCTCTTCTGTGAAGCGTTTCTCTCCCATAGACAAATTTCACAATATGAAGAAGTAAATTCAATTTTTGGAGACTGTTTCCCGTGGGATCCCTTCTTCACTGGAAGCTGGACATTGAGCAGTAATTGCAGTAGTAACTTACACTAAGAGTAGGGATGAGGAGCAGTCAGCCTCACATTCCAGGCTCTTAGTCATTTAGGCAATCCTCCCTCCTCCTGCTCATGGTCACCTTGTTGGGATTAAGCATCCTCCTAGGGTTGGGACCTATAAGCAAGCCTCAGAAATAAACCTTATCATTTTGCTCAAGTCTGAACTCAAGCTATTACTTCTTTTCAAGAAATAAGCACTTTCTCTCACTTTCTATTGAGGCTGGTTTACCTCATATCTCTGTCACATGAATTTGAGCATCCATTGAAGTAACACACTTAATATTCTGCACTGCAAATACAGATATAGATAAAGTTTGCATGTCATAATGTAAAATCTGGGAAAGAACTTAATGTTTATGCATTTCTGAAGGGGAAAGAACCTATTGTATCTCCAGTCATCCGGCCTGGGTGAGATTTCAGTTCTGCTGGGAAAATTAAGCACTGAAGTGGCTTTGATAAAGTCTGTGATCTTTATAAACTGCAAATTACAATATTTTAAATTCCCTGTACCTTACATGGCAATGTATGTACAGAGATAAAAACACTGTCTTTCCAGAGATGATAGGGCAGGGTACATAATTATTGTATTTAAATAACAGATTAAAATTCTACAGCTGCTCAGTACTAAAAAAATCAGTGTTAAAGAGCCCTTGGATGGTTTTATTCCTGGTCAGACAGGAGGAGGGAGAGGGAAGTTCAGAGTGCCCCAGGATCAGTGATGTGCAGCCATTCACAGCCACAGGTGATAAAAACAAATAGACTGTGCAAAAGTTGTTCACTCTTTCCTCTTGTCTCTTCTCTCAGTTTATCTCTGCTTTGTGTGGGACTGCCAGATTCCTGAATTCCACACTCTGAGGAGGAGTTTATGTTTAGAGGGACAGAAAAACCCCACATCATCTCTTTATCTTGCCATTTTCTCTTGTCACATTTTTTCTCTTTTTTTGGCTCTTTAAAAAAGAAATCTGATCTAGAAAGCATAATATCAGTGCCAATTTACCTTAATATCTTAGGCTGTAAATGGCAGCAGTTCACCAACTGTTTCATGGCAGCTGGGAATGGGAACCACGGAAGGGCTGGAGGACAAACTCCCTCCTGTCCCGAGTGCAAACCTTTGGTGTTGCCATAGTCTTTCCTCAAAAACTGGATGGGATTGGTCCTGAATGCCCTGCAGGTACTGGGCCCTTGTAGATCCTGGTGATTGTTAAGACAGTGATTAATGAGGAAGTTCAGCAGCACAGGGGAGGTTGGAAACGCCGGGATTGCGGTGGCTAAAACGGATGGAATGGAAAATAAAGCAGTGTGAGCTCTTTTGGGGGAAGAGTCCCTGTTGGATCAGGACTCTTGCCTGTGGCAGTCCTGCTGTCCAGTCATCTATTAAGGGCTAAAATCAGATTAAGAGCACATCCCTTAGGTGGTTTTTCAGTGCCACTCAGCCCTGTCTCTGCAGCTTCCCACAGGTTCCCCCCAGACTTGCAATGTGTGATAGTGAGGCCTCCCCTGGCTGCACTTCTGGGGTCAGTGTTTTTCCCTTGTGTTGCTTTGCTTTCTCAGCTGAGAGGAGGGTTCAGAAATCAGATGGCAAGGAAAGAATGCCTTTTCTTTCCCAAAAGATAAAATATAGCTGGGAATGGTGGTTCCCTATTAGTGGATTCATCTTGCTGTCACTGTGTTCCCATGTGCTTTTGTATTGCTCCCCCATTTCAGCATCTTTAATAAATATTTCCTTCAGAGAGACTGAAGTTCAATGATTAAATTAAAGGATACATCAGAAATTGAGCAATTCCTGGATTGTGTGAAACATCTGCAGGGGACCATGGGATGGCAGGGAGGGAAAAAGGCCAGTGATGAGTGCGGAGAAGCTGCCTGAGGAAGGAGAGGAGGAGAGGGAAGAAGGGATGAAAAGCCAGAAGGAAACAGCAAAGTCATAGAAAGCTCAGACAGCAAAAAGTTTGATGAAGTTAAAAAAGGAACAGTGAAAAGGAGAAAAAAAATTCAACTGTTTTCAGCAAAGGATTTTCAAATAAATCGTCTATTTACCAACAATGACATTCTGCATTGGATTTTAGTGTAGCATCAGTCAAGTAAAATCACATCTGTGCAGTGTATTAGGAGGTAGGAGAAAGATGGAGTGGCTTTATTGAGAGGTAGGATGAGAAACTTGGAAAGTCAGGGTAATTGTTCATTATCTGATTGTTTGCAATAGCTCTCTGCCTTCCCCAGCCTGATGGAAACTTGATCTACCACATCCCATCATCCCAACAAAATCCCAGTGTTTCTCCTTACCTCAGTTAGGATCCTGGCTGCTCTGACACTCCAACCTGTGGATTTGTTACAAAAGGGTGAAGTTCTCAAAGGATGAGACAGATCAGATCCCAAAGTTACAGCCCTATTGAGATTTTTGCTCTAATGTGAAACTGAGATCCTCCTTTGTGTTTCAATTAGCAATAAAACAAAGCTGCAAACTGCCCCTGCAGAAGGAGCTCTGGGAATGTCCCTGTTGAGTTGGATTTGGCAGGATTGGGGCCAGAGTGAATTATGGGAAGGGGCTTCTTAGCTCTGCCCAGGGACACAGTGCCTTTGAATATAGAATTGGAATAGTCATACTGTCTCCGTACTGTTTACTAATATTTTGAAATTTTGTTTTTTTCTGTACATGCTTATGTGTGTAGCTGACCTTTGTAGGTATATTCCTGGGAATCCAAGTTCTAACCATTTTGATGAGGCTTTGTCTCACATCAGTATTAGTTCACTCAGTCTTCAGCAGCAGCCTGCTTTTAATAGATTTTGTTTCAGGGATGGTAGAAAATGAAAATAAACACATGCTTTGTTTACATTCTTGTTACAGTCAGTAAGAAAGTGAAGGAAGTCTCTTCCTGGTTGCAGGGAGAGCAATGTGCACTTTTATTTCCTTGCTTATCTGCTGAGTGCACCCAGGATCACTTGTGTGGGGTGATGGGAGTGAGAGCAAAGCCGACTTCTCTTTGTCTGGTTTTAGTGGGGTTGACCTGTTCTTCAGGGGAGCGGAGAAATTAAAATCAAACAAGTGGCTTTCCTCTCCTCCAGATGGAGATACATGATTGCTGCCAAATTAGTAACTTGTTTGTTATCTTTTAGCATTTACTGTTGTAAACCTTCATCTTGGGCAGAAGTGGTGGGGGACAGTGATGCTGAGGTTATTTCTTGTCATCAGTAACAAGCTGCTAATCTCATTGACTCTGGTTTTCTGGGTTTGGGTTTGGGGTTTTTTTTCCCAATTACTGTCTGAAAAATTTCTGCCATGGATACCTATAACACCCCCGTGGAAATCTCAGGAAATAGATTTGCTACCTGATGGCATCATATTTCTGGGAATGTTGGCGAGGAGATGTAAAAGCCACTAACAGCTTGTTTCTTGAGATCCCTTGTGAGATGCTGTGTCAGGTTGACAGAGCATATTTAGGGGAAGGAACAAATACGTGCTTACACTTTCAGTACTATTCTTGGATGCTTGAATTTATTCAGAAGAGTGGGTGGTATTCTTAAAATTTTAAAATGATGCTCCACACTTTCATCTCTCATACTACACTGTCTGCTGTCAAGTAGAAAAACACCAAAAGGTGAAAGAGTTGTCATTCAGAAATCTGCTAACCCTGTGAACTTTCTCAGCCCCATAACCAAAACCTTTCTCTGTTCAACAAGTGAAATCCAATGCCAAATGGCTTTTGACTTGTTGGGTGAGATCTAAGCAAAGAATCTTCTGCCCATTTTCTGTTTTTTTAGGAATTACCTTAAATAACAGGGTTCATACATTGCATTTCCCAGTTTCCCATTCTGCTTAGTGGGGATGGACTAGGCTCCTTTGCAGAAAACATTTGATGAACTGGCTTGCTTTTCCATCAGTTTCATTTTATTTTCATTACTTTTCCCTGTAATTTGTTTATTGTTACTGTATCTTTGAAAATTTTATTACTCTGTTATTCAAGCTAAAAAATAGCTAATTTTTCTTTCCCAAATGAGTTGCTTGAAGCAAAGTACCTATGAATACATGGGTATTTTAATTCACTTACTAAATGTATACTGAGAAAATTTACAAGCTGCCTTTTTACCATTTTTTAAGTGTCTGCTGACTGTTGCATAAGCTAAATTATTTACAGTATGAAGCCTCACAAAAGAGTAACAGATTTGGGTTATTTACTTTCCTGATAAGAAAAGGGGATTGAAGTTGCTGTGATATGCTGCTTTGTTAATTTTATATTTGTTCCCCAGTGTGTAAAATCTTTTTAAAGAACTAACATGAGTATTGGCAGACTCTTTTGAAATGGTATGGAAGGGGTAAGATTAAACAAAACATAAAAAGCTCTTAAAAATATAAGTCAGCAAGTGTTTGATAAAAATAAAAGTGCTCAACAATAGAAAACCTTTAGGATGCTTAATTTATTTTCTCTCTCTTTGAGAATATTCCCAGAGGGGAGTGCAGGGTCCATTTCCTGGGAGTTGTGGGGTTTGAGTGATGCCGGGCTGGGGGTGTTGGGGCAGTGTACGGAACGCCATCGGAAACGGCCCTGCTGGAGATCCCCTCCAGTGAGGAGACGCAAAGCCGCGCTGAGGCTGTGGAGGGACTGTGTTTGCAGCAGTGCCCGGGGCGTGGTGCCTCTCGTTCTCAGTCCTGGCTGTCCCAGGGGCCTCACCAGGTGTCTCTGTGCCCCTGCAGGTGCCACCAGCCCCTCGGACACGGCAGCTCCCGGCATCGTCGTCCGCCCGCGCAACACCAGCGTCGTGTCCGGGAGCAGCGAGGCCTCCCTGGAGTGCGTGGCCAACGCCAGGTATGGGAACACCTCTGCAGCCCTCGGTGACTCCCCGTCCTTCACAGGGCAGGACACAGCATGTTGTTTTCATTTTTTTATTATTATTCATTTAGAGATTGAAGCGGAATGCTTGCTCTTCAAAGCAACCGTATGAATAATCTCGTTTGTCCAACATTACTGGATTAAATGTATTGATCTTTCTGGCCAGATGAGGATATGGGCGGGGTGCTTTCCCACCTGTTCCTCACATGGAAAGGAAAAGAAGGACAGTGCTGTTTAACCAGCAGACATTATCTTAAGGAAAAAGTTGTGGTAAGGGTTAATAATATTTCAGCTGTGTTGCCTATCCAACAGGAAAGGTGATACTGTTGAACAGTTGATGCTGCATAGTAAATAAATGAGTGAGGACCTCCTATGAAGTAATCTATTTCAGGCACTCTCATTTTACAGTGATTATTGCTCAACTGTTCATGATGCACTGTAATATAGAATTCACAGCATTCCTCCTATGTTTCCATCTGGTTGGCCTTGAATAGCTTTGAATTTCAGTGGAAGCGAATAGTTGAAGTCCTTGGGTGATAAGACCAACTGATTTACTTTCCCCTCTGAGGGCAGAGATGTTCTTGATATGATTAATATTGTTTTGGTAATTGAGTTATAATGAAAGCACTTCCCATGCAGCTGATTCCCATAGTAGTATTTACTCCTTTTGCTTAGAGAAATCAAATTATTAGCACTTAAGTTCTATTGCTGTATCAATTAGCTACACTTGCATAATGCCACTTGAGTAGTCTGTAGTCTTGATATGTAGAAGTTATATATGCATTTACTTCTTAATACTGTGTGTTGGGGGTAGGGGAAGACTTCAGGAAGTTTTATAATCTGTAATATTCCATCACTCGTGTGTGTTTATATGCACACACGGATTATTGTGTAATAGATATGTTTTATTATTTTATTCTTGTATTGCATTTTTGGCAGACCTCTTGAGAGGCTGAGCGTGACCTGGAAGAGAAATGGAATAAAGATAACCAGTGGCATCAGCAGCTTTGGGAGACGACTCACTATCACCAACCCAACCTCTGCTGATGTGGGGATGTACTTCTGTGAAGCAAAACTGAGAGAGAGCGCAGAGGAACCAGCAAGAGCAAAAGCCTTCCTTTCTATACTGGGTAATTCTCAAGGCAATGTGTTTTTTAGTAAAAAAGAAAGGCTCTGGGCTGAGGTATAATAGGAAATAAAATTGATATCTTAATATTTCATTGACCTTACATTTGAACCTTTCTTCAGAGAACAGAACAAAAGAGGTGAAGGAGGGTTATCTTCCAAATTAATTCAGCTGTTCTTCCCCACTAATATAAATTCATCAAATAGATTTTTTTAAACACTGATGTGATTCTGAGTCCCCTGTGAAACTATACATTTAATGAGAATTTTGAGAAATACAGTAGTAAAATCCTTAATGGGCAGCTTCCATATCTTGGCTTTTAGGTGCATTAAATCCTGATTAACTCCTGGCTTGCTTACATCCAGTTTTCATATGTCAAGTGCCTGTATTTTTGAAAGAAGGCTTTTAGGAGCACTTCTGAGCCTTGTGTGCTGCCAGTGCCAGTCAGGGGCCAAGGACGTTCTGCAGGCACTGAGCATTGCTGAGGCAACAGGACAGGGAAGGAACTGCCATTAAAGCAGCTCTGTTTGCTGCACCTTCCACTTCTGGAGTTAATACTTTTACAGGGACATTGCTGCCCTTTCCCTGCCTGTTTCTACCACCACCACTCCGAGTGTTGCTGCAGGGAGGAGGTTGGAATTTGGAAGTGGTGGTTCCCGGCATGCCATGTCCCGATAAAATCCTGCACATTAGCACACTGCACGTGGTTTGGAGTGGTTTAGGACTTTTAGGCTAAAGGAGGTGTTTTAGACAAGGGGCAGTGAGATGTTTTAAGCCGGAGCTGATTGTGTAAAGTCAGGCTTTTGTCTGTGGGAGTGTCCTGGGGAGATGATTGCCCTGGCAGTGCCACAAGTCCCAGCCTTGGTCAGGATTCAGGCACATGCACTCCTGGAGCATTGCAGAGGGAATGCAGCCCATGATTCTCTACATTCTTCTGAAAATACAATTTTAAAGACTGCTGTATGATCTGTATTCTGCTAAAGCAATTTGTAGTGCTGGTGTTAAGTGAGAAAGGAGCTCTTCCCTCTGCAAAGCTCCATTCCAGATTCATTTGTAGCACTGTGTCTCTGTTACATTTATCACCTGCTGGACAAAGTTCAGTTCCAGTCTTCTTTGCCCTCTGTTTCTTAAGAGTTATTACCTTCCCTTTAAGGAGCAGAGATGGATTTCGCTTATTTATGGTTTTTGTTTAAACTCTTCCTTATTCATAAGATTTTATTGTACCTGGTTTACCTTTGTTGCTATGATGTCAGATCCAGCCTAATGCAATACTTAAAGCAGCCCTTTGGTTAATGTAGAAGATTCTTAAATACAGTTACAGTGAAACTGGGAAATTATCATTGGGGAATCATATTAAACTAGCAGTGCTTTAGTAGCTTACCTGCTCTCTTATTTTTAAATGTTTTATTTATTTCTTATCCAGTTTTAGGAGGCTGTCAGGGAATGAAGTTATGAAAAGGTTTGTAGATAAGAACAAGCAGATGAAAGAAAGCAGAAACAAATTGGTTACCAATTACTTTTATTTCCTTCTGATGGAACACGACACTTCAGATGCAGGTGTTTATTCAACGTGTCAGCAAAGCCTGATAGATTTCTTTATTTATGAGTTTCTTGAGCTGCAGGATGGATCTCTAATTCTAAACAGGGAGCCAAATCAAAGGATTAGTAGTTAATGCATAACTTATATGCAGCTTTAGAATTCTTGGTTGGATCTGGCTGTCATTTAATTAGTCAAGGGACAAGTTCTAGTGCAGACAAGACTCAAACCTGAGGATTTCTGCAGTGTATCTCTCCAAGTCCATCGGGGCAGTGCTTACAGAGAATCAAGAATGCTTGTCCATTTGCATGCATAAAATATTTGTAGTGTGTACGTGGAGGTTGGGAGCTGATAATGAGCTGTACTTCTTGGGAGAATAACACAGTGTGGACTTAATGAGGGGTCTTGACTAACAGGAAAAGGAAATTGTGTGAAAAGAAGAGGTTTGTTTTCAAAATGAGAGAAATGCAATGAGAGCTTCTGTGGATCAATAGAGAAAAAGATTTTGCTATTTACAGGTAGCATAGGGGTAGTAATAAAAAGATGCATCAAAGATACCATAAACACTGAGTTAATCAAAGCTTTTTTTCCAAACATATCAGTCCCTGACTTTCCCAGCTGAGGGAAGTCACACAAGTTGAGTGTGGCTCAGATGGTGGCAAAGCTCTATTACAAGGCAGTGGAACTTAGTACAAAGGCATCTACTCAGTTCACATTACTGTTTGTGACCTGCAGTATTATCAGTATTATCTCAGAAGTTTTTCTGGTTGTTTCTGAGAGTACATCTCGGTTTGTAAATTAAAATCACAGTAATGTTCAAAAAACCTGAATCTCTAATGTCTTAGAGTGTACTGCATAAACAAGAAAATCCTCTGATTGTGTGCTGCTGCAATTTTCTTCTGAATGTGGCAAAGAGCTCCCTGACATCTTCACATTGTTCCAGAAAAGATAAACTGAGGTGGTTCCAAACCTTGATTTTATTAGCTGCAGTTGTTATAAATTTTTAAAGGGTATCATGTTCCTTGGATGGCAGAGTAACAGTTTGGGAAAGATTTGTTGCAGATTAGATAAGAGCACATTTGTTTTATCACTAACAGTTTGAAGATTAAGTAATTTAAGGAGTCTTCTCATGAACAAACCAATTTGAAAGCTGAGATAATCTTAAATTCTTTTGCTCCACTTCTGCGAGTTTTGTTAGTGACAAATGGCAATAGTCGTTTCTTAAGTGACTGTTCTAGGGGAAATTATTAATTTTAGGAGCTTAAAAAAATGGGGAATTAAACTCTTCCACTGCTTGAAATCCAAGCTGCTCTTTAAATTGGATGCAGTCAGAAAGTAAAACCTGAACACGGTGGGGGGAAAACAATTACAAAGAAGGACCTGGCATGATGAGGAGTTGTACAGAATTGAGGGCTGAAGCCTTGTTGATCTGTCCAAAGGAATAGGAAGGAATGAAGCAGAGTCAGGGTAGAGGACTTCCCTTCTTTTGGAGCATTTTTGTGCCCAGAGGACTACGTTAATAGACGTGTTATTCTCATCTTGGGAGAATTTTACATCCCAGCTGGATGGATTTCTGTCTGGGAACAGGACAATAAGGCAGTGTTGTAGGTCTGTGTCTCTCTTTAGGGCTCCCCTGGTTCTCACCAGGTGTGAAGGATTCAGCTCCGTGGGACCACGGGATTCAGGAGCACATCAGAAAAGTGTCAGTGCTGGCGTGAAGGGCCCACCTGGCTGGGCTCTAACATGGGCCATGGGGCTGATCCTCCCTCCCAGGAGTGTCCAGGTGCAGAAGGGCCTTCTTTGTGCTGTCCATTGCCCGTGAACTTGCTTTGAGTGTGTGTGGAACTGCCAGAGCAGAAGGTACTTTCCTCTGTAGCTACAAGTCACCTCACTGCCTCGTGCTCAGACCTCTGGAAACAACAGCTCTCGTGGCTCCAGCTTAGGCTCTTTGGAACACTGCAGATGTTGTCTTTGAAAGCAGGGGAAAGAATTTTTCTTGTGTTGTGCTTAAGAGAAGATCCTGGTGACTGTGTTCATCTACTGTGTAAGAAAATAATAAGTTTTCAGGGAAACTCTTATATGAAATGTCTTTGGGCTTGGCTAATCGCAGTTTGGGCTCAAAGGAAAGAAATATTGGCAGTTTGTGATTTGTCAAGCCTCAGAGGTTCTGAGATGGACATGGACATGGCTGCCTTGGGCCCTAATGCACACAGGACCTATCCCACAGGGAAGTAGTGGGACTTCTGGGAAGCCCAGTTCTGACATTCCTGAGATGTTCCTCCTTCTTTCAGCCCTGCAGACGGGACATGTGTTCCCTGGGCTGTTATTTCAGAACACACAGGCTGTAGCTCGCAGTAGGGGTAGTAGCAAGAAACTCCACGGATCTTTTCATCTCTCTCTGTTTTAACCTGATATTCATGCAAAGAAAAATCCTGCTCCAAGGAACCTGCTGTACCTGCATCCACAATGTGCCTTCTCTCCCAGCACCGCCAGTCTGATCTCCTGTCTGGAGTTACAGACTTTGTACCTACAAGGGGCTGTCAAGTTTCCAGTTCCTCTTCCTTTAGAAGATATTCACCAAATAAATTAGTTTATGGTAATGCTGGAGGAAGGCTTCCATGTTGAAGGCTCAATTTTCCTCTTAAATATGCAGCCCTGAATTTCTGAGAGATGCAGGAATTTCAGCTTTGGAGGAGCCCCTGGGGCTTTCTCTGTTCTTTCTGACTTTCATGTGTATATCTAGGATTAGGTCACACATCTCCAATGCAGCTTGAAGGGTATGTAATGGATGCTGACTGCTATCTTTTGAATGTTAAAATCAGTGACCATGTAACTCTGTGCAGGGGAAGTTAGAACAGGATCAAATTTTCCAGGCTCCCAAGGGCTTTTCTGAGACATCTTTCCGGAGATGTCTGGAGTGCCAAAAACCCCCGAAACCCTCAACAGCTATTAAAGGCATGCATTTATATTCAAATACTCTTTTTCCCCCTTGCCTGTACTTGACATTTTAGTGAGGATCAGTCAAACACCAATACAATATCTCAACCGTACAGTATCTGTTTCTTTCAGCCTAATATGAGCTGTGACCCCTCTGATTGCCAGCACACCACTATGCCAGCAGGGTGAACTCAGAGCAGTGGGTCCTTTCCTATTCTAACTGTTGTGATTCTGTAATTTCCAGAAAATTTAAATGTTTGACCTGATACCAACAGATTACTGTCATTCCTAAAAATTGCCCTGTGTGGGGACTTGTGTCTGGCATGTTATATGCTTTGGAAGACGTTGTAATTTCACCACACATATTAAATTTCGACACATGATTATTGCCTACAACAATAAATGTTAAATTCATACTCTGTGATTCAAACCAAGCCTTATAAATATGCAATGGAGTCATATATACAGGCAGCCAGAATGCCCCCTCAGAATGCCATCTGACCCCTATAAATATTGCTGCATTTTTATGGCCTCTTTCTGACAGTCATTCACCAGGTGCTGTATAACCCAAATTCAGATACCTTGAATTTCTGCCTTGCAGCTGATGCTGGGCATTCAGGCCCTCAGGCACACAACCTGGTGTGCAGATGATGCATCTGACACCTCAGAAAAGTGGGGAGCTGAGTTTTCTGTTGCCCAGCACCTGTAACTGGAGCTGTTTCTTCCAAGGCCTGAGTTCTGTTGCAGCCATAGGCCCTCAGAGGACCTCTGGAGCATCCATACTGCTGGTGAATGGCACAGGGATGTGGAAAAGCAGCACAGTTGCATGGAAAGCTCACACTTCTTTACTTTGAGGGTGGCAGAGCACTGGAAGAGGCTGCCCAGAGAGGTTGTGGATGTCATTCTTAGGGGTGTTATAAAAACATCTGCAGACTGCTCGGGATGAACCAGCTTTAGAAGGGGGATTGGTCTGGATGATCTCCGAGGGCCGCTTCCAGCCCCAGCCATTCTGAGGTTCTGTGTGAGGTCGCGGTTTCATTTCCCTCAAAGCCCTAAGGGTATCCCTACACCAGGTATTGCTGGGATTCCCTCATTCCTTACATCGCCAAGGCTAATTTCCCATGTATGTTATAGTTGGAATGCCACAGCACTGTTGTCCATGTGGTGTTCTGGTTCTTCCAGAAATCCCTTATGAATTAGCCTCATCTCCCCACCCAGGCTCGTCTCTATGTCTAGGCAGTACAAGCCATAAGTTGTAGAGTTGCTTCTGGAAGGTTGTCTTTATGAGTGCTTATCTTTCAAGAATAGGATCTGACTCGTCTGTGAGCAGTTGTTGTTTCAGTGTCAGGTGTAGCATTTGGCAGTGCTTCCAGCTGCTGGAATGGCTGGGAGAGCAGAGTTCAGCAGGCTTCAGGCTTAAGGGAAAAGGTGAGTCTGCTCTTCAAGACTGGAAATCAAATCTATTGGCACCAAAAGTCCTCTGGGATCTGCCTGTGGCCTTTAGATTGCATCTTTCTGCTGCTCCTGCTCTTTTTCTGTCTTGTTTGCTTCTGTTTCTCCCTGCTTCTTTCAGAAAAAAGCTGATGTGAATCTTCCTTTTGGAACATCACATCCTGTTTGCTAAGTGACACTTGTCACTGACTTCAAGTTCTTTGTCACATAATTCACTGCTTGATCCCTGCTCACCTGAGCATCTCTTAATGTAAGAAGTTTCTCTGAGGGTGACATAACAGCCTGTGTGGAATTAAAAGGAAGGAGCACAGGTTGCAGGTTAAGATTTTGGGAGGGACACCAGGAAAGACAACTGTGTAAATATGCCAAGTGTAACTGCAGAAACTGTGCAGTAGTAGCAGCACATAAACAGAGGTCAGGGAACCACGAGCATCCTTGAGGTCACATTAAGTGCTTTGCAGCCGGACTGCAGGCCCATGGTGAAGATAAATCTGCAAATTTATCACTGGTGTGTGAATGTGTTGCTGATCCAGGAGAAAGTTTGCGAGCTGGTGGCTGAAGGTTGCCAAGTTTAGAGATTGGCCTGTTAAGAGTCCTTTATAAAAGGAAGGGTGGAAGATGTGCACTCAGGAGCTCTCTGAGAAGAAGATAAACTTGAACCTCTCTGACTGAAAAGACATTCCTAGAAGAAGCCCAGAGCTAGAAGGGAATGTCTGGATGTGGGGAAATGTGTCTAGATGTTCTCTTGGCCCCGTGCTGCTTTGGCCTCAACCCACAATCACATCCAACTGCCACAGAATGAAAGATTCAAATTCTATTTTGAGAGGTGGACATATGGACACTTACCTGTGTGGCCACAGACAGACACATAGATAAGGACACTAGGCTAAAAGTTTGGAAATTTAAAAGTTAACATCCTGAGAAATGGAGCGCCAGGAAAACTTCAGCCAAGGCTTGGAGGATGGTGTGAGAGGAAAGTCTGTGCTCAGAGTGAAAACATGGACTTAGATGAATTGCAGAGGACTCAGCAACTTAGCTGATCAAACATGTCAAACTGTGTGCCATCAGTGAATTTCAATTAAATGCTCAGCTTTTCAATTTGTTGTTGAGATTAACGCATGAGATCATATGCAATAAATCACAGCTTATTATGCATGTTTATTAATAGCTTTATATTTAGGCAGTGAGGATCAATAATGTTAACACATGTATATTATTAGAATATAATAAATCAGGTAGCTTGTTTTTATTGGTTTTGCTGGGTAAACAAGTATTCCAGGCTGTTTGCAACCTCCCCTCCTCCTCTGCACGGCGTGCTGAAGACTGATATTGATTGGCTTTATTTGGAATGAATACAGAATTGTAATATCCATTGGTGCTCAAATGAGACCCCACTTCTGAACACTACAGCAAAGGTTTTATTGTAGTGAGCAGGAAGAAGTGCTGGGAAAGGGGGATTTCTGTTCTACCTGGTGCCTCCTGATGTCATCCCTGTGCTATGGTAGCCACACTTGCTGTACTGCAGGTGGGAGCAAGGGAAATGCATTTTTTCAGGATAAATTTATATGGTTTTGATTTTATTTACTAAAATACTGATGCCCTATCAATAATATAACCACAAGTCCTATTTCCAGTCATGTTTGGTGAAGATATCTGAGAGGTCAGCTCAGATGACCTTGCATCTTGTAGCTTGCTACATGTTTTTTCAAACATACTTGATTTCCTTAAAATGAAAATACAAATAACTTGTTTTCACAAGCTACTTATGTTGCCTTTTTTATATTTTCTAAACTTACCAGTGAATTTAGTTTTGCTACAATAGAACTCTTATTTATAATCAAATAAAATCCTTCTATAAACAGTACTCAGATGATAATTGCATTGAACAGACTATGACAGTTTTTAGTTACCATGATAATAACTGCAACCTTAGTGCCTCTGGGACTCTGACATGATGCTCTTCAATTTTATGCTGCATAGAAGACAGAGTTACATGCCAGCATACTCTGCAATTTCTGCAGTCTGGTCTTTGTTTAATTAAACATCTAATATCTTTTCTTTAGCCCTAATGATAAAGTGGGGATTTTTATGATTATTACTATAACTTCAATTAAAGCATTAAATCTGTTTCCTTTCAAGAAATAAAACAGTTGAGAAGAATGTCTTTTAATTATGCTGCACTTGTCCTCTGATGTCGACTCTGTGACATGCTGTGGCACTTTATTTGACATGCTTCATGCCTTGGTGAGGTGAAATGCAGTTTAGGTACTGAGGCAAACTATCCTATAAAATGCTACATTGTAAATATAAACCTTTATAAACCTCTGGGGAGGGCCTTTCTAAGCAAATAATTAACATGTTCCATGATTCAGCCCTATAAAATGAAAAGTACCCCTGCTCTGAGTATTAGTTTGCAGTGCAAAGCCCTAAATTTTTACCTTACATTGAGTTGACTCTGGAATTCATACTCAGCATAGCAAAAAATTGTCAGCTTTTTTTTTATGATGCTTTTACTACCAAAGGAAATAGCACCTCCAAATAGAGACAAACTTGGACAAACTAATCTGTTTGTAACACTCTGTATCGAATACACCACCTGTGGAGAGATTATATGATGGATATATTTCAATCAACACCTGGTTTTCATTTTGCTCTTGCTTTGCTTGTTGACTTTGGTTTGTTTTCCCCATCCCAAAGAACCCCCGTATTTTACGGCTGAACCCGAGAACGTGATTTTGGCTGAAGTGGAGAAGGACGTGGACATCCTGTGCCAGGCCATGGGTGAGTCTGCAGGGGTGTTCCAAGCTGGGCTGATGGCGTGTGCCTGTCCAGTATTGAAGAAATCGTTGTGTTTAAACCACCTCGTGCAAGCTTTTAATGTTTAGAGGTCTCTTTGTTATTGCTGATTATCACAGGTCCCAGATATGAGGAAGGGGGGATGTCCTTGCCCCTTGGAAAATTGGGCAGTCCTGGTTGTTTAGGTTGGACATGAATATTGCTGGCATGTTGGTGTTTGTCTGGTGGGAGCACAAGTCCTGCTGCTGTCGCTCTGGGATCCTGCCTGTGCTTCAGAGTTGCCACTGGACAAGAGACATTAATGTCTTGAGCCAGGAAATGGGCTGAGGGGGAAGCGTGGCTGTGGAACCCTTCATTTGCAAGGCAAACAGTCATTGTTTTCAGCAGCTCAAGTGTCCTTCTGTCTAAAACTTACAGAACTTCTATACTGAACAGAAATGTCAGTAACTCTGACATCTGAATGTAGTTACGAAATCTGCAGGAGGACTGTTACAGGCAGTTTGTAATTGGCACGTGTTTTATTAATATAAAAGGCTTCCAAATGGCTAGAATTCCACCTAAACCAAAATTGTTTTTCAAGCTTAGTTCCAGAGAAATACAATCCCCACCTGTTTTAGCACTCTGTAAGGTAGGAGACATTGTCATCATGTGATTAGAGCAGTTTTCTCAAAGTCACCAAGTTTCTGTGTGACTTTGGCAAGTGATTGAACACTTTGTTCCCTCACTTTCCCTGATGCTGAGTTTAAGAAGCAATACACATAAAATGCCACGAGATCCTTAGGGAAAAAGATCACATCCTTGATTAAGAGAGCACCCAAACCTAACTAGCAGATTATTTGTGTGGTGTCTTTCTCCAAATCAAAGCCAATAAAGATATTTTTGCTGCGTGATTATGTTATTGCCACTATGATTTAAGCATTTTTGTGTGTGTGTTTTACATGGGAAAGAGTCAGCACTGTTTTTCTAGAAGGAATCTTTGCAAATTGTGTGACAAGCAAGTGTGTGTGTTAAGGGTGCTCTGGCTGATTTGGAATTTCAGAAGCCCGTGATGAGATCTGTTACTAAAAGCTCTTATGGAAATGAAGCTATCAGATGATAAGAGACAAGGTCTTCTTGTTAATTAATAGCTTTTCAAACAAAACACAGCAGGACCTGCTGTCAGTGGAGTTCCCTAGGAACCTATCTGCTGTCTCACATGTTTTTCATGTATTACAAAAAAAAACCAACCCAAAAAAACAACCCAACCCTAAACCTGGAGGAATCAAGGAGACCTGAAGTTGACTTCAACTCTTCCTTCTACCCTAACTCTTTCTTTCAGCAGTTTAGTTCCCGAGGGGATTAATGTGTCACTAATAACCATTCTCAGTGGAGATACGGGAACCTTTATTAGGCAAAATTATTTGTTTCTGCTCAGCTCTTCTAGCGCACATCTGATTTGCTGATGAGTGTGGGGCAGGAGCATGAAAACCTGCCTTCTTGTGGATTATTTTGCTGAGTACAGAAGGGGCAGGTACTAGAATTAAACATAGAAGAGTTTTGATCCATTGTTACACAAATCTGGCAATTGCCAGCACTTTAAAAGGGTGACTGGGGGTTGCTGCCTCCCTGCTCCGAGCTGGGAGAATAAAGCACTGGGGAAACTGCAGAGCTGCCCTGCACCTTTGCTACAAATGGAAGATAGATTGTATTTCCCCCAGCCCCATCAGGTTGTGTGCACAAAGCCCATTTGCCAAGCCTTCGTGCACTATGAATGTGTGAGAGACAGATTAATTTCACAGTATAAGCAGAGATTAACTGTAAATAAAATTGCAACTTGCACGGAGCAGCTTCCTGCTCCCTGTAATGGAGTTTGTGTATCAGGCCACAGGAACCAGGCTCTGCTGTTTATCTTCCAGCAGTGGCCGATGCTGCCTGAATGTTCAATGGCTTTCCTTTAAATGCTCTTCCTTATTTGCTTGTAGAAAGTTTAGAGCTGCAGGCAGCGGTGGTGGTGTCTGGGGAGTGCAGTTAATTGGACTTCAGTTCTACCTGTTTAGGAAAGTAGATGGAAAAGATGCTTTTGGGATTCCCCAGTAGCTCCCTGGGATCTAGAGGAGGCGGTAAAAAATAAATAACAAAAATGACACGGTGCATATTTTGAGTCTTTCATGGAGGTTCTTAAGTTAAATTTGGCAAAGAGTCAAGCAGCTGTTTCACAGATGGAGGGACTGAGCCTCGGGTTCCGTAAGTTATTTGCCCAAGGTTACAGAAGAAGTGGCAAAGCCAGAACCAGCATCTCTGTTTCCTGCCTTCCCTTCTCCCCTCTGACACTCGATTAATTTGTCTGTGAAAAATGAATAGTGCTGCACACAACTGAGGAATAAGGTTATTTTATTTATTATTGTTAGTCTTTTAGGGCACTTTCATCTCTCAAGCAGTAGGGTAGGGCTGATACTGCTTGGAAAGGTAGAGTGCAAAAGGTCTTTAAAGTGTTTTCTTCTCTTCATAATTTTTTCACCTGAAGTTTTTTAGAGAAGAAAAGAAGCAAAATTCCTTAGGGGCTGTGTGGAGAGGAAATGTTTAGGGGTAGAATAAGAGAAGAAGCTGGGTTTCACCACTTTTACAGCCAAACAGGTAGCAAAATTAGAACATGTGAACAACTTGGAAGACAAATCTCTCTGGGAAGATCACTAAAGCCCAAATGAATGCTGCTGACAGGCATCAGAGTGCTTAGATAAGATCCTATTATTCAGACTCATAACTTTGAGTAGAGGAAGATATCCGTAACTGAAATGTAGAGAAATAGAGATGGTAATATTCAGTTTGTCAGCTGAGTTGGTGATAGGAAGGTGTATCTCTCAGTGATTATAGGATTAGAAGGTTTGCCAATACTGTTAGTAGAATGGGATTTATGGAATGACACCAGTGTTAAAGGTTTGAGTGTACTGAATGCAGGATTTCATTATTTCCTCGGTGCCTATCAAGTCTAATATGTGGGAAAATGGAGTTGCTATTATTTAAACTTGAAATCATTTCCAGGCTTCTTAGCATCAGGAGAACTATTCCATTTTGCATCATCTGTTTCTTCATTACTCAGTGATAATTTGTATTTGCCCAGGAGGATTTTCAAGAGATGAATAACACTCTCACCGAGGATTGTGAACATTGAAATTTACGCTAATTCTGTATATGGGCTGTTGTATGAAATTTAAATTATGCCTATTGCAGGCTCCTACACCACATCTATTCTCCATCAGACAATGCACTCTACATAGTGGGTTTCTTCCTGAGATGATTATCTGCATTATGAGTACATTTTATTTTATCAGCAGAAGAAAAGCATCAGAGGTGATTGAAGTAAACGATACGTGTTTGTAAAAGTAACAACAGCAATTGGATGTTGTTTTTCAATTGTTCCATACATTGTTTGTACATTCTTTCCAGAGATAATACAGCTTTTGTCTGTATAAAGAGAATAAGTACATTGAGAGAAGATATGAATGGAAGTATAATACAGTAGTATTTAACATTGGGAGTTTTAAAATTGTAATGATGATTATATAGATCTTCCCATAGCACTTCAGCTCTCAGAACATCAAGTTACTGCCAGCATTGCAGTGAAATTCATAGTCTACAGATGCTCAATTCATCAGTGACATCCCATCCTCCATGCTTCAGTGACACCCTGTTTTTCTCTATTTGGGCAAATTTCACTCCCCCATGAATTTTTAAGCCCCTGGTTTCTTACCTTATTACAAGACAATGTGTTGCTCTGAGGTTTTAACTGAAATGTGTTCAAAAAACACCTCGAGTGCTGTGTCCAGTTCTGGGCCCCTCAGTTCAAAAGGACGTTGAGGGCCTGGAGTGTGCCCACAGAAGGGGAAGGGTCTGGGGTGTGAGTTCTGTGAGGAGCAGCTGAGGGGGCTCAGCCTGGAGAAGAGGAGGCTCAGGGGGCACCTTCTTACTCTGCACAACTCCCTGACAGGCGGGGGCAGCCAGGTGGGGGTCGGGCTCTGCTCTCAGGGAACCAGGGACAGGACGAGAGGAAACGGCCTCAAGCTGTGCCAGGGAAGGGTCAGGTTGGGCACCAGGATGAATTTCTTCCTGGAAAGAGCTTTCAGGCATTGGAAGGGGCTGCCCAGCTGGGTGGTAGTGTCACCATCCTTGGAGATATTCAAGGAGGTGGCACTCAGTGCTCTGCTTCAGTTGACACAGTGGTGTTTGGTCAAAGGCTGGACTTGCTGATCCTGGAGGTCTTTTCCAACCTTAATGACTCTATGATTATCTAATCGCATACTAAAATACCTGCCTCACTTCTGGTCTCTGCATGGAATGCCCAGTATTTGATCCAGTAGGGATTTCTGGGATGTAAAGATAAAACATCGCCTGATACGAGGAGTGGGACGGGAACAGCTGTGTCAGACTGTTCTAGGCTCCTGACACCTCCTGAGGAAAAGAGAATCCTACACTATTTGTGTATAATAAATTTACAGCCACTTCATCCCAGCTGACGGGGACATGACAGCAACAAAAATATGTGTGAAATAACTGTGTCAGGGTTTGTGGAACATGCACATGAAAGAAAACAGGAATAAATGGGGCTGTAAGTTTTATCTAGGCTAGGGATTTTATTTCTCTTTATGCCTGCTTTTTTCAAATAACAGGTGAAGCTTGAGACTGAATAAAAATAATGATAATTTAAAGCTATTCCATTGTTGGCAACATGTTGTTTGTACATCAGCTCAAACTAAGCTGCTAAATTAGGACTCAGATACAGCCATGTGAGCACTTCATTTTTCATGTGTAATTTGCCATTTCCTTTGTATTTTAGCTATCTTAGCTACAGTAGCACAGAGGAATCTTATTTGGGATGGAACAGTCTTACAGATGTGCTGTTTTGCCACACTGCTGCTGTTTAAGTAGCATGATTCTGGCTTTCAACTTGAAATTGCTCCAAACCTTATTTTGTAGTAGCATGAAATATGATTGGGTGAAGAAAGTAATTTGATAACATGTTTTCTCAACATTCACCCTTCAGTGTTTGCTGGTTTTATTCCCACGTGTTCTGCAGTGTGTTATTACCATTGATGATGTGAGATGCAGCTTGGAAAAACATGAATAATTGGCGCAGAGAGATGGGAAAACAGGGATACGACCAAAACACCGCTGAGCATTTGGACTACCTAAAACGCGTCCTGCAAAGACTCATGGTGATTCGTTTCTTTTGAACAGGTGTTCCCATTCCCACCCTGGTGTGGTACAAGGACTCTGTTCCCCTCAGCAAGCTGGAGAACCCCCGGTACAAGGTGCTGCTGAGCGGGGGGCTGCGGATCCACGCGCTGCGGCCCCAGGATGCCGGGATCTTCCAGTGCTTTGCCAGTAACAAAGCTGGGGAGATACACACGTACACCTACCTGGATGTGACCAGTGAGTAGCGGGTGGTGACGGGAGGTGCAGGAGTTGTCGTTGCTGTAGGTGACCCCACGCCCGTCACGTGTCTCCCCTGCTCTGCGCTGCTCTGGTTCGACTCCCAGAACCTCCATTTCTTGCCAGGTGGAGCTGCCCCAACAGCAAGGAACCCCCAAATGCCCCTCTGGCCTCAGCTGAAGCCTGTGGGAAAGCTCCCCATGGCATTAGGGGCTTGAGGTGAACTCTGCTGTTTCACACTGTGAAAGGAGATCTCAGTAAAAAGGGGAAAAAAAAGGTTAATTGTCAAATACTTTTATCTTTCCTTCATATTTCTCTTCTAATGTAATACTATTCTGAACTTGAGCTATTGCTTCATGATTGTGCATGCTATCGTTTTATTTGCCTTTGTCTACAACTGCATTTAGTTGGGGAAGAGAAAGAAAGTTCAAGTTAAATGTGTGTTTTGGCCAAAAAGTCAGATTAAATGGTTTTATTAATGAAGTGCATGCTTCTTTGTGGAAGAATTACAAATCCTAGTAGTCTCTTTATTAACAGTCATTTCTGTAATATTAAATTTCTCTTCAGGAAACTGGTTTTTAGCCCAAGAGCAGTTTGCACATACTGACCAGAATTCCTACTGGCCTCAGGAAATAAATCAGGCCCAGTTCAATATATATCTAGGAAATGGCAGGGAAAAACTGTAATAAAATGCAACTGGGGGAAAATACGAGAGAAAGAAACTTAGAAAATGTCTTGGATAAGGCTCAGGTTCTAAATTCTTTTGGCTGACATTTAAGTTTCAAAGTTAATGCCTTTCTCAAGTTGCTTTTCATCTTAAAGAACTCTGTTATGAAGATGAAGGAAAATAGTTTTGTTTATCTAGAGTTCTCAACTTCCCCCCAAACACTCATTTTGAGCTTTATCTTCCTTTTTCTGTACCCATCTTACTTGTACAGGTACAAGCACTGATAGATTTTTATTTTCTGTGTAGGTAATAAACAGGATTAGACAATTCCTGGGAGATGAATAAGAAAAGGTTACAGTCACTGCTGAAGGGTTTTCATGTCTTATTGTCATGTTCTTCTCCATGATCAGCTCTATAAAGGTGGATGTAAAGTAGTCCATGGTAATAATTAAAGGATCTTTCTGAGAGCTTGTGCATTGAGTTTTTTTGAATTTTTGATTCCAGACATTAAACCAGCATTTATCCAGCCTCCAGAGGACACCACGGTCACTGAGGGGATGACTGCAGTGCTGGCCTGTGAAGTCTCAGGGGCTCCACGACCTGCCATCTCCTGGAAGAAAGGTAGCCAGTGACTAACGTGTGGAAAAGCTGTAATCCACGTTTTCCTTTCCGCTCGTGTTCCTGAGCCTCTGCCGATCCACCTGGTGCATATTTCTCCTTTTCCCCTGGTCCCGTGAGCAGCGGGTTTGCTGTGGGGCCGCCCTGAGCCCGGGCAGGATGTAACAGCCTGTTGGAAGAGCTGGAATTGCAGTGCTTAATCCCTAGGTGACACTCATGACGCTGCTTCTCCCTTGTGTGTTCCAGGAGACCAGATCTTGGCCAGCGGCTCCGTCCGGATTCCCCGGTTTGTTCTCCTCGAGTCTGGAGGGCTCCAGATAACGCCCGTTTTCCTGCAGGATGCTGGCAATTACACTTGCTGTGCAGTCAACTCTGAAGGAGCTCTGAATGCTTTTGTGATGCTGACAGTATGGAGTAAGGATAATGCTTTGTTTAAAGTCTAACTTTAATCAAGTATTAATCAGTTTTTGTTGTGCGCTCAGGAAATTTTCATAAGTAATTATGCTTTTCTCGTTAATAGAGATACTTGTATGATTTAATAGGAATAATGTATCTATTTTAGGAAGCCTATCACAAATACCCTTTTTGTTTGGAAAATTATGCATATAAATCTCTATTTTGTGAAGGGAAATGTATTTAAATAGAGCTTCAATCACAATTACAATTTTACTCAGGTTTTGCTTTGGCACCTTGCATTGCACGTCAGATTTTTTAGCCTGTAGATTTGGTTGTTTGCAGGTGGTTTCTGCCTCCAGGAGTCTGCAGGCAGCACAGACCAGCCCCTGCTGGTCCTGAGGCTGTGGCCACAGTTAGAACAGACAGGATTTTCCTCATACTCTTGTATTTTTTCTGGCCCTGGGCACTGTTGGAAGCCAAACAAAAGTACAGCAGATTCCAGCCAGTCTCTCATGCTACAGTCTGGTGTGGGACAGGGCAAACTATGAAATGGTTTTGTCATTCACCATTTCCCCTTGATCTTTATTTTTTTATTTCTTCTGTTGGGGAAGAGAGTCTGATCCAAGAGGTTCACCTGCGTTACTCCTAAGTGAGTTAAATTGAAGTATATCATGGTTTTTGCTAAAAGTACGTACTAAAATTATGTACTAAAAGTACAAAATAATGATCCCTGAGCTGGGTCTAAGAACAACTAAAAGTAATGAAGATGATGATGATAGATTCAGGAATGTTGTGGCCCTCTCTCCTCTCCAGCACTTGAAGTACTGATTGGGCTGCTGACGTGTGGTGCATATTTGGCATTTGTTAATCCCCAAACTGTGCAAGATAAATCAGCCACGGTTTTTTTCCTTTTGGACTTGGGAATACTGGACACATTCCCAGCAGAAACTGTGATGTATTTGTGTTATGTGGCCATCGTATTTATATCTTACTGACAATATAGAGTTGGTATAGATATCAGGATGCTGTAAACTGAATGATATCCAGGTGTATGCATCAAGTAAAGGAGATCCTTCCTATTCATTCTCAAAGCTGTGGTTCTTACATGTATTAAAGGCAGTTGCTGTTCATTGTACTGCATTGGAGGAGGCACAGAAAAGTGAATATAACCTTGTGTTTGTGTAGCAACAGCACCATTGTAAAGCCAGAAGTCTTACATAGGTACATCAGGAATAATGCTAAAAATTCCATGCTATTAGAGTCAGCTTTTGATTTTGCTGATGGTTCCTTCTTGTGCCTGCATGAGATATCTCAGTAGATGCTGATTATCTCTGTAGGGATTTGGGGCTGATTAACATTATCCACATATCTTCCACACTCATCCTGGTTGTCTCCCTTCCTTAGCTGATCCTCTCTGCTGCTGCTCCTGTGTGTGACACATAATGGGGATCTTTCACACCGGATCTGGTTGCTGTAGTTACAGCAATTATTGTGTTCTGAGGCTCTAGGAGGGACTTGAATAAAGGTGTTCTGAAATATTTGAGTAAACAACATATCTTTCTTGTATGGAAGATTTGTCTACCAGAAGCTCCTCCTCTGTCGTGGATTCGATGGGATTGCAGGGTGCCATTTAAGTTTACCTCCTGCTCGGTATTTTTCTAGTGCATTCTTCTCTGCACAGATTTTCTTAGGTCTTGTTTGTGTTTTTGCTGCTCCAAATAATGTGGCTGGTTTCCTGGCTCAGCGTTTGCTTCGATTCATTCACGACACACCACAGACATACGCGTTTAATGGCTTTAGGGAGTTGCCACAGACACTTGCAAGAGCCCAAGGAGAGTTCACAAAGCTTTGACATTCTTCTAGTGTGGGCTCGGGCTGGTGTCCTGTGCTGCTCTGCCCCTCTGCACCCCACAAGCTGTCCCCTGGTGTCACAGTGACAGTGGAGGGAGGGGAGCCTGCACAGCAGAGGCTGAAGAGCAGTGGCCTGCCTGCTCTGAATGACGAAGGCTCGGTGGCTGCTCTCGGGGCGGATCCCCGAGTCACAAGGCTGCGATTTCACCTGGGCTGTGGCTTGTGCTCCTTTCAGATCGCACTGCCATTGTCCGCCCTCCCGAGGACAGCACCGTCATCAAGGGCACCACGGCCACCCTGCGCTGCGAAGCCACTCATGATCCCAGAATTTCAATCAGGTTGGTGGTGTCACTGCTCCTCGGTGTGGTTTATCCCGGCTTAATTTTATAAGCTGCGTGAGTAGCATTAGGTGAAAAGTTTCAGGACCCCAGATTTTCACACCAGACCCCTGATTGCTGCATTATAAGGTTGTACACTGTATCATTAATCATATAAATCCCATCTTCCATTTCAGCCTTATGTATTATTTACAATGAGCTATGTTCCACTTCATGACTTCAGTATAGCCTTCCATGATTTTACTGTCAAGGTTAATACACTATCAATAAAACCAACTTGTCAGAGGCTGATACTTAATGAGAGTAAAAGCCAAAGAGAAGGAATAGGATTTCAGAAGTGTTTACTCTGGGGTGCATAAAAGCCACACAAGAGATGCCCATGCTTTTGGAAACAATTCAATAACTTGGGCTTATATGGGTTTATTAACTGTGTAAAGGAAACCAGAATTTGTCTGGACTGTTAAAATTTGCACTAGAGCATTTAGAGGAAGCTCAAAACTTGAAAACAAATTTGCAATGAAAATTCTTGTGGCCTGAAAGCAACACAAATGAAAGAAAATACAAGGAAGAGCTTGGAGGGTGCTTGAAGGGTGAAGTGCAGAAAGGACTTGGGAAAGACAAATACAGGTATAAAAATTTCATTTAGAGGTAGGCAATTGTGGGCTTCCTACACCTCTGTGACTGTTGTGGGGTGTGTGTTTTGATAGGTGAGCTTGAGCAAACCTCCAGCAGGTTTCTGATCATGACAGTCAAGTGCTACACAGCCTTGGCAGAGATGGGCCAGCCCCCTCTGTTAGCTGCAGAGTTAATGTTCTAGTGGGGTGAACTGAAGAACTTGGACATGTATGAGTACTTCATCTTTTCCATGTAAAATGTATAATACCCTGGATGGAATTACATTTTTCATTCTGATCACTTGATCTAAAACTTAAATTTGTAAAAGGCACTGCTCTTGAACGTAGCTGCAGGTGCCTGTCGTTTTTAACATGTGATGACAGGAGCTGATACCTTACAGCAGAGTTAAAATAAATCTATTCTGATGTTCTTACAAGTAATCAATAACTGAAACACTGTAATACTCAGGTATCTTTGGAAGAAGGACAGTGTTGTAATAAACCCATCCAGCAGTTCCAGGATCACAGTAGAGAAAGATGGAACCCTCCTCATCAGCCAGACGTGGTCAGGTGACATTGGAGATTACACCTGTGAGGTCATCTCTTCTGGAGGAAACGACTCCAGAATGGCTCGACTGGAAGTGATGTGAGTATTCCAACTTAAATATTCACTACACTTGGTTTCAGATACCCTCGGGCATTTTTCTAGCATTTAATTCTAGATGTTCTGAAGAGTCGGCAAGTTTGGGTTTTGGTGTGGGGTTTTTTTTCAGGGAAATTAAGCCTGGGTCATTGCTAATTAAAATTGCCTTGAAATGCCTTCCCTTTTGCATTCTACCTTCCTGCCTGGGCTTCCACTGGAGCGTTGGAAGTCACCCCCAGGTAACTGCACCTCTCTGGATCACTCCGTGTGTGCGTCCAGCTGGTTGTGTGAGGGAGCTCCGGGGTGATGGCTAAAGGTGGTGGTTCACCTGCAGCAAGCACAGGAGAACTGCCCCAGGGCAGTGTAGAGTGTGCAGGTGACCAAAAGGGATGGGGGAGAGTCAACACAGGAGAGGGCAAGACCACCATTCAGAAGGAATTCATTAGGTTGAGAAATGGGCCGAGAGGAACTTCGTGAAATTCAACACAGACAAGCACAACATCTGCATCCAGGGAGGAATAACCCTCTGCAGTAACACAGTCTGGGCACTGCCTGCTGGTACTGGTTTTGCTGGAAAAAACCCGGGGATCTTGGTAGACAGCAGCTGAGCATGACCCAGCTGTGGACCCAGGCAGCAGAACAGGCAGAACCAGCACCCTGGGCCGTGCTCACAGAGCATGGCAGATGGGTGGACACGATCACCCCCTTCTCTTTGACATCTGTTCGTCTACATCTGGAATATTGTCTCTTGTTTTGACTGAACAAACTGGTCTGATCTCATGGCTGACCCTGCTTTGAGCAGGAGTTTGGACCAGAGACTTCCTGAGGTCCCTTCAAACCTAGATTCTTCTATCATCCCATGCTGTAGGGCTTTCCCATAAAGCCCAGGTGCTGTGCTGTGATGCCAAGGTTTGAGAAGAAGAAAACGTTTTCTCCCTTTTAGTATTTTTTCTGTGTTAAACATTTATCAGAATAGCTGGTCCCTGGACAGGCATTGCTTACTCTTGCATTCTCTTTATACATCATTTTTTGTGGAGAAAAAAAAAAAGTATGGCTTTCTTTATTCCTATGGATCTTTAAAAATAAAAACAAGAAAATGTTTAAAGTGCCATTCAGTTCTGGAAAAGGATTATAAAAATGTCATTACAGGGTTCCATATTTTCTATTTCTGTCGTTCCACTGGGGTGAAGTGCACTTCCATTTTATTTTTATCACTAAAAGCAACAGCTGTGGGTTTGGTACATGTGTGGAGCAGATCAAATGAAAAAAAAGGAAGGTAATGTTTTATGTAGACTTATTTATTTATTTACTTACTCGAGTAGTGCCGCGTGCTTTAATTTAACTAAAATTGCATCTGTTTCTGCTGGTCATGCCTGATGTCTCCGGGAAGATGGCAATTGTGTGGTTGGCAGTGTAATGAGTTCACCTCTGAGATTTGCTATGCAGAGGGCTGTTTGATACAGCATTATTCTGACAGTGCCAAGGCTACATCAGATGCCCATTTTCCGAGAGCGGTCATACATTCTTTTTCTAATTAAGCACTCCTCAGCTCTCCTCCCAGAGTGCATTTTACTGCTGGTTTGAATCCAAGAGCAGAAGACAATTCAGAATATATTGCTGCTACATAACCACGCTCACTGTTCTCTGAGGTGGTTTTTGAATGGAGGGCAGAAAATCATGGAGTAAAGACTGAAAAGAATGTTAAAACTTGGGCTTTGAAGCAAAGCTATAAATATGTGCTAAACACTTCAGTTGGTGATGGTTTCCTAATGCTACATAGCAAAATGGGGATGTTTTTACTTGCAGTTCCTCCTTGACCACTGAGGAACATTTTTTTATGGTCCCTAAAATCTGAGCTAGAAGTTAGGTGGGAGAGGCACATCCTGTGTGCACTGCTGAGGCACCCCAGCTGTTCCAGCTGTGCTGGCTGGCTCTCCACGCACTGGGACTGGCTCTTAATCCTGGACCTCTGCTTCCTTTGATGTTCTGTTGCTGGTCGCCCATCACCCATTTTTCCTGCAGGAATTAAAGAAATCTATCAGACCCACTCTTTGAGAGGACTTGAGTAACTGATAAGTCGCTCAATAATGCCTTGAATTGTGACATTTCATTTCAAAGCAGTGCTGCAGGTAGTGCAGTACTGCCAAAGAACACTGCATTTCCTTGCAGCTTTCATCATGATCGTTTGGCTCAGCAGCACAGATCTGTGAGAAAGAGAGATACATGATACAGCAGGAGTGAAATGAAGAAGAAAATATGTGGAGAGGAAACGTCTGAAGTAAAGCTTGAATTAAATTCCAGCTTGTATAGGAATGACAGATCTGCAGCATTCCCTGTTCTCCCGGGTGACTCTCCTGTGCAGAGCATTAACAAACAGGGCATGCACGTTCCCATCGATGAGCGCTTACACTTCAGTGC
Organism: Atrichornis clamosus; assembly: GCA_013400975.1. Lineage (NCBI taxonomy): Eukaryota > Metazoa > Chordata > Aves > Passeriformes > Menuridae > Atrichornis > Atrichornis clamosus. The sequence continues at coordinate 237,047 of WBMZ01004188.1, forward strand.
CTTGAGTAGCTCTAATGTCAGACAAATGTTCAAAGGAGGCCTCTCAAACAATTACAGACTGGAGCAGTCACCAATGGATAATACTGCAGCCCACATAGCCTCTCCTGACAATTCCAATTGTCCCCCCACTTTTTTTCCCCCCCAGGAACCAGAGTGTTCCTCCTCTGCCTCTATGCACGTCAAGGGAAACTTCCAAAGGCACAAATAAATTTGTTACTGATTTCTGTTCAAACTGATTCAATTGACAACCCTTGACCTTCAGGGTGACCTTCGGTTATTTAATCTCTGAGTGATCCAGTTTTCTGATCTCTGAAAGGAACGAAAGAAAACTCTCTTCCTTTGCCTTCCCTTGTTGGAAGTCAGGCCTGGGGAGAAAGGTGGTGTTCCTTGCTAGAAGAACCTACACGGATAGCACTGCACAAATACATTGGTGGTGCAAGCAGGATGGATCATCTTTCTCAGTATGAAAGAAGAAATAAAATATTTGCAAAGGAAAGACAGAAAACTAATGAAGAACTTGCTAAAGTGCAGCCAAAGGTTACCTTGCTCATCAATTTTGCACTGATGGTACTTGGGCACAGAAACTAATTGCTAGTCAAGATACTCTATTCATTCATTTGTCTTCCCACTAAATGTGTTTATTCTTCATGTACATCACTTGATTTGATTTGCACGAGGTAAAACATTTGCGAGTGATGTTTCTCTTCTGCAAGAGATAGATTTTAATTTTGTACTTACTTTTTTTTTTTCTCCTAGTAGAGTTTCTCAACTGCATATCAGAAACATTTGCAGGTCTTTTGGTGATGAAACCCCGCTTCTCTCGCATCCCTCCAAGTCAAAGGATTTGATCCTGAAAGTAACTGCGTGTAATGAAACATCCCAGCTTCATTTAGCTTACTTTTATAGTCCTGTAAATACCACCCTGAAATACATACAGGGGAAAAAAGGCTTGTTCCTAAAGCTGCAAAAGCTGAGTTATCACAATGCATCACTCACCTGATGGGAGACTGCGCTGATTCCAGCTCCGAGTATCCTGAGGATTCTCAGTATGTATAAAATATGCAGAATTATCCCTATCTGTGCCTGATGATACCAACTGCTCAATATCAGCCTCTCTGCAGCCCATACTAAAGGATCTCTTTGTTGTATGAATGTGACTGAAAAGTATGGTAATGCTGCATTGTTGGAAAATCAAAGCCCTGTGCAAGCCTCTGTTATGTCACAACATATAGTAAAATCTTTTAGGCCCTTTTTCTATGCAAAAATATGGGAAGGACAATGTAATACAAAAATAGGCAATTTATTCCTGGCAGCAAGTTCATCTTCTTTCAGTTCTCTTTCATCAGAGAAAGAACTATTATTGTTCTGCCTTCTTCAAAAGCAGAAGAGGGGAGCGAACCACTTATAATAAACCCCAGTGGGTTGCCAGGAATGCACAGTATTGCCTTTGTCAACCATCTATATATGAATTTTGATACCCTTTTTTACTAGAGTATTTGTAATTGCTGCTTCTTCCAATATTTTCCCAATATATCCCATTTAAAAAATGATCACTAATATTAAAATCAGTGTAACCAATGCAGGGAAAGAGATCAAAATGATCTCCTATTAAAAAAAAGCATAATTTGATATGGGTCCCATATCCCTTGGTTCCAATAGCCCATCTCTTCTCCTTTCTCCAGGGAGTGGAAGCAGGAAGAATGTCAAACTTGAAAATATATTATTCCTTCCTCAATGGAAAGAAGGCTTCTATTTATTTTTCCAAGCTCTCTATTGAGATGTCATCCAAGAAGCAAGGTTCACTGCTGAGTCTAAATGCACTTGATACTCAAAAGAGAAATATCACCCAGAAATGCAGTGGGAAATAAATGCCATTGTGTCTGTTTGTCATTGAAGGTGCAGCAGAAATGTAGGTGTTTTCAGCAGAACGAAAGCATAAAATTCAAAACCCTTTCCCAAGTCATCTGTAGATTTGAGCAAATTGAAATGGGAAATAAATCTGTGCACTCTGGAACTTGGCAACCCCTTTAATTTCAAAAATTCACCTCGTTACAGACCTGTGGGAGACAAGAAGGCTCAAAACTCAGGGCTGCCTTGCACAAATTGTTCCTGTGTTTAGAAATCGGAGAGGATTCTTCTGGAAGAGGAACTGAAAAGTCCTGAAGCAACAGTTGACACGTAGCTTAATTTAAAACATTATAAACTTCCATGAGCAGAGCCATCAGGGCTGAGTGCTTCGTTACCTTCCTGCCTCAGCCTGGTGCTGTTATCAGCTGAGGCAGATGAACCACCTGCTCCTGAGCAGACCTTGCGTGGTGGACTTGATTGAGGAAATCATTTATGAAATAGGAGCAGAGCTTTTCATAGACTGACAAGAAAACTTGTTTAATCTCCTGTGCCTTTTTAGTAATCCCCTCTTCAGTCACAGTCTCTCTAATTACCTGCTGTTGGACCATTTTTCTCAGAAGTCTCTCCAAGCCGTGTCTGGTTTATTTTCCTCAGCAAATAGTCTGCTTTTAGCTAATTTTATAAAACGCTCTATGTGTTTGCTGAGTGAATTTTTCAGCTGCCCTCTGGCAGTGATGAGCTGACTCAAAACATTAGGGTTCCTGTTTTGAACATGTATCATCTGCAACTGGCTAATACTTCTCCCCTAGATTGTCACAATGACTTCATGTTCTTTTCTTGCAAATGCACTATTTTAATTGCTTTGTCAGAGTTCCCTCAGGTCACCTTGGTGGCAATGCCATTAACCCTGGGCTTATCTATCAGTTACAGATTTTAAAGTGTCTCTGGACGTATTTTGCTATCACACAAAGTAAGTTATGGAAAACTTGCCTCCTTGCAACTCTTCAGCATTAGAGGAGTGAGGTCTTAAGATGTTCTGCGTTGAAAAGCGTCCATATATTTCCTGTTTGGGGATTCAGTGAACAAAAGAAAGATAATAATGCTGGAATTACACTTTCAGTGTCTGGTCAAGGGCTGTTCAGTGCTTTGGGTGTTCCTGTCCTAAACCTCACCCACTTTCTTGGTGCATCAGAAGCTGACCAGTTCTAGTCTGAGGTCCTTCTCACCATGAAAGAGGCTGGAAATTAGCATTCCCTGCAATAATGTCTTGGACGTTAGCAGCAAGGAAGAGTAATCCTCTTAAAGGAAAAATAGAAGCAATGATCTCTTTGGGGAATGTGAATATTCATGATGGTGGTACAGGTCTCATTTATCATCCCTTCCATAGGGTATGTGGTAGCAAATGAGAAGGAGACAAAGTGTAAGTGCTTGCTAAAGTAGAAATTACTACTTATTAATCTCTGCTTTTGTATACCACAATGAGAAAGGTACACTTCTGTGCTGAAATGTCTTTGTAGTTTTAAATATTTATTTCTGTCCAGGTGTGTTTCTTAGGCACTTGTTCTGTCTGCCTCGAGGGGTTTAAATCTGTAAGCACCATCTGTTGCTGTTCAGTGTGGACACATTTGGGTAAAGACTGTGATGTTTGTGGATGAGGTGTCCTGGATGGAGGCAGCTCACGCTACTCAATCTCTGTCTGAACAGAAAGTGCCCATTTCCTTCATGCTGATGACTGATTATCATTGTCAATGCAAGGGAATAATCAACTAAACCCAAATCCTAAGCAAACAAAACCCCAGGTTTTAACTCAGTTTGTACATTAAAAAAACAGGGAAAAGGGGATGTCCCCTCTTCTTCAAAAGTCTTCTTGAGTTTTGTGCACTTGGAAAAAGAGACTGAGCTTTAAGTCTTTCTTGGTTGTGTAGTCTCTGTCTTCAAATGAGCTGTTATTTGAGCCCTTCTAATGTATGGAAGATCAAGATTAGTAAATGCACACCTTGAAAACACCCTTAATATATACCAGGAGAGCTCATTTACTACCCAGAAAAGCAGTTCCAAGGGGATGGGTTTGCTGTGACCTCCCCCTCAGCCATTCCTCCTGCACTGCTGCCTCTGTGACCATCATCTTGCAGAAGGAGCTGGAGCCACAGCCTGTCTCTGAGCTCTTCCCCACAGGGACTGGTGATAAATGGAGTGGGGACTGGGACTTCTGTGAGCCATGTAGCAACAAGACGTTTCACTCTTCCCTTCAGTAATTACCTTTGCCAGCTTAATCACAAAAACTTTTCCAACCAGCTTGCATAGGACATAATGATAAATTGTAGTGGAGGTTTAATGTTTATTATAATTTAATGTTTCATTCAAAATTAAGTAGCACACTCGTGTAGTCCCTGGGTAAATGGCCGTATCTTACACCCCCACACTTCTCAATGACAGCCACACTCTGTCTCACAGGTCAGCTGCCCTCCTACTTTGTTTCCAGGTCCAACTCTTCTCTAAGTTTGTTTATCCAAAATCTTACAGTGCTGGGTTCAAAATCTGCTTCCTTTGGGCTCACACATACTCCTTCCTTCCCGTGCCTGATGTTTCTTTTAGCCCAAAATTGGCCACCTCTGAGCTGTCAGTGCATGCCCAGATAGAAGTGAGAGCACAGTCAACTTAAACTCCTCGCCATCAAGGCATCTCAAGCAAGCAATTTAATGAAGTTAAGATCTGAATCACACCCTGAGGTGTCATTCCATGTTTACTACAGAAAGAGCCTGGGGTCACTGTGCTGCTAATTTCGTTAGGCGCTTAAAGTCAAATGAGACGCGACAAGACTTTGGGTCTCAGGTCTAGCCTTAGGAAATATCAACCCCTCCAGCCTGGAGAGAGGTGGGCAGGGAAGTGCCTTCTACTTGTGGTGCCTCATTAGCTGTGTGTTTTCCTTGCCACTCTTTGGCTCTTCCAGCAATATTTTTTTTTTTTTTTGTGCTAACTCCACAGTGTGTATCCATCAGAAACACGTAAACAAAAGCATTCACAGTTTTAACAGAAAAATAATAAAACTATTGTCTGGCTCTCCATATGTTCCTCAATCTTCCAGTAGAAACAGAAATCCAGGACATATTTATTGTTCTGGCTTGAAGCCAGAGCCTGTATTTACTTTTGTGAGTGGCTGAGGAGTTGAGGTTTTTAAATAACTGTGAGCCTTCAGTAGGGAGATACATCACAACCAGGAATTACTGCATTTTTAAATTAAGCATTTGAAGTGCCCTCAGGGCTTTCTGCTCTGACCGTGGCTGTGGAAGGGTCACCCTCAGCTTTCCTGGGAAGGAGGGCAGATTGAATGGGTAAAAACTGGCCCTCCTTGCTTTTCCTTCGCTCCAAAATCCTTGTCCTCCTTAGGAACCAGGATGATAAGGAGCAGAAATCATGCTCAAGTATAATGCTGAAGGGCTTTTATCTCTTAAAACACATCAGCATTTAAGGGTTGCAGCAGAATTTAGTGTTCTCACTTCACCGTGCAGCTTCCACTTTGAGCCAATGAGTAAAAATGAGATGTTTTTCCACAAATTTCTTTTATGTGGAGAAATTACACATTTTAATTGAGCTGCTGTTTTATTTTTGTTTTTTAAATGTTTCATTTTGTATTTCCATGGGGTTTCTGCAGGCATTTTCACTACATTTTCTGGTTGGGTGCTTCCAAAAAAATCCTTATTATAGGGAGGAAGGATTCTACCCATGACAGGATAAGCCTGAATCCGTGAGTAAATCAAGCTGTTCTGTAGCCTAAGAATACATATGGTAATTTTGATTAGTAGCTCTATATGGATAGTGTCAATGTCTTCTGCTTCCTTGAGTATGAAAAATTCCACGTTAAATCATATCTCCCATGTGTTTTACTGTTTATGTGTATCACTGCTGTCACGTTGTAGGACATCATTGTAAGAAGGGAGAAGAAGTGAGAGAGGGAATTTATTGACCAACTTGCTCAGTCAAAAACAGGACGAAAATTGGCTTTTGTCCATATTTAGCAACATTTCCATTAGCTGTACTAAGCATCAGCCTTGGGACTTCAAGCATAATTTTTTTTTTCCCAAATAGGATAAAATTGTGGAGCATTCCAAGATGTCTTTCATTTATTTAATTGTGCAGTAGCTGCCGGTGGTTTTATATCCATCATCACACGAGGCTGGTGTCGTCTGCCCTTAACTGCCTGTAAGAACTGAAGCTAAATGAAATGTAGATTAATTTTTCCGTGCTGTTTTTTTATTCCCGTTCTCTTTTCCCTCACAGTGAGCTGCCTCACTCCCCTCAGAACCTTCTGGCCACCCTGAATGCCTCCTACAGCCGCAGCGTGGTGCTCTCCTGGGTGCGTCCCTTCGACGGGAACAGCCCCGTGCTCTACTACGTGGTGGAGCTCTCTGAGAACAGTAAGTCAAATCTATTTCAGCCTCATGTTGTTAATTATTCCTCCAGGCTCACCTTTTACCAGAGCTGCTGTAGTTTGCAGCTCGGCACAAAGGGGAAGCTCTGGGTTTTACACTCAGCTGTTCGCACACTGGAACGACAAAGAAGACTGAGATGTAGGAATTACTTTACAGGAAAGACTTAGTTCCACCTCTAGTATTGCCAGCTAGGCTGGAGGCACAACAGCTCATTCCTCAGTAAAAGGCAGTAGTCAGTTTGGTCCTTCCCACTGTTGTCTTTTTCTCCAGTTTCATGGATATCTTGATGCAATCAGAGCCCCAGTTTCACCTAGAAGATGCAGGCAGGGCGATAATACAAGAAATTGATGGTTTGTCAAAGGAACAAACTTGGATGTCAATAGGAGCTGCTGTCTGACCTCTCTATGAGCTCATACATTTTCTCTGCTTTCCCTAGGTTATCATTTTACACCCTTCCTTTAGGCAGGTGGTTGAGGACGCTTGAGTGTAATCCAAATATCTGACTTCATGGGTTACAAACCTGGGCATTGGGAATTGCCACTTCCCACAGTTTTTATCATGCTGTACACCAGGTCCTCTGTGGCTCTCAGTCTGCAAGGTTATTCAGGGACATTGCTAATGCCTCTTTATAGGAGTTGATGGAAAGATGAGGTTATATGGAAATCGGTCACCTTGGAAATACTTTCTAATCTCTGTCACCCTAGGAGCTGGAAATCCAAGCTGAACAATTGATTCCTGATGAAAAAATTAAGAGCATCACTTTTTGTGACATGTGGAAATTAGTCACTGCATAACTGAATGTGAAACAGTTCTGATTTCTGATTATCTGGAGAGCAGCAGTTTGTTTTACCACACAGAGAGCTTGGGAGGAAACTTGAGCTTCAGATGACAGACAACTCTTTTGCTTTGCAGGCTGGAGTGCATAACTTCTCAGATGTGGAGGTCCCAGAACCAATGATCTTGACAACTGTTAAGCAAAGTGCAGGTTTCTAATCCTAGCAGAAATCCGAAGTCATGCCCAGGAATGCTTTCCGTAAAATAGTTCTTTTCAAGCAAAGACTCCTGATCTTTTTGTAGCAAATGAGTAAGAAAATCTGATGTCCTGTGCTCACACTCACCCTCTACCTTTATCACCATCTTCCTTTTTATTTTCATTCTTCTCTCCTTCCCTCCCGTCAGCTACAGGCCAGTAACTGCCTTTTCCCTTTTCCTTCCCTCTCCTTTTACCCAAGGATGTTACCTCCGTGTTCCTTGTTTCCCAGTGGCTTTGACAATGGCAGGTTAGTGAAGTCCCAGTCTGGGAACAGGATGCAAAGGTCCTAGACCTGCATTTACCCAGAGACAGAGGTGGCAGAACATGTGCACTTGGGTCCTGCACTGGGCTGCATCGACTGGGGAGAGTCACTAAAAGAAGAGGCAGTTCATTTGGTGCCAGGAGAATCATGGAACTGTTTCAGATGGAAGGGACCTTAAAGATAATCTCATTCCATCATCTTTCTTGTGTCACAGAGAAGTTTGGAAGGTCTTCAAGTCCTTTCTACCGAGGATGCTTTGCAGTTGTATAGGAATGGGGTAGATGTGCCATCATTTTAGAATTAATTCACTGAAATTTGTCGAAGGCCCGGCCAAAATCAACAATAGTTCTTTGGAAATCATGCAAACAGTCCCTGCGAGCACCACAGGATGCTGTGAACCACTGCTCACTCCATGGCAGATCAAGTAATTTTGGCTGATGGCATTGCAATCTGCCACTGTGAGGGTCTCGTTATCCCAAAGCACAGGTACACGTCCTGCAGCAGCTCGAAGCTGCAAAAGCCAAACATAGACTGGGTTTGCTATAAATGGAGCATCTTAACTCCCAGGTATATTCTAGGTCTTGCTGCCCTTTAAATTTTTGTCTTTATTTACTTTGCTTTTATGTGCAGCATCTGAATGGTTGCCCACAGAAGTAGGACAGGGAGGAATCTAAGCCCTGGGTTATTCCACTCATGCTGTGTGCTCTATTTCATATTTTCTTGCTCAGCTTTCCAGTGCCAAAGAACAGTGCAACAATGTCAGCAGTGACTTTGGTTTGGAACACTGACTGTAACGTCTGCGTACTGTCACTGTCTTATTTTGGGTTTTGTTTTCCTGAAGTGTTTGTTTTTCAGAGTTATTTTGATCTCAGCGGTGTGTAGTTAATATTTATTTTCTCCAGACCTCCTACTCCTCTGGAAACCACCACCTTCTCTTTGTTGCCACCCATCCCAAGCACCGTTTGTGATCGAAGCTGACATTTGGGCTTGTGTGGGTATAGTTTGGTCTGATATGACTGTGCGGAAACTCTCTTTGCTTTTCAAAGACAGTTTCCTCTCAGGTTTTGTGCTGCAGGAAGAGCGACTGTCAGGGAGACAGGGAACACCCTCCCTGAGCTCTGTCACTGTCGCAGCAGTGCAGTGGGCCTCCCGTCCCAATCCCTGTTTGCTTTCACACGTGTGGAGGTGAAGGAAGGACATCAGAATTATGATTTATTTTCCAGTTAGCAAAGCTGCACAGAAGGTTTTGTTCTTAGGTCTGTGGAGTTTGAGTGTGTGGGGTTTGCTTTGCAGTTACAGGTGCCAAAACGTAGCCTTGTTTTGTTCCTTTTTTTGGCTGTTTTGTTTGGGATAATTCTCTCATAGCTTTGGGATCTATTGTAGGTTTTGAAGCACATACCATAAATGAATACACAACAGTGTCTGTTGCAGTGAAATAGCTGAAGAGGGTTCAAAATAACGAGTATAAATTTCAGGGGTTTAATTACTAGCTGCATTAGAGGGAGGCGTGTCACTCCACCTGGAATGGATTAGAACTCCTTTTCATTAATATCAATTCAGTAAAGAGATACAAAACCCTTATTTTAATTAGAGGGAAAAAACAGTGGCAGATCGTGCACATAAATTGCTGGAAATATGAACGACTCTAGCCACCTAATTTTTAAAATTAATGTATTTGGCACAATGCAATAATTCTCAAATTACAAGTATTCACAGTAGACTGTGTCTGTGGGTGACTTGAGACATATGGCCTTAAACATTTGGGGGCAAATTTATAATCTAATTTGAAAAACACAGTTCCAAGGAAACAGAGTCATTAAGTATTCCTGCCCACACAGAGCCAAGAATGGGAACCTTGATTTGAAATAGGATTTTCAAATAAATAGTACCATGCATTGCTGTCATTTGCACTAATATAATTTTGGATGTTTCATGACCTGTTTAGCCCCATTGCAATATACCTCAGAATTCCAATGAAGTATCTTCATGGAGTTAGCAGGGGATATACTTATTTTATTCCAAAGAGGTTTAGACTGAAGGAATTAATCAAAAAATATTCTGAATAGACTTCTAACTGAATAAATGAATTAAGACTTATAGAATTCTACTGAGTACAATTAAGATAAAAGCCCATTTTTGTTTTATTGTATTCTGGGATATCTGTGCTGTGTGATGTAATGATATAACTCAGACTCATCACATTGTGCCAATGAGGAGATAATAAAAGCTCCTATGAAAAACATCTCTACATGCTTAACTTAAAACCTGTGAATTGTCATCCTGAATTTGGTAGGAATATTTAAATGGCAAATATTGAACACATTGATAAATCTTTTCAAAAATCAAAGTAAAACTGCATTGTTCATCACCATTGTGACTCAGGTCTTTATATTATAATGTCAAAAGATACTTTTTCTCAGGCCATTGGTAGATCATGGCATAAGTCCTACCAAACAAAGGATGAAGCATTTAGCTTTTATTTGGATTTTTTGCAATAGCACATTGTTACAAAGGTTTGAAAGATGAATTTCGTGAACTCCAGCAGTACAGCAAATTCCAATACTGCCATCTATGCAAAACCCCCTGGAGAAGGAAGGAGATGGAAATGTGCTCCAAACCTGCAAAAATCAGCTTTCTGTAATACCAAATTAGAAATGATTTTTGGGGAATTTGCAATTAATGCATGAACTGTAGGGTAGATAGGGAAATACAGAAGAAATGTCTCTTGGCGAATAACCAGGGTTACTGAACGTATCACGAGTGCCTCCAAAAATTCATGACAGGAAAAAAAGTAATTTCTAAAACCCCAAAATGCCATTGCAAGCCAGAGAACAGCCTGTGAGATTCTTCATTTCCAATAAATTAACTTGGAGAGGCAATCAGAGTTAATTCAAAATGCCCAATGTTTGTAAGACGACAGACAAAACATGGAAGTTGTTCAGACAGTGGCAATTACAGGAGAAGAGCAGCAGAGCCCAGAGTACGTTCTGGGCAGCTTAAGTTAAATGAAGGATTAGCACAGTCTGTTCAGTCTAACAGAGGCTTATTTAATAGTTTGACCTGGCAAGTCTTCTGTCACCATGGAGCTTCTCCAGGCTTCCTGGGACAGGTGAGTGACAGCCATCCCTGGAGGAGAGGAGGGGAATCGGTGTTGAAAATTTTATGGCAAGTTTCCATGGTCAGAACTGCTCTTCTCTACAGTAAAACAAGCTTCTGCACAAATCTGGAGTTGGTTCTGTATCTAAAGAGGGAGATCTGGTTTTTGAAGTGTTTTGTTTAGTGATTGAAGAAAAAGACTTGATATTTAAATTTTAAAGATACTCTGCACACTCAGTGTATCCCGTGCTCTGTGAGTGAGCAAATGCTCCCCAAGCCACCCTCCTTTCCCAATCAGAGTGCCCAGGAGATGAATAGGCTTCGTTTATATTAGTTTCCAGTTTAATCTCTCTTCCTGCCAGATCTTTTATCTTCCACCAGGAGAGGAAAAAGAATTAATAAAGTATTCTACAGATGCAGCATATAAACAGAGCAAAAGCCCCAAGGTGCTGAGGAGATTAATAGGGCCTGTTGTTGAATCAAACTGCTCACTACATTGAGCTGCCTGGGTTAAGCACTCTCAGGTGGTGTTTACACTGGCAATAAACAAATGAAATGTTCTAGGGAATGGACCACTACCCAAGGAGCTCATACAAGGGTATTTCACTCTGCTCTTGGTGTCTGCACTTCCATTTTCCTCGGGAAGTTCCGTCAGGCAATGCACCAGGTCAGCCATACCTTAACTTCAGCTTGCCTTGATTTGTTACTGTGCTCCCTGGCTGTAACAAGGCTGTTTGTGAAGCCTCGAGGGAAGCCTGAGAAAATTCAGGAGGAACCAGGGTGCAGAAAACTCCTAAGCAAAGCTTTTCTAGATGGCACAGGTGTGCTTCCTCTGAGGGCACTCTCAAAGAAATTCAACGTTCAGCTAAGATAAACTGGCGTCAGGTTCTTGCAGCCAAAGTGGCTGTTGGTAAATCAACAACTGGCAAGGACAGAACTCGACTGCTGTGCAAATGTCACTCTCCAGCATTCCCAGTATTCTGCTGTGTCAGTTTTCCTGTTAAAAAAGACTTCATTCTGGCAAAGCCCTTACTGGAATAAATACATTTAGGAGTAACCTGAAAGTGCAGTGTTTATAGCCCAACTGGCATCACACCCTAGAGGACTTAAACTTGCTAAGGAATCTGCCAGAAAAGCACTAAATTAGTGCTTTCTGTCTTGGTGTGAAGTTTAGCAGCCTTCCACGTTTGGGACATCTCATCTTCATTTTCAGGCAGACGTCGAGGTGACCTGCCAGGAGCCACAGTGCACTTCTGATGAGCAACACGCACAGATAACGTTGCCAAAATCAGCAGCAAGCTCCTCAGCAATTTCCAGAAGTGTTAGCAATTTTGAGCAGGGAGCATGAAAACAGCTGGTATTATTTAAAAACTGAACAAATCTTTAAATTGGCTGATTCCATTGCTGTACTGTTGCAACACGGGCCAAATGTCACCTCTCCCTGACTATTTGAGTCATGACTTCAGGGAGAGTATGTGACACCAGGCTATGGAGAGAAGAAGTCAGAATATTTAATTTTCAACATGTTTCATTTCTGACCTCTTTGAAAACTTGCAAATGCAATTTGGGCATCAGAGGAGCTCTGTATGGCAAAAATGTGAACTGACAGCAAGGGGTTTATAGTGCTGCCAGGGCTGTTTTTACCAGGGAATCTTCCTAGGACAATTAGATTCCATGCTGAATACTATCACTAGAAAAAAAAAAAATTAGAGACACGTAGGATCAGCAGCAGAAGCTTTCTCAGGTCTTACAGCAAAAGGCTGATTTGGCAGAGAGAGTCACGCTTCTACACCTGCTTGCAAGCTGGGTAGGAAGATATTCTAAACTGACTGTGAATTTCATTAGAATCCTTCCACCAGAGCCACTCATGGGTGTGGTGGTGTGATGGCCTGCCAAACAGATGGGTTGTGAAATACACAGCCCATCTGTCTTTATCATGCTTGTTTCCTCTTTTATTAAAATGTTAATGAATATAGTTTTTATTTATTATGCCATGACATGTGCAGCATCACTTTCCAGTAGACAAATGTGCAATCTGCATAACCGTGTGGGCTGACAGGAAGGTTTCTTCTGCTGAAAAGAAACTTCTCCCCAAAGTTCCTCTGAGGGAAACAAGCACAAAGAGCTCTGAGCAGTCAGAGGCGTTTTCTCACTTCTGCAGGGCTTTTGACAACCACTTCCATCTTCCTTTTTTTTTTTTCACATGCAAATTATTCCAACAGATTCTCCCTGGAAGGTTCACCTCTCAAACCTTGACCCGAAGATGACCAGTGTCACTGTGAGTGGACTCACTCCAGCCAGGACCTACCAGTTCAGGGTGTGTGCAGTCAACCAGGTGGGAAAGGGCCAGTACAGCACTGAGACCAGCAGGTAATAACAGTCAATACCTGTGTGCAAAAGGTACAGCAACTTGCAGTTACTGGGAGAGAAAAAGTGCTGATTGTGAATGAATGAATAAAATAAGCTTTTTGCTCAATAACTGGGGGATGGAGCAGTTGGCGTTTCCCAGGCTCTGGAAAGTTCTCTGCACCTGGCAGGAATTGGTGATGGTGGCAGGAGATCAGCACGTCGTGGGAGAGGTGTCCACATACTTCCAGAGTATCAGTTGAGCACAATCTTGGAAATAATATTTTACTCTTGTGCTGAGCCCCAGCAGTTAGCCCGGGCAGGAGTACAGCACTCACCCTGTCATGGCCATGTCACATCTGGAATTCACCCAGATGTGACATAGAAGGATGGCTTCATCATATTTAGTTTCAAATACATCCCCCTTCTTCTGTGAACCAAAGCTTGCTGCGAGCTTGAATTGCAGAGCAGCTGAACTCTAAATGGCTTTTTCAAAATGTAGGAGTTTGATATGAAAAATATTGAAAGAGCTGAAAGAAACAATTTGGAGGGAGTCACAGACACTGGACCTGAACTCTTACTCATTCAGGCTTGTAATCTTTTTAAAGAGTTGTAGCAGCCTGGGTGATTCAGAGAGAATAGGGTTACCTCAGCTGTCTGTCTTGTTGCTTGCTTAACTGATTTCCTATTATGTTGATTTGTTGTAACTATTTCATGCATGTCTTCAGCAGTTTGATCAGCATTATATTTCTTTTTAGTCATCAGACTGTGATAAAAGAAAGTGGCTCACTTGGAGCGGATACAGGAAATAGAACTGTTATTTATGATTTATTTCAACGCCCATGTCCATCACGTTCTTTTGTACTTAGGTTGATGCTACCTGAGGAGCCCCCCAGTGCCCCACCTAAAAACATAGTGGCCAGTGGGAGAACCAATCAGTCCATCATGGTCCAGTGGCAGCCTCCTCCTGAGAGTGAGCACAATGGAGTTCTTCATGGCTACATCCTGAGGTAAGTCCTTCCCTAACCTGGAAAGTCCAGGTGTGCACGAGGGAATTCAAAAGGTGTGGCTCAAGAGTGTCGTTAAAACCGTCCCTGATTCAGTTAAATATATTTGTTATTTGCAAATGCTGAGGCTGCCTTGGCTTGTTAAATAGGAGAAAACACCTCTCTTCAAGGGGTCACAAGGGTGCAGGCACTTACATTCTGACCTGTCTGTCCTAGAGAGTCCATGGGCTGGGGGCTCTGAACAGACTGAGTCCCCTCCAGCTCCCTGTGGCGCTCACAACATCCAGATAGCTTTTATTCCATTTTCAAAAGGAAGTGAAGCACCAAGTAATACAAGTGTTCACATGGGAAGCTGGTACAGGGCAGCCTATGCAGATGTGTATTTGCTTATTACAATCTCAGCTTCCTGCTCGAAAGGTTAATTAAATTTATCAAAGACACAACAGGGCTCCTGCCTATGGAGGAGCAACAAAAGAATCAATAAACTTCAGTTTTGTGCCAAACAAAATGGAGAGGTGGAATGACAGGTCAGATGCTTCATGGCAGACCTTGGTTTAGTTTTGAAAATCAGCCAGTTGAGTAAGATTCTTTCATCCCTGTCTGTATTTATTAATGAGAAACACATTCAGGCAGGTAACTGGGAACCCTGAATACCTCCAGTCTGGCTGCTCACACAGGATTCATTGTGTTGGAAAGGGTGTTGCCACACTGAGAGGCTTTACAGAGCATTTCCCTTATGTAATTTTTTGGGACTGAGTATTCCCTCCTACCCAATTCAGCTGCAGCTTACTGCTCATTTGGCATCCTACATATCCTGCAGTGCTAGCAGCCAGCTAGGGCCACACCTCTAGTAAGGGAAGCATTATCTAAATTAGAGGTTTTGTGGGAAACTCCCAGCCTCTGACTTATTTGCAAGGGATGGTTACAGCCTCCTGTGGGCAGGCTGCTGACATTTTTAATACAGTGTCCTCCAGAATTGTAAAAGATAACTAAATGCTACAGTTTAAATGCCAACATCCTGTTCATGCTGGGCTCCTACTTTTGCTGGCATGGATGGAAAGGCTTTTGTGATGTTAAGAGTGTTGGTGAGCTCCCAGAATAGCCCTGGAAAGTGCCTTCTCTCTGCAGGCAGAGTTAAGTCTGTAAATCTCCCTGTCACCTGCACAGAGCCCACTGACAGTGGTGAGCCCCTTGTGCAAGTGCCTGTTTCTGCAAGGATTTAGAGCTGGGCTCAGCCTGAGAGCTCTCAAACAGCCGTTCCAGTGGGGAAAGGTGTTTTAACTCCTGCCCATAGATAGACCCCTGTCCTGAGTCTTGGGTGCCCATTTGCACAGGGTACAAACTTTGCTTTTACAATTCTTACCTTCAAACTGCTCTCCTCAATGGTAGAATTAATTCCTTAGGTATTCCCAATGAGTCTTCCCCATTCTCAGCATTAAGTCCTTTAAAAAACAATCCAAAAGCCTTCTACTTCTGGCAATCTGTGCTGCTTTCTCTATATAGCATTTCCAATAATGTTTAACTTTAGTATTTTCTACAGTATTTATCTGCATAATTGATCTCTGTCCTTGCTGTAACATCTCTTTCCATTTTATTAGTTATATTCATTATGCTCAATCTGTGAACATTTTTGATGTCTACATGCTTAGTCTTGACTACAGAGCAGAGAAACCATTTATTCAAAGGAATTTAAGATTATCACATAAAAGCACAACTGTCCCAGGTAATAAACCAGGCTGTTCTTCCAAGTTGAATTGTGTGGTCACAGCAATATGCACTGAAGAACAGTGTTCCTGCACTGATTTCTGTAGGATTAGGGTAGAGCAGGATGAAAAGCACCGTGCATCTCAGAGACCCAGAGCTCAAGGCATGCAAGATGCTAAATTGATGGAACACCTGATCTTTAAAAGTAAAGGTGCACTGCACAAGTCATGTGGAGTATACATCAAAGCCCATGGTGAGAAAAATCATGAAGACATGACATTTCTGAACCGGCCTCCTTCCTCTGCCCTTTTTCTCACTGCCAGTATTGCATTTAGAGGTCTGCCATGCCAACAGCACAACAGATTAAATCACAGGGGCACTTACACCTTGTGTGCGGGGCAGGAGACAAAACATTGCTGCGCTAAGGATTGACTTGCCAGGGAGCACACGCCCTGCGCAGGAGGCAAGAGAAAGGGAGAGCAAAGTGTTCAATAAACTCAGCTGAGGGCTGGTGTTTCTTAATTTCCATTTATATGTCATAAATGGAGTCACACCACTGTAGCACTGCAAATATTAAGTGTGCTCAAGGATGGTCAGGAGAGCAGCAGGACACTGAGGCCTTGCCAGTGATTAAGAACTGATCTTTTTATAGGAAGACTTTGGAACAAAAATCTATGGCTGAAACACATGAAGTTGTCATAAACATTGCACCTGTTTAACTTAGATGAATTTGAAATCTGACTGTAAGATGTCGAAGAAATTGTTCTGTGTCAATAAGCTTTTGGTGATTGCAGTGGAGCAAAGGATGAATAAGAGTGTATAAAAGTTGTGTGGTGAATAAAACTACAAATGTTTCCATATTTGTCTTTTTCTTGGAATAGTAATGTCTTGTGTCCCTTATTTGGCCTCTGTTTTTCTGATTTTTTTGTGAATTAGCATATTGTAACATCCACTGTACCACTTTCCTAAAGGAAGGAAAACAAACATTATTATTCACATTCACAGATTTGCAAGGCTTGTTTGTTTTCTATAATTTAGTTCTTCTCTATAGTTTCTTGGCCTGAAGAGACACATCAAAGGGGCTCTGTTTTCTGGAATACAGTTTTTACATGGGAAAATATATTTGGTGTTTCAGCTTCTCATGTCTCAGCAGAAAGTTTGTCAGGGTATTTACCACCCATCTGTGTTTGACACAGCTCTTCTGGAATTCCAGTGCTTACCCAACCCTTCAGTCTCAGCTGTATTCCATCCTTATTTAAATTACTCTGTGAAGCAAATCCTGGTGGAAGCCAGAGATGCCAATGGCTGAGACTCCAGAAGGTCAGAGCCCTCTGAGCTCTTCCTTTTCAGATTTCAGAAGTGAAGGAAGAAAAGCATTTCTCAAGCTGATTTACAGCACCACTCTGATAAAAATCACATCTGGGCTATTTTTTGTACTAAATCACAGCTTTTACTAGACAAGCCGCATTTAAAAAGCTGTAATTTTTCTGCAACCATAAAACAGGATAAAACACCCATTTTGTTTAGCCCTGAGCCTGTAATCTCAGTGAGATCAGATTATAAATACTATAGCAGTCAAACATGATACGGCCTTATCAGGAGTTGCTGTGTTCTTCCTGATTATTTTTCATTATTCTTTGTAAAATTCTGCTGTAGAACTTTGCATATTGCCTCTTCACAAAGGAAGCTATTTTGCGAATCAGGATGTTTTCTATCATTGATACCATCTAATTAACTAGCTGATTTTTCTCCCCATATGGTAGGTACCGCCTGGCCGGCCTCCCGGGGGAGTACCAGTACAAGAACATCACCAGTGCAGAAATCAACTACTGCTTGGTGAAAGACCTGATCATTTGGACCCAGTATGAAATCCAGGTGGCATCTTACAATGGAGCTGGGCTGGGAGCCTTCAGCAGACCCGTGACAGAGTACACATTACAGGGAGGTGAGAAAATTGGACCAATATCTCCTTTGT
This sequence comes from Atrichornis clamosus, assembly GCA_013400975.1. Lineage (NCBI taxonomy): Eukaryota > Metazoa > Chordata > Aves > Passeriformes > Menuridae > Atrichornis > Atrichornis clamosus. The sequence goes on from WBMZ01004188.1 coordinate 254,748, forward strand.
CATTCCCGTTTATGGCACAGTTTCCTTAGGAGAGGTGCTGTCTGCTAGTCCCACCTAACAACTGCAATGAATGGTCATTTCAGTCACATTTGATAGACAGCTTGGAGTAGGAAACACCTGCAAATTTCAAATGCCTGAGCAGAGCTGAGTCTCTGCTCTATCTCTGTTGTAGAAAAAGCTGTGAGTGAAGTCAAAAATTATCTGTTTTTGTTGACCCTCGTGATGATGTGTTGCCACACTTGCAGGTCAGAGTCAGCTGCAGCAGAAGTAATAAATGGAAATGCTGACGAGAGCTGGAGTCCTGGGGAATGGATTTATAGGACCTGTGACAGGCAGGGGCTGAGGTTACTCTGCCAGGGGAGTTACAGAAAGTGTGGCAGGGAATTGGTTTTATCGTGGTCAAGGTAAGCAAGATGCTGCATATGCAATGTAGGAGACAGAGACAGAGTAAACCAGCTGCATTAGTTCCGATAATCACTGAATAACTTGTTTTAGAAATGTGGAATAAACTGCAAGGAAGGTGTAGGGAGAGAAATACATCCTGTGGAGAAAGTCTTCTGAAGCATTTCAGGAATGGTGCAGACATTTGCAAAGAGGAAGATAAAATGATCTTTAAAGCCCTGATTTTTATGCTACAGCTCCTCCACACCTTTCTAAGTGCTTTAAGAAGAGTATAAATTACACCAACAAAAGGATATGTAATTACTTTTTACAACCAGTGTAAGGCATGTTTACACCTCTAGTTTGGTATAAAAATCTGTAGGATAATTAAGTGCCAGGTCCTTAAAGCTTCCATATATTCCCATAATTGCAGGGTTGTGCTGGATGCTGAGCACTGGACAGTACATGGGCTCTCCTTCATTGGCCATAAACCAATTACACTGTTTAAAAAACTTGCAGATTTATAGTACATCAGTCAATTTTCAATCAGTGAAGAATATGCAGTTGTTTGTTAATTGTTACTGGGAGTACATTATAACATGATTAGACACAGTTTGAGGTGTAGGGAGATCTTTAAGAAAAGATTATTCATATGCAACACTAATTAACCACAACAACTAAAGAAACAGCTATCTCTACTTAGTCTTAGGGCATGTAAAGTCTCATAGTTAAGAGGAGCCTAGACACACTCAACCTCATTCTAGAAGTATTTATAGCAGACCTTGAAATGTTTTTCTAGAAGTCTTTTCCTTGCAGCCAGGATTAATGTTTTCTATCCCACTAAAGACCCGAGCTCTGCAGAGAATTGGTTTGCACACAGAATTTGAATCCCTTTTGTGATTATGCTTGTAATTCATTACTTTGTTTATTTGCACATTTTAAGCTATCATAGCACCTTAACCTTCCATCCATTAAGGCCCAGGTTTGGACTTCACACTCTTTTTTTCTTAAACCCTGTAATTGACTCTAATTTCCCTTGATATTATGTGCAGTTATTATCATCCTTTATTGATTGGCTGTCTGTTGTCATTTATAAGGTTATAAATCCTCTGTTATAAATTAGGTGTAGTCAGTCCTGCATTCATGTTAATCAGCAAGAGTGCTGCAACTGCAGGCCAGCCTGCAGTGGCCTTTTTGTCTTTTTGTAATTCCTCAGTGCTGAGTAGACATAGAAGAAAAACTGGATATTTTCTGATTTATTTTATGTTGGTATTTGCTAATAGCTGTAAATAACTTCTTCATGGATGCTGCCGACTCCCAACGTACCTTGCTGGGTTCACCAAAAGCATATGTCCTGTTTTAAAAAGAGTTTGAAGCCTTTTTACATTTAGAGCTGAAAAGGGAGACTGGTTGGTATAAATATCATTTGAAACTGGATTAACACCAAGTCTCCATATTTAATGTGCTACTGTCTAAATCTCTGCTCCTTTATCTTTATTGTAGTTGGGAAAAGACAGGAAAATCCAGTGACTCTTTGTTGCTCCACAATGTCCTTCCTAAACCAAACCAGCAGGAGTAAGAAAAAGCCATGTGTTGTAAAACTGCCTTGTAAATCATATTCTGATTTTAATATGAGCAGAGATAAATGTCAAAGACACACACTCCCATCCATCCCCCTCTCCTACTACCACCACTGCCTCTGCTCTGACATGCATTAAATGATGTGAGCTGTGCTGGCCAGAACCTGTCTGTCTGCAGATGAAAAATACCTGCAACACCTCGTACTAATCAAGTGTGCTGTGCAGTCAGACCCTGGGAGGAAATGAACCCCCGGAGCAGATCAACCCATTGGCAGGAGCACATCAGCATATTGGCATCTTTGTCATAGGGGATATTGACTGGCCATATAAGCTGTGGATTTATACCAGGAGCTAGTCTATTAATCCCTTATTAGTCCTCTGGCATTGCTTTAGCCACTGCAAACTAATCAGCTGCTCAAAGCTCTCTGGAAATCACCAACTTCCAGAATGCAGCCAAACTCACAAGGTCCTGAGGGATCTAAACTTGGGGGAAAGTGGCACATGGTGTCAGTTAGATAAAATGTCAGGAAGACTTAGTGGCAGAGCACTGAACATCCCAGCACGAGGGTCAGACAGGTTGACTGTCTCTAAAATCTTGAAAGTCTTTTCAGAGTGATATTCAGCCTAATCCTTTGATGCTCTGTATATATAGGCCTTCCTTCATCAGAGTTTCTCCAGCTGTTCCTTACTTTGATGTTACTTTTCACAGGGATTTGTGCCAGCCTTCTGCATAGGGCAATTTTACTTATTTAAACAGTGTCCTGCAGGACTTTTCATTGCCATATGAAAAACTGAAGTTTCCCAATACCTTTTCATAAAAGAATGGCTTTGTGAAGGTATAAACATCTGTCTGTGGTGACAATATTGTCTCTGTTCTGTACTATCAGACATATTTACCTTTTTCTGCAGGTTGATTTGACAAAGCAGAAGCTTCTGTCCTTTACTTTGGGTCTGTCTGTTTTATCTCACTACTGTGAATATTTCTGAACTTCTCTCTCTTTGAAAAACTCCCGCCATGCCTTAGATTTAGGCAGGGCAAGGTTTACAAGTAGAGACATTGCTTCCATTAGCCCTCTTTGCATTGACATTAATTCACTTCTGTTTTTGCTTTAAGTGCCGTGTCTTTCTCTTGATGCTCATCCCAAAGCCAGTCTTATGTCCTGAAGTTCACAGGTCTCAACATGTAGTTCCGTGTTGTTTTGTTTTCCCTTCTGTGCCATGCATGGACACCTTGCCAGGCCAGGAAAGTCTGAGCAAAAGGCTTGTCCTGAATAAAAGAGAGGGACAGTCCCCAGACTAGTGAGTCTTGGTGGTGTGGAGAAAAGGACAAAAGCAAGATGAGTCTGTTCAGCCAGGTCCAAGGCAGTTTCTTCCTCAGGCAATCGGAGATGACTCAGAGAAATTTATATGGCTGAAGTAGAAGAGCCAGAAGAAACCCAGTTAACTGAAAACTTCCTGCTTTATGTAGGAAATTACCTTGGAAAAGGAATCTCTGAATGCAGAGTCTCCTCTGCAACCATTCAGTTTTATCTCAATGAAAAGATATTTTCATTGGTTTTTGCTTGGGCTTTCTTGACAAAAATATCTTAAAGATCCTCATTCAGTTCCTTTGGGGAGCCTCCCGATAGCCTTGGAGCATCCATGGCTGGTTTGGGCCCAGCTGCTCCTGGGCAGAAGCAGCTTGGAGTTGTAGTGGCTGGATTTTCATTGCTGTTAGGTGTCATTTGCCATCTCCTGCTTTTATTTTAAACGACTTCACAAGGTGCTGGAATTAGCGGTTGTCTCAGTGAGGCCCCTGGCCCCCAGCTCTTAATAAAGAAATAAATCTTGGCTGTGTGAGAGACCTGCAAGAAAGGAAGGAGGCGTTTCCCAGCCGCAAGAAGCAAAGCTCCTCAATTAGTGCCAAATCTCACACGACTGAGTTTCAGAATTCACATTTTCAGATGTGCAGAAATACAGAGCCCTCTTTTCCTACGCACTCTGCTGTTCAGAGCACAGCCCAGAATGCCAGCTGGGAGCAGAGGGAAGAGGCTTCACAGGAGGAATTTCATCCTTCCACATCCCCACCGCTCCCACCGGGATGTGCAGCTCAGCACCTCAGGCTGGTGCATTGAAGGAACAACCAAATTCTCACATAGAGGAAAACCTGCAGTTCCCCGAGACAGGCAAGCTGCCACCTCAAAGGTCAGGAGCTCCAGAGGAGCAGGAGCTTTTTTTCCAAGCCTCCGTTGGAAGATCTATATTTAGGGCCGGGAGTCTGGCTGTCAGAAACTCCGTGGGATTTACATGCTATTTGCACATAGCTAGAGACAGAATAATTACATGTACACATGCTTAACCTTAGTGCCTTCTCCTCTCAATTATCTTGTCAGTGAAACCCTTTTAATGGTTTTTATCTAGAGTGCTTCCATGACCTTTTCTACTTGGAATGCTGTACATTAACCCGCAGTCCCGAGGGCTGAGCTCTCGATACATCTCCAACCACATGAACTTTACCAGGAGGAAAGTAACAGTTGGTTTTGTCTGACCAATTTGGTCTGCAATTCCAGGATGGCTCCCAGATGGGTCTCCACTGTGAGATGGCTTTGGAATACTTGGAAACACGATGGTTTTCGTGTTTGAAAACCACGTTTTCAGGTTTGAAAACTGGGAGTGTAAATCCTTGGGGATTGCTCTTGAAACACCAGTTTGACTTTTGCAGCTTCTGTACAGCTTGACAACAAACTTGCAGGAAGAGGACAGGTATCTACCACTGAATTAGAAAATCCTTTGTGCAGACGGTCACAGCTTCAGTAAGTTGCTCTCCATGATCATGGAAAAGTATATGAGTTTTGAAGGGACCAAAAGGTCAATTCTGATTTAGCTTCCCTCAAACTTTTCTTTTTTTAAATGCAGAACTCTACAGATATCCAAGGAAGTCTTTAATATCAGGACATAAAAGGACAATTTTATACTGGCACTTTGAAGTAAATTTGAGATCATAATGCCAATATTTTACTGATTAAAAATATAAAAATGTATTATGTTATGTCTTCTGCAGTATAATTACTGGACCACATTCTTTCCATCTTTCAAATGCATTAATTGAGATGCAGATGTTGATTTTTCAATAAAGATATCCAAAGAGAAATTGTGGTATCAATCACAATTTCCAACATTCTGAAGGTTTTATGTCTTCTGTTCATAATTTTTATCATTTTTCGTATCGCAGCAGGTACTTTCTCTGCTATGATCATATATTCTTGTTTCAGGAAATTATCTCCTAATGAACAAAAAATATTTCCCTCTTTAAAAGAAATAACTAATGCATTTGGTTATCCACATTCCTAAAACTGTAGTAAACCCATCCTCAAGTGTTTGCCTGAGCTTTTTTAGGAGTGTAAGGACCACAAATGAAAACTTGGAGCTTGATGATGCTCAGCTAGTGTAGCCTTCCTGACAGGAGCAGATTAATCTGTGAGTGATATCCTGGTGACTTTCTGATAACAAACTAACGTGAAGACTTGTAACACAATTTTCTTCTGCAATAACAAATCTCTGGCAGTTACAACATCTGAATATGCAAATATGCAGGAAAGGAAGAATTTTGATTTTAAAATAATTTTATGCATGTTAACCATTAATTATACGAGGTATTGCACACAAAAGCAAATTGAAATATATCTTGTGGCTCTCATAATAAACAGTTTCATCCAGAGCATGAATAAGAAAAAATGCATTTAGTAGGGGACTGTAGCCAAAGCAACTCATTATGACTGTAGAGTGACTTTAATATTTATGACTGTATCTCAGGATGATTTGGTGAATCTCTTAACTACAAAAACTTTATGATGTCTACAGGTCATTCAGATAATAGTATAACCTTCCAAAAGCACACAGGGAATTATGACACATGGCAGGAAGTGGGGCCCGGATTCTAATGAAAATTTAGAATACTATCAGATAAACTCTGCTTCCAGAACTCAATAATTATACATAGTTCATAAATTGTGACATCAAGTTTTAAATTAGGGCAAGAAAGTTCTGACTAATATGCAGCTACTGAGGTTAAAAAAGTGTGCAGAGCCAAGTTGTGGAGCCATGGCATAATCTTCAGGGACTCTTAGTGACAGAGGGCACGGGAGGGGATGTTCTTGTCATTTCAAACCTCACATCTCTGAAGATTTCTCCATTTTTCTGCGTTGCTGTTTCTAGGTTGTGGATGTTCCTGGTAAGTGTGCACTGTCCTGTCTTCCTGCAGTGTGTGCACCAGTTTAGAATAATGCCCCTTTATGTCTCTTCCAAACAAGTGTAACTGGTGGAAAAAGGGGCAGTTTCGCATTTTTGAACTTACTTTCCTCGTTTCTTCTCCACACAAAGACTCATCTTCTGAAAAGTAGTTTGGGACTTTGAAAGTTTGCAACCTGTTTTTGAAAAGTATGGAGCAACCCACCATTTCTCAGTGGGAATTGTGGATTCTTCTTAGAAGCACAGATCATTGGGCTCTAGTAGAAATTCTCCCTTGGAAGCAGAAGGAACAAAGCCTTCCAGGCTTCAAAACCACTTGTGGATAGTTCCTCTTTCATGGAATACAAATGCACATGGCTGTCAATAGAAATATTTTTGAAGCATTATTAAGCTTATTTTATAGGATTTAAAGTGTCTTGGTCCATTTTTTGTGCTCAGATAGCATTTTTCTTCTTAAACATACTGTAAGTTTGATAATTTCAGAAAAATAGACCTGTCTATTAATATTCTTTCCTCTGAGAACTATAGAAATGACATCTCAAAGCAGTAAGTTGAGGAAATTGCTTAGAATGAGACATTATATTAAATGGCAAAATATTTAAGTGCTCTTTTTGGTTGTTTGAAGGCAGCATGCCTTTATGTTCAGTGCTTTCTTTTGTATTGAGAAAACATCTGTCTAATTAAATCCTTGGCATAAAATGTTTATGCAACTTTTAGTAGATTAGAGGGTGTATTGGCTCAGGATATATATAATCAATTCAATATACATGAATGCATATCATATCAAGATAAAATGAGAACATCTCCCAATTCCCAAGAAAAATCTTTATTGCATGTGGTATGACTGGTCCAAATTCTTTAAGCAGCAGTAAATAATAAACAGATGCTGTTGCCAGATTATAATTCACAATTAGAACCTTAATTGTGCAAACTCCATGTTTTCGTGCCTGGTCTGGGGAATTGAGCAGTATTAAAGGACTCAAGAAATTTCTCTCAGAAACTGTTCATTCTCTGTGCAGCCATGGATGACTGAAAGAGCTGCACTCACCTATCTTTATGTGGCTTCTGTCTCAAGTCTTTCTGAGAAGCTCATCTGCAGGATAATAAGCTGCAGAAACCATTTCTTCTCCTCCCCTTGAAGGAATCTCCAATACAGGATGAGGAATTAACCCAATTACCCAGCTTTCCAAATCACTGCTGTTTCACAAGAAGTGCATCCCTCTCTCAAGGTTGTTGTTGCTCGGTGACTTGCGAGTGACAGTCAGTGGGTTCTGTGTTCATTTTTCTGGTTTTTTTCCCCTCATTCCCTCTCCACTCTGATTTATTTTTTCCCCTCTCTGCTCCTGGGAGCAGTGCCCACAGCTCCCCCTCAGAACGTCCAAGTTGAGGCTGTGAATTCCACAACCATCCAGTTCCTCTGGACCCCTCCTCCCCAGCAGTTCATCAATGGCATTAACCAAGGGTACAAGGTAAGTAGAAACTTCCAGTAATGTCTGCCTCAACAGTGCTGGTATAAACCAGAGGTGAGTCTCTGCTTTCACGAGTATCTTGCATGGGTGAAATAAAGAGAGAAATGAGTGTTTGCTGCTCCTAACAGGGCTTGGAACAACCTGGTCTAGTGGAAGGTGTCTCTGCCTATGGCAGGGGGTTGGAACTGGATGCTCTTTAAAGTCCCTTCCAACTCAAACCTTTCTATGATTCTAATACTTGCGGTTTATGTAAGTTCTGAAAAGGGAATGTGTCATAGTCTAGGAGTCCTAATATCTTTGTCGTTTTCCTGGAGAGTTTCCAAAGCCAAAAAGCAATTCCATGTCACTTTGGAAAGTCACCACCGGAGGCAAGTCATTGTGCCCCTGAAAACCAACCTTGAGATTTCTATATGCATGCCACTGCAAAATCACCACTCATTTCACTGGGAACCAAGGCGTCACACTAAACACTTGCCTTAAATTTCCCACTCTGATTTCTTGGGAGATATGAGAATGTAAAATTTATTAATCATGCAATATCTATTACAGAGCACAGAGGAGAGAGGGCTTAACAGAGCCTCTGAGCAGTGGGGTGTTTGCTGAGGAACTGGGTGGGGTGGTTTGTTCCTGCCTCTCAGGAAGGACTGCTCAGTAGAAACTCCATCAGTGGTTCAGCAGTCAGGGCACAATAAATGAAGGGTTTAAAAATGTTCGTGGAGGGAATAAATAGAAATCTTGTGAGAATCACAGAGCAGGAAAAGGGAAGAGTGTGGTTAGTGAGCAGGGAGGAGGAGGAAGGTTGATTTGAGGGTTGGGTGAAGGCACGTGGAGTGGGCTGAGGAGGATGTGTAGTTCAGAAGACACTGTGAGTTAAGAGACTCTGTGTGGATTTGAGATGTTTCAGAAGACCTGATCCTTCTCTAGGAATGTCTCAAATTGATGGAGAAACTGAGATAGACAGAGATAAGCAGGAGAATTTTGGTATTTTTGCCCACACCAATATATTCCTCATAAAGACCAGCAGTAGCTTGAGAATCCCTCTGCTGAAGAACTAAATCCATGTAGATGTGTGTGTCTGCTTTTGGCAGAGATAGAATCAGCTCTCAAGGCTCAGTGACTGACAGGGCTGCAGCACAATACCCTGAAACCTCAACACAGAAATAGCACTTGGCTTCTGCTCAGACTCTGGAGAATGAAAGCACTTTTGGGGTTCAGTGGACTGCAGTGCACTATAATTTTCTGCTGCAAGTCCAAGCAGGGTAAGCCCAGGTTTGCAAAAGTCTTATTTCACATTTTCATTCTCTGTTGTACTCAGGGTTTCAGTCTAAGGATCCTTCGTCACATCGCATAGCCACCTCTAATTTATGTTTCCATTTCTTCAGCAATGGCATAAAATAAGTAAAATTGTAATTGTTATCTCTCAGTGGCCAATGAAAACTTCTGAAATTATCAAAATTTCTGTTTCCTTGGATTTCTTTGATTGCAGTAGATTGCCACAGCTTTACCATCCTGTTTCTCACAGGGATTGTGAATTTCAGTACAAAGACTGTGTGAGATCATTTCTGTCACTTATGTAGCTTAGCTTTGTGTACAATTTACAAATTTCTAGCAGTCAAAGCTAGGCCTTGGCCTTTCCTAGGGATTAAACCCATTTTTCCCTTTAATTGACAGAATTGTTCACCTGTATTTTCTGCATGTTTCCTCACGAACATGCAATGAACTGCACTCAGAAAAGAGTTCAGATCTCCAGAGTTATAAATGCCAATTGTAATCCACAGAGGTGATTCAGAAAAGAAAATAAAACTTACTATCCTCTTCAACCATTTTACACTTTTATCTTTTCTCTGAAATTTATTTGCATTTCAATAAGTTGTAAAGTGCACCTTCTCAAATATGAAATATTCCTAGCAAAATTACTCCTAATAGTCCACTAACTGTGCTTTCTGATTATCAGAGACTCTAGACGTTGGCTAAATGTGTCAAGTATGGCTTATTAATTTCAGGTATCTATTCATGTTTATGAGCCTGAAATCAATACAGGTAGCACGATTTACACAGATACTGAGTCAGGCCTGGAATTGTAACATTTTCCTATAAGCCACACGATGAGGATTTTTGGACAAAATAAAAATTTCATAAACACTTTCAAGCTTTACGCTCCTAAGCCTTTAAGGCGATTTCAAAAATTGTTTCAAAATTTCAAAGTCATTTGCCAAAAATGAATTTTTTAGGTCCTCATTTAGGGACCTACACGTGAGGCATTGCACTCCCAGAGATATTGATTGCCCAGAACATCCACTGAGATGAAACCTGGAAGACTGAGCTCATCTGACAAGCACCCTATTTTAAATGCATGAAAATGTCTTCAGGAGTCTTAACTTTTGGGACTCAGGTGTTGGAAATTGTAGTAATCATCTTTACAACCATTTTCTATTCTTTCTGTAGTTCCAGAACCGCTTGAATCATTCACGGTGTGGATGTCCCCAGTCCCCTGAGCCTTGTGCTGCTCCCAGCCTGTGAGGCAGGGCTGCTCACTGGGGTTCTGGGGCTCTGGGAGGGGAAGTGGGATGTGTGTGTCCCCATCTTTCTCCCTCTGGTCCCACCAACCTCCCCAGACAGTGGGATCTTTAAAGAAACCCCAAAATGAAATAAAGCATTTATGTCAGAGTGGCACAGAAAGCACGTCTCTTCCTTCAGCTTCCCTGCAGCAGCAGAGACTGGCCAGGCTGATGAGACAAGAGGCTCCTGTCATACAAATAATAATTTGCCCTCATTTTGGCATTGTTCAGTAGCAGACACGGAGAATTGCAATCTTGGTGTGTCCCATCACTGCTGAGTGTTACAGACATCCCTCTAGTACCGCAGTGATGCATCCATCTGTTCAGCATCAGAGCTGACAGTAGTTTAACAGCACTGCTTGGTTCTTTGCAATCAGATTAAGATGGTTTTGGCAGCCAAATGTACTTTGATTCCAAATATCCACAACTTCTAATGAGAGCTCATCTGTATTTCAATTTCCCAGCTCCTGGCGTGGCCAGTGGATGCTCCAGAGAGCGTGACCGTGGTCACCATCGCTCCGGACTTCCATGGAGTTCACAGTGGCTGCATCACCAACCTGAAGAAGTACACCACGTACTATACCTCAGTTCTGTGCTTCACCACGCCGGGGGACGGCCCTCGGAGCCCTCCCCAGCTCCTGCGCACCCTGGAGGACAGTGAGTACCACAATCTTTAAATCTCTGTGCCTAAAATTTGACCTCAGGTTCACAGTCAGCTTGCAATCTCTTCCCGAGTTACTTTACATCAGGCGATGACCTCAGACAGTTTTCCGTGTGTGTTCTTTTAGCCTGTGGAAAATATTAGAATTTTTCTTTTTTCATTATGGACTAAACCTGGATGAATTTCTATTTACATTGGTCATTAGCTGAGAGCTTCATAGTTTGGTTCAGCTAACACACAATGTGTTGTTTATGTCTGTGAATCCTTGTGCTCTTAAAACTATGTTCAGGCACCCAAATAAATATCAATAGATCTTCTTAGGAACTGAGCACTGGAACTTCCTGTGGAGGTCGGTGAGTAATTTACGATTGTTTCCTGCTGTTGTTCAATATATTGAAAATGTCTGTATCTATGTTATATTGCAAGTGTTTGTGTAAAAGAACCAAGAGCACAACAAAGCAGTGGCTTTTATTCTGAATAACTGGATGCAGGATGAAATAAAATGAGCTGGATGGTTTAGCATATAAATTATTTCCTGCATAAGAAAATGGTTTGGTCTCTGTGGCCCCTTGGAGGTGTTTGCTCAAGACATATTTGGGACTAACAGATGAATTGCAGTGGCCCTCACAGCTGGCTGTCCACAGGGATCTTGGCCCTGGCCAGTGCTTCGCTATCGTCCTGCACTGGAGCATCATAAACACTGCTGCACATTTACAGGTTCAAACCAGAATTAAAAGTGTCTGATACATCCATTAAGATATTGTTTTTAGAAATACTGCTTTGCCTTAATAGGGATCTTTTAGGTTAGTCATTGTTCCCGTAAAGAAAAATCCAATCGTCATTAATGTTCACAGGAGTGAGGCTCAAAGTGCTAATCCAGTTTTTCATGAAACACTTTTGAAGGAACGTGGAGAAAATTACTTTCCCATGGATTTTCCTGTTTTGGTTAGTCTCCTCTATGTACTAGAACTGTACCCAAGAGCAGGTTGTAGACTTAAACCAGAGGTAGGAATTTAAGTACCAGAAATCTGTGTGAGCCACTGATCTGAACTCCAGCTTGTGTGTCTGGGGTCAAAGCAAAAGGTGTGGTGGAAAGAGAAACATGCATTGGGCTCCTGTGCGCAGTACCAAATTTTACCCATTTTCTTAAGGAAACAAAGCTTTAGACAATGATGGTTTGTACATGTGTTCAGCTCTCTGTTGGGTTCATCCATCTTCTCCCTCCAAGGACGGTTGAACCCTGTGGCTGATTTCAGTGAGTACAGAAGGGTAAGAAACCAAAGATATAAGACTCCTAAGGTTTCACAAAAATTAATCAACTGGGAAGAGGAAAGAGACTGTTAATACTTCTGATGAAGGAAAGGCTGCAGGAATGAGCCTGAAATACTTTCCACAAAGTGGGAGAAGGGACATTGAGACTATCTCAGGGAAACGTTGGGATCACGTGCCATTTTAAACACAAGAAAATTCCATCAGGAAACATAAACAGAAAGAAAGCCAGACTTGTGTTTTGTCGATCATTTGAAACATTTCTTGCTGGGTGCAGCTGTATGCTGCAAGGAGCCTCTGCAAGAGAGATGAGCAGGATTTATTTATTTATTTATGAATCCTTCAGAATTGCTTCCCTGGGTTTTCGCAGTGATGGAAAAGTTACGTGCAAGGATGGTGCAAAGCATCTTTGTGGAGAACTCGTTGAATCTAAGTTGCCTCAGGATTTATGTGGTGGGAAAAAAGCTTTGAAAGGACTGTCATTTGTGTTCGCAGGTGACAATTTTCTGTCCGTGTAGCACAGTTAGGCAATCCTTTAGGAAAACAGGGATCTGTTTGCTGAGGAACTGTAGGTCAAATAAAATCTGACATCCAGTCAGAAGTGTCGTGTCCTGGCCTGGAGTCACCTGCACCTGTGTTTTGTGATGACTTTAAAATTGGTCTGCAACTGCAGGGGCTAATGGGAGTAAACCTTTGTGAGTGTGTGGTTTCCATGTCTGCAGATCCGTGGTCCCAAATAGTGCATGATTGCCAGGCTCTTGTTGGGAATTCCTGGGGTCACTACCGGATTAGCAGTTCTTCTGTGGTGCTTTGACTCCTGGGCGCTGCAGAGGGGGTTTGGAAATTTCCCTCACTAGGGCTGCAGAACTGCAAATGGGGTTGTAGCTGACCTACTGGCAGGGTTTGGGCTTTTTTTGTCATAGCTGGAGGGGAATGAGGCACTAGGCTAAATGGAAGAGGAAACAAAACATGAAATTGCAGACGAGAAATTGCCAACTGATGTCAGTGGAGCTGGAGGATACTCGGGCAGGGATCCAATGACAGAAGCACAGTGAATATAAAGTGAACAAAACCTCCTTTTTCCAGTACATCGATTGAGGACAGAACAGCATTTGGATCAAAAATCAGTCAGGTTGTCTTCCTTGAAGATCAAAATTGAGGGAGGATGGCATATTCTTGACAGTCATTCCATTTTATGCTCTTTCATTGCACACTGGGGAGCTGAAATTTTTAAGAGCTCTTGAGCTACATCATAAAAACCCTTTAAAAGTTTCACACACTTGTATTCATTTTACAGAAGACAGTTGCCATTATGTTGGACATTTTTAGGGTTGTTTGGAGGGAATTTATCCAAGCAGTGGATTGTGACTCTGTTCTTGCTGTGACCTTGCATAGGGAAAAGCCTTTCCAGGTGAGGGGATTGCACAGAACAGTGCAGGTGAACACCTCACATGTGTCGTTGAGGGAAAACAGCAAATGCTGTTAGACCTCCACACAGTTGGGATGGTGACTGGGTGAAATAATTTACGTGGTGATGGCCAGAGTATTTCTTCCCACCTTGTGTTCTCCCCTCACCGATGTTTTCAGCCTCCCATAGCCCCGGATCAGTGCTGTATTCCTCCATCCCTAACCTTGCCACGTGAATTGGATCACAGTTGCGTGGGGTTCACCTATGAACAGCTTTCCTTTTCTGATTACCAGAGCCAGGAGCAGTGGGACACCTGAGTTTCACCGAGATCCTGGACACCTCGCTCAAGGTCAGCTGGCAAGAACCTGTAGAGAAAAATGGCATCATCACAGGTATCAGCTGCTATCCCTGCTTTTACCTTTTTTTTTTTTATTTTTTCAGTGTGTGTGGGGTGGAATGTGTTGTCGCAGTGAAAAACTCTTTGTGAAATGGAGCATTTAGGGAGACCTGGGGCTACTGCAGGCGCTGCTTTCCTGGTCCCTCCTGTGGGTAATTGAGATGTCACCAGGGAGTGTTCCACAAAGTACCGGTCCAATTACTGGCAGCTCATGATTGTGGTCACTGGAAAGGCAGTTTGTGTTAGAAATCAACTCCCCACAGCGTTTCTGGTCCTGTTAAATCTTCCATGACCTCCACCTGCATTACTAAATTTTTGGAAATCTAGACCAAGGCCGTGCTTGGCCTTTGCCCCAAGAGTGGGGGGTCCCTACGTGGGAGTTCACAGCTGCAAAATGTGGATTGGCATTGCTGGGGTTTGCAATCAAGACCAAGCCTGAAATCAGCAGAATCCTTCATCTGTGATCAAGTGGTCTGGCTGTGGACTGCGTGACAGAATTTGCATGTCATTACTTAATCTGTTACAAACCATCACAAGGGTTCAGAACTCTCTTGTTTCCCTTTGATGAGTCTGCCATTTGACAAGCTATTTATCTATTTACTGTATGCCAGTGTAGATACAACATCAGCAACTTCATTATTTTTCATAAAGGAAGCTATAAATACTTGAGAAAACCTCTAGTTCTTATCAACAGAGGCAATATTGTTTTCAGATGGGAAACTATTGCAACTGCACAGGATGGACATTCCATTTAACAAAGGCTTTCAAGGTTTTGAAGCACAGGAAAGCTCCCAAATTTTAAATTACTGCAGCTAAAAGACATAGTTGGGAAGGGAGAAGATCATTTCACATGGATCAAAAAAATTTGAGTTTAGAGCATTGTCACTGAAATGTTTGATTTTTAAAAGATTGTCTTATAATTTTTTTTTTTAAATGCGTTTTGGCAGTTATGAAAAATCAGATTTTCTGACCATCGAAATGTTACATCAGCCTAATTTCCTGAAGCATTTTAACTTTGACAGGTCTAATTATTTTGATAGGATTGCACTTGTCAGCGCTCCCTCTGTGTACCTGACGCGCGCCGTTTGTCCCTGTGTGTTCCGTGCTGTTTGTGGTGTGTGTGGAGTCCTTTGCAGATCATCTCCTGCCTTTACACCACAGTGCCTTCCTGAAATATGCACTGATTTAAGTGGTTTGAGAATAGAAACTAATGACTTCTGAAAGCAGAGCAGTATTGATTCAGAGAAGATGGCCAAAGCCTTTCAAGCCCAAGTGCTTAAATTTACCTCCATCCAGTCCTCACTATCCAGGGTGAGGTAATACTGATCCTTGTTCAGCATCAGGTAGCAGCACTGTGCTTGGTGTTGCAGAATTGCTTTGCTAAAATCAAGCTGCTGCCTCCCAGAACAGGTTGAAACCTGATGGAGCCAAATCACAGAGTGTGTTATATTTGGGGTAAATTGCTTCAGAAATAATTAACTAAAGAAGCTCTATTATTCAGGACAAAACACCAGTGCGAAAATGCCCAGAAGAGTTTATAAGGAAAAAGAAAGGTCCTTAATGATGCAAATTGCATTTGGGATAGAAGAACAGCAAAATTTTTCATGCCCCTGAGCACCTCAAAGGTTCAGAGAGGGCTGCTTGGAGATCTTAGTGCTCAGGGAGGCAATTATTCATCATTTCTGCTCATTGATGTCTTTACTGGACCTTTTTGTTCCCTGCACCCGCTGGGAGGAGGGAAGCACGGAGGGGGTGCCCAGCAGCCAACCTGCTCTGGGAAATAGCCCATTACTCTTGCTGTAAATCTCAGTATCTTCCTCGTTCCCTCAGTAAACATTGATTTATGAGGACCTGGATGTGGACGGACAGTTTGTGATTGGGTGTACTGCTCTCGTGTAGAGAATTTACTCCACATCAACAGAAAATTATTTCTGAAACTCCTCTGGTCATTAGTTCCTGTTAGGCAGCGTTTTGTGGAGTGCCAGAGCGTGGGGGAAGGATGTGTGGCACCTTTCCTGTCCTCGCTCACGCCGCAGCCAGAGGAACCCTTCGCACGTTTCTGGCAGGGATCACATCTGTAGCACAAGGAGTGTTTTCCCACCAACCACGTGTCCCAGAGTTCTGCCCATCTGTCAGTCAGTGTGGCTGAAGTGCTTCTTGGGGGTGCGGTGGTTGTTGTTTCTTTCCCTCTGTGGTTTTTTTCGTCTGTTTTTGCTATGCGTGATTGCATTTGGCTTTGTGTCTGCTCGCTGGGTATGTACACAATTTCTGTTCCCATCTTTTGTATGACTGGAATTTAACTACACATTCGAGACTGAAATCCTTGACAGTAAATGCTGCCTCTTTGCCTTTTCTTCAATTTACACGTGAACTCGGGGTATTTTTCCTGGTGAACAATTATTTTTTTTTTTCAGAAAATAAATACATAGAGACTGTGTGCCTAATGGGCGGGAAAGCTGGGTCTCATCCTGTGGTCACAAGGGAGAAAAGATAAAATGTCCAAAGAACAATCACCAACATTTGATATATAACCTAAGCTTATCCAGATGGGAGAGGAGATATCTCAATCACTGAAGATTGCCTGGTGCATGGTGAATGACACTTCCTATTGTCCGTGAGCAACAAATGGAGAGAGGGAGCATTAAAAGTCCCCTGCTTATCTTCCTCTGGTTATTTATTGTCTGGAACAAACTACACCCACAGCTCTTGAAAGAAAAGGGTGTTTGTGATGGTCCTTGTTGTTTGCAGCTCCTTTGTGCCTCTTCACTGAGCATCAAATGCAGGGGACAGTCATCCCCCACCTTTCTGCTCATCCTCTATTAACTCAGGCAACAGAGTCCGTAAATTTTGTCCAACTCTTCCTACAGATTATAATCCTGTCTGTGCTACATCACGTCTGATCTGGTAAATATTTCCTAAAGCCTTTTCAGAGAGCATCAAAACACCACAGTGTTTCCATGACATCAGTAAATTACTGACTTAATTAATTCCCACTCAGATACTTATTTAAACCAGTTCCAGATGAGCGTTCAGGAGTTTCTCCCCTTCCCCTCTGTAGTACAAAGTCAGAGAAGCATTTGTGGTGTAGCTGGAATTGTTGAAGCATCATCTCTCCTTATCACTGCCCCCTCACCTGAAATGTGTTAATGACTGTGTGAGCACACCGAGCCTATTTTCATGCAAAATCAGGTTACGATGAATCTCTGTCAGTGATTGCAGCTCGAAAGAGAGGACAGAGAATTTCTCACACCTCTCAAACTCTCACAGAAATATTTGTCTCACCATGCTTTTAGCTCATGAGATGATGCTTTCTTGCTGATTAATACCACGAGGCATTTTGCTATGTCAATTCGTGTATGTTAACCAGCTTATCATGTTTTTTTATTTAAAAAAAAAAGGAAAAAAAAGCCTCAAGCCCTCCAACTGGTCTGAATTCCTCATCTTAGAGGATGGGAACAGGAACCCAGTAGGGAGTTTCTCTAGCCAGTTTGCCTTGTGCATGGTTCACTCAGTGGGATTCCTTTCTGTTAGTCCCTTTCACTCACTTCAATTTCACAGGCATTCAAGAGCTACGTGTATTTTTTTTTTCACCCTCTGAGTCAAATCACAGAGAAAGCTGCAATCAAGCAAACTTTTCAGACACACTCTCTGGAGACTGGCACAGTGAGGTTCACATGGGTTCAAATGAGAATAAAGTGGGACTGGGCAGGAGGAGGACAAGCAGATTTGGAGGTAAAATTGAGCAAATCAGTAGAAAGTTTCAAAAGTTCTTGGAAGGCAAGTGGTTATCAAAGTGATGAAAAGGAAAGCCTGGTTATGATAGAAGAATAATATGGAGGTCAGGGCAGGTGCAGCTTTGGACAATGCATTGGCTCCAGGATGGTTTTGAAAGAAAGGATAATGATTCACCTGCTGAAGGATTTGTGCAAGGAACAAGCAGTGGGGAGTAGAGGTTTTTCAGTTCCTAGAAGATTCCCACAATGTTCCTGCCTGATTGTTATTGTCAGTTTTCTAAGTATTTCTAGATATACAGCAGTGAAGGTTACTTCAGCCTGCAAAGGGAGTAGCCCTACTAAGCACAGAGAGATTTTAAATTAAATATTCCAGTAGATGGTGTATTTTCCAGTGTGTCTCCTATTTGCTTCACAGAGTTCACAGAATGAAAGTCCGCCTTTCTGCGAGATTATCCCCAGGTTTCCAGGCCATTTCATAGCAAGCATAGAAAAAAGAGAGTGTGTTGAGACCTCATGTCCTCCTAACAGGCAGATGATGCCCCTTGGGGTACCTGCATCAATTGTTTATTGGAAATAACAACATTAGAAAAATACTTGAGTATTTTAGGCAATGATTACTTCAAGGAGTTCTTCTTACTGCTTATAAAAGGTGACCACAACGGAATGGAATAAGGAACAAGCAGACACAGCAATTTACCAGTCTCTGGGTTACTGTGTAGCTGGGTTTTGGAAGGAAAACTCTGTCCCCCTGACTTCTGGGTGGTTGTTTTTCAGGGTACCAGATCTCGTGGGAGGTGTATGGCAGGAATGAGTCCCGCCTGGCCCGCACCCTGTCCAACAGGACCCTGGAGTACAAGATCACGGGGCTGTCGTCCCTCACCACCTACACCATCGAGGTGGCCGCCGTGACCACCCAGGGCAGCGGCTGGGTCACCTCCTCCACCATCTCTTCTGGAGTGCCCCCAGGTGGGTGAGCCTGCAGGAAACAACACAAAATGTGCTGATCCTTCGCCTTTCCGTGCTGCAAAGGTCACAGGTTACTTGGGTTCAGCGGAAATAAGAGTTATTTTATTTGTAGAGCGTTGGAATTCTTCACCGCGTAATTTGAATTTAGTTTTTAGAACAGGCTGAAATGTTAACGTGCAGACATTGGTGGTTTGAAATTTCCAGGAAGTTGAGGCTGTTTAGTAGGAATACAGAAAAAGCTGTAGGTGTGACAGTGGAATGGACAAAGTAATAAAGTGGATACAATACAGAATCTCTTGACATTTGCAAAGTGACATCAGAATGAAGCCTGAATCAATTCAAATAGTGTTGCTTTGAGGGGAAAAATAGAGTTTGAATGATATTAAAAGGGAAAGGATTTTCCATGTGGAAGTAGTGTAGCTTGTGTAACTGGGAGAGTTTCACTTGTATTTGCAAGATTTTGAAGTTGTGGCCTGATAAAAGATTTGGAAGGAGGCAGGTCCGTCCCCCATTGTCTGAGTGACCATTTGGGCACCTGTGCATTCACCCTTTTTGCATTGTGTTTTTAAAATTCTACATTCTCCCTCATGCAGTATAAAAGGCAAACTAAATAGCCAATTCATACCTCAAACAAGCAGTTTTAGTTAATATATAGGTTATAGAAGTAAAATTTTGTGAAGTGGAGCAGTTATTGTTCATCACTGAGGGTAAGCCAGCTTTTCCCTTCTCCGGTATTTTTGAACTTTTCTGTGTGTCCTGAAGTGCGATTGCCCTTCTTTCCCTAATCACAGGTAATTGTGACAAGTTGTAGACTGGATCAGTGCCATGCTCCCTGATATCTGATGGCATGATGCCTCCAGATACCATCATTATCCCCCTTGGGCAGGGTTAGTTTATCGATCGTGGTTCCCACAAATGTGAAGTAAGAATCAAGAAGTATTGGGTATTTGTGCATACTTGAAATATCTGCCAAAAACCTGCCCAATTTTGGCCGGTTGCATTTGCATGGAGTGAACCATTATCATAAAATTACAGAATGGTTTGGGTTGGAAAGGACCCGAAAGATAATTTAGTTCCAACCCCCTGCCATGGGCAGGGACACGTTCCACTAGATAATTACTGATTATAATAGTTATTTCCACTTGTTACAAATGCAGGTAGTATTGGGAATTTATCACAAACAATCTATATTTAATCTTTCCCCTGGACTTGCTTTTATTGTTAATTCAGATTATATTAAAAATGTAAATGCCACTGTAATTTTGACTGATGTGAGGCAAAGATCTGATTGGGGCTGCAAATTTTCCCTCATAGGAGGTCACCCTCTTTATTTGCTACAGGAATTTAAAAAAAAATAATTCATCTGCTTTAATCAGGCATCAGAAATGCCCCAGAAAACCCAGCTATTATAGGTCAGCATAAATACACCACCCAAAACTGAGTCTTTTTCTGTTGTTAATTGGATGTCCTCTACGAAGTAAATAAAAATTGTCATTTAATTCTGGAGAAACAGACGTAGAGTGGAATTAGGTGACTTGGCAGAGCTGGAGCTGGGAAGTACCTTCACCCCAGGGCCATCAGGCTTTGTTCATTGGGAAGCTTCCCTAAAATAGTGCCTGCAATTCTGTAGATGGGCTCTTTCTTTTCTCATTTGATCTGTGAAAATGTAGTGTGTGTGTAATAGTCTGCCAAAAAGAAAAGAAAAAACCCCACAACTGGGGCACATAGAGCCATTTGCTCTGTTCTGTTTGCCACCAAGGAGTTTTACGTGTTGAACACCGAACGTCACCTGGTGTGACTGACAAAGCTTGTGTTTCCACCTCATTCAGTTTTCTGTTTCTCCAGAACTTCCAGGTGCTCCAACCAACCTGGTGATCTCCAACATCAGCCCTCGCTCTGCCACACTTCAGTTCCGCCCAGGATACGATGGCAAAACCTCCATCTCCAGGTGGATAGTGGAAGGCCAGGTATGTCCCTGACTAAAATGTCTTAATGATGTTTCTGACAGGTTAAAACGAGACTTAACTACTAAACTGGTGCTTGGGTTACAGTTTTTGTTTAACTTTGGGTCAGAGCTGCTCTGTAAATGGCCTGGTGGGAGCTGTCCAGGGGAAGGTTGGGATGCAGGGGAGCTTGAGGGGCTCAGCTGAGAAATTCTGTGTCAGCCAGGGAAAAAGGGTCAGATGAATGCTTGAACTTCTGTTCAAAGGAAGAGAAAAATGTGATGCATTACATATAAATATATGGGCAGGTTTTATATATCTGTCTCTATATATATGTAAAAAATTATATATATATATGTGAGAATGCTTATCCTTTAAATAACTCACATGGATTTTTGTACAGCTGGTTTGTTTATGCTCAGAAGAACACCAGCTACATCATAAGCAATGCATACAGCAGAGCTTTAGTCCATCCATTTGTTTTAAAATGGGTTTGAAACCTGTGTTTAGGTTCTTTGAGGTGTCTTTTCTAAAGTTTGTAATTATTATCTCATAGATTCAGAAGTACAGGAAGAATTGCACTGAACAGTAAAGATACCATTATTCATGAGATTGAGTGTATTTTTCTGTCTTGTAATGGAGTATAGCAAGGTTTTCTATCCAGGCCCCTGGATATGAATAGGATGAATTCTCTTCTTCATCAGCTTTAAACAATATCCCTCTTTCTGCTGTCATTATGCCTTGGAGGAGTAATATATTCCTCATTTGTTCTCCTGACAGATGAGCTTTGCTTCTTCCTTTCCACCCACAGATCTTTATAAATAATATAATCTGTTTTTAAGACCAAATGTTGGACTTCTTAAATCACCGTCACCACTTAGACATGTTGATACAATCACTTCACTTGGTAATGAGATTGTTGTGAACAAGTTGGTACATTTTGTGCCATTTATATACACATTATGGCATATTACAGAATTAAACACCAAAATCCAATAATATGGTGGCTTAGCACATTCTGAGAAGCATTTTCCTGCTGGAACACCACATTGATATTGCTAGGAATTTGTTAATTCAGTGAGTTGAAGAATGCTACTGAAGTGAAATAAATTTGAATGCTTTAAAACTGGAGTAATAATTACCATGAAGTTCATCTGCATCCTTGAAGAGCCCTGGGTGCAAGCAGTGGTTTGAACAGTCCTTGGTGTGCAGGGTTTCTTGTTCACAAACCCTCATCAACATCTCATGCACTGCTACAAAAGCCAAGGGGTTCGTGGTCCTGATGGATCAGGAATTATTTGCTCCATTTGGGGAAGGAGCACAGCCTTCCTGTGCAGTCTGGGCAGTCCTTTACACCACAGCAACCCTGCAAGTTCCTCCTGCACCACACCTCACTGTTCAGCTTCAGCACAACAAGAAATGTTGTTCCTAGTGGATTTCAGGAATAAACAAAAATTCTTGCTCACCTGATTAATGAAAATCAGTTCAGGTATGTAGAGAAATTGGTGAGTCCTTAAGGATATAGCAAATCCTATTTCCAGGATGACAGCTGCACATAATCCTTTGTTCACAGCCCCTTTCTGCCAGCACTTCTCTCCAACTCTTTCTCTCTGAAAGTGCAATTTCACAGCACTTTCAGCCAATCTAAACCAGAGCTCTTCTTGTCCTGCTCCTGTTCCCTCTGCCCATCCCGCTTTCCAAGACTTTCCTCCTCTGCCTTTTGTGTGCACTGACACAGGATCATACCCAGAGCTGCTGAGAGCCTTGGTCCAGCCAAGAACAAGTGAGTTTCAGACAGATCAACTCTGCACAGGCTGTGTGTGGTCAGGAGAGCATCTCTGTGAGGGGAGGGAGTGTGGACATGGCACTGGGAGCAGGGATGGGGCAGGAGAGCCCGTCTCCACTTGGATCTAAGCTGCCTTGGACCTGCCAGCCTTTCAAAGAGACACAAGCTTTTGCAAAATTGCTTCATGTGGTCTGTTCTAAGCTGGGATTTGTCCATGCTGGCGTGCAGACTGCTGCTGCAACACCTGTATTTCAGCATGGACAACCATCGTTGTTCCTGAGGACTGGGTTAGGCTGAAGGGCAGTGGTTACGCTGAAATAGAGGGAGGATTTTTGTCCTTCTGGATCTTTCATTCACTGACCCACGTACAGCTTTTAATAGCAGTTGGAAGTGTTTCATGCCTTAGCATTAAATTAAAAGCCACTTAAGGGGTGGGTTTGCATACTGTGATTTTAAAGCTGATGGTATTGCCAAGGGATAGGATGGCATTTAACTGCACAACACTAATCTGTACATGGTGCACTTCATCTCTGTCCCTCTCTGTAAGCTGGGCAACACCTTTGCTTTGGACATCCCTGATATTCTGACCTTTCTCTTCCATCTCTACTGGGAATGTACTTTTCACTCTCCATGTCTGAGTCCTTACAGACAAAATTCAGCTGTTTTATATTCACACACACAACCAACCTGCCACCAACGTGTTTTTCTTCTTTGTTCCTTTATTTGGCACAAAGCTTCCTCGGTGAGGGCAGGTCTAGAAATTCTTCCAAGTGCTCCAGTTTGGCTGAGAGCCACTTCTGAAGTCTGATACTTCATGAACAATTTGGATGAGAAACACAGCTGGGAATTCCAGCTGACGTGAAATTTTGTGCATCTGGCCTTGATTCCTGCTTTTTCTGCCTGGGTGTAAATTCATGGGAGTCTCTGTGGAACTAATTCTCAATTATGTCAATGAACATGAGAGGAGATCAAGTCTTTAAGAATTTAGTGTTGGTAGATACTGAAATATCAAGCGTTAAAAATCCCATTTTTGTGTTTCTAGTGAAGGTACATTCTGTACTTTTGAAGGGATTTCTTAAAAATCACTTGATTGTTTCTTTTCCATCTTTTTATCTAGACTCAGGACTGGGGGAAATTGGATTTCCAGCCGCAGAACTACAAAAATGTACCAATGCTGTTTAAAAAATACTTCCAACTTTTTTTTTCCTTTACGTAGAGTATAATCTAAAGAAAAGAGGCTCAAATGTAATACAAAGTTTCCACTGACACTTGTTCAGAGGGGCCAGCAGTCCCCCTGCCTTGTGGCATTGACGCTCACAGGTAACTTGTTTCTCCACAAAGAATTTCAGTAAATCCTTGCAGCCATCCTGTACCCTCAGATGCAGTTAGAGGATATATTGCAGACATTTTGTCTGGCAATTTTCACCCAGGAATGGCCATGAATCCCTGCTCAGTGTTGATGTATTTTGATGTTTGCGCCCTCTGTCTGTTGCAATCCCGTTTCTTATTTTTCTTGTGTTGCATTTTTCCTGGGGTTTTGTTGGGAGAAGTGCATAAGTGAATCATGGAATGGTTTGTGTTGGAAGGGACCTTGAGGATCATCCAGTTTCAACCCTGACTGTGCCTTGGGAGGTTCTCAGTCCATACCATCGAGCTTTCCTGTGACTGATCACAAAACCTGGGGTAATTTCCCCCTCTTTGGTGTGTTTTTCTGGTGATTAACACTATTTGCAGGCAGCAGAAGACCTGCAGAATGGCAGAAAGCCATTTCTGAAGAGGTACCACGTTTCCTGGAGCAACGAGTATATGGGCTATTACAGAGAGTTTTTGCTTAAAGCCTTTCTGCCGTTTTAAGAGAGATTTTTTGTATGAATGTCATGGTGAGCAGGAGCAGAGTTTCAAAGAGGTAAAACCTTTAAAGTATTATCACTGTATTACCTTCGAAAGCTGTGAGTTGGGAAAGAAGTTGCAACTTTAACCGTGGATTTGTCTGGTTCTGTGGGTGAAGTCAGTGACCCAGATAGGATTCATCCACTGCACCAGGTGATCCTCTCGGTGTCGTTTTCACTTTGCAGCTGGTAAATAAAGTGTCTGAAACTCTGACAGTTTTATGCCTTTGACAATCTCTAAATCAAAAATGGCTGAATCGATGTAAGGATTTAGTGAGAAAAAAAATTGCACCCGGGCTGACATCCCCTGAACTGAATTTCTCCCCAAGCAATTCCAAATGTGTGAGTTATGGGCCTCTAAAACGAAAACTCCAACATATCTTGAACTATAGTAGGACACAGGGTACCTCTGTAATGTACAGAAAGATTGTCTTTGCCTTTCCTGCAGTTAGTACTTCATAACTGAAATTTTGGAGGCACTGCTGTCTTGTACAAATGATTTTTTCTTTCCAAATTTTAATTGTTTGGGGTGTTGTTTTTTTTAAGTCAGAGTTCTGCAACTTTGCTCATACAGTGCATTCCCTCAGAAAATGTCAAGTCATTTTATAAAATATGCAGCGTTTTCCTTTTAAGAAATGGAGAAACTAATGCACAGAGAAGTAAAAGGTTCTGACCTCACTCCCAGTATTGTTTTATACTGCCTCATTTCTGCAATAATAAAGGAATATGCCCTTTTATTGAATGTAATGCCTTGAGAGCAGCTGAGAGATGGGAATAAATGTGTGCTAAGAAGTGATGGCTGATCATTATCTAGCTTTCTGTGAAGTGTCTCAGGGGACAGAGGTGTTTTTATTGTGGCAGTGCTGGGGTCCCTGGGGATTGTGGTCCCGTGGCACAGGGAACTGGGAAGACGCAGAGTGCATTCCTTGAGGAGTTTTTATGCTGACGGTGACAGAAAAGCAGTTGGTGCCTCATCTGCCTCCCAAAACAAAGCACCCACGAGCGTGTGTGATCTGTCAACAAACAGAGCCTGCTCTGAAGTTTGCATACACTGTTATCCAAAAAAACAGCTACAAGAAAGGAGCCTTTAACTTCACTTGATGTTGTGCAGAGCGGCTCAGAGTGGGCTCTCTTGCCCCTCAAAGGACTCTTTTATCCCAACCACTGCCCGTGGTTCTTTCTGCCCCGTGGGAATCCCTTTGTACTCTGATTCTTGAAACTGATACGTTTCCTCTGATCTGACATCAGAGTGTTTCAGTAAAAATAAGTTCCTTTTCCTTCCAGAGCCTGAAACTTGGAATCTGCTATAGATTTTTGGGGAAGTTAAAAATATAGCAGTCCATCACTGAAGGTTTTCTTCCAAGACTCGCTTCTGAAAATATATATATATATAAAGTAAACAAATGAAACATCTTTTGGGCAACATGGACCTAGTACAAGATTCTTAATATTTCCACCTTTGCAGCCCACCAGGAAATGTCTCACTGAGTCCATGTCAGCCCTGCTGGGCCACGTGGTCCTTAATGGGTATTAATGACCTGCTTCCTCTGCACAGCAATTGCAACCTGTGTGACTTTGGTTTTTTCATTAGTTTGTTATGCAGGAAATATTGTAAAAAGCTCTTACTGTTCTTAGAATACAAAAAAGACAACTTAGTCACCACTGGAGATTATTTGCAGCCTCCAGAGCACTGTGGATTGTTGCTATACAATTACTGCAGCACTCGGAGGTGATGCTGTTAAGTGCAAGATGTGCAAAAATAAGCATTTCCTACAGACTTTCTACAGTGTTAATAGAAAACTCATTTAATAAAAAGTGTTCTCTGTTTCCTTGACTGAAACCCTCTCATCCTTTCTTTGTTTGTGTAGGGCTTTTTTTTTTAACTCTTTATCAGCTCTTTGTTCTCTGAGTTCAGCTTAGGGATGTTCTGTTTCACCATGCAGACCTGTATCAAGTTGTTTCCTTTAACCTTCTACATCCATGGGCTCTACTGCAATTTATGGAGCTTGGTTAGGACTGGGAATTCTGAAAGGTCCATAATCTTCACTACCACCTATTTTATAAGTTGTTTAGTGTGTGGCAGTGACCTTGATCACCCACAGGGCTGAAAGGCCCATCAAGACCTGTTCAGCCACATCCTCCATGGAATCTGTGCTCTGCTGGGAAGATCCGAGAGGCTTCTTTCCACAGTGCAAGGCAGAACTTATTCCTTTGGCCTAATTTTCTTTGTGTCATTTCTTCATGCACAAACATAAATATGCAGCACATCAAGTCCTGGGTGAGTGAAGAACTAAAACATCTATAAATAAATCAGGCTGCTTCTCCTGAAGGGGGGAAGAAAAAAAGAAAAGAGTGAATGAAACCTAATTTTCTATTTGAAGTACTTGGGGTATGAGAGATACTTTGGGCTGTGGTGCCTATCGAGTGCTTTGACAGCGTCTGTGGCTGTAACTTTTACACAGAACTTGCAAGGGATCTGTTTAAAAAAGATTAAAGGAAATAGCTCTTTACACAGTGGGCTGTGAGCTTCTGGAATCTCTTGCCACAGCAGCCTGTGGGAGTCGATAGAGTCAGCAGGTTAAAGAAGGGTAAGGTGTCTTCATGGATGTTCAGTGTGTGAACAGACACTGAAGGGAAGAGCTGCCCAGGTACCCTCTGACCTCCCTCAGCCCCTCACTGTGGATGCCAGGGCGAGGGACTTGCGCTGCACCCACCCTTTGTGCAGGGTTGGAACACCAGAGAAACGTGCTCAGTGCTAGGGAATTGTTGCAGGGACCTTGCCTGAGCTCCCCTGGGTTTCAGCACGTGGGACTCTCCACAGTGAAGCCCAACCATCCACCCCCTCTCTTCTCCACACTCCTCCCGTGGCTCCCAGGTACAGCCCTGCCCACGGATGCTGTATCTTCCAGGTCAGGCTCTGGCCTTTCTCTCATTCCCTGTTGGCTTCCCTTTAAGTCCTGATTCATCTTCATTTAATCTCCAGAAAGCTGCATGGAAAGCAATGTTAATTCTCATCACTGCTTAGCCCCTTCTAACACCGCCGAGGCTGAGGGCCCATGTTGGCCAACATGTTGTGATTAATTAATACAAAGGATTGCACATGGAAAAGTCTGGTCTAAGTGCAGAGCAGCTGATGAGGTTAAAACGCTTTTGTTCTTTGACTTTGTTCTTGTTTCTCTGTCTTCATTTCTGTGGCATTTTGCTTCCATTGAGACTTATTTAGTATGCATCAGTTCCTGCGAGTTACTATCAAGGCTATTTTTCATTCTCTTATATTACTACTTGATACTTTTGTATCGTGGCAGGAAGATTGAACAGGGTATTACCGCTCTCATGGTGTTTTTCTGGAATGGATCTTATCACAGGATCCAGTGAAGTCCCAACAGGTACAAGGAAACTTGGCTAACTTGGCTGTTTTCTCTTTACAAATAACTCAGACCTCATCATATAAAAAAATTAGCATTAACTGAATAGTATGTGTTTAACAGCATTTGTGCTTCCACTGCTGTGATGACACACACTGTAAAAGGGCATATATATGTATTTATTTATACCTATTTTTTATATATATGGTCTACTTTGTATTCCCTCTTTCCGTTCCCTTGTACAGGTTGGTGTCCTGGGTGATGAAGAAGAGTGGGTGAGTCTTCTTGAGGTGGAGAATGAACCTGATGCTCAGATGCTGGAGGTACCAAACCTCACTCCTTACACTCATTACAGGTAAGAACAGCAGGTAATTAGCTGCAACATGAAAAAAAAAAAAAGTAAATAGCAGCGTGGAACAGCTTTCCTAATCAGAAACATCTGGCTGGGTTTTATAATCTGAACTAAAGGGAAGAGGTTTGCTGTTTTCACAGGTCATACTTAAAAGTACTAATCTGATATTGTTAATTGTAGTTTACATACAATCCAGTTGATAACATTAAGAAGGAAATTCAAGTGCCCAGTGAAATGCTTTCACAAGTAACTGCTCTCCTGTGACTTCCCTCTCTGAAGGGAGCACCAGTGGAACATCAGCCAGTGACAGATCAATTGTAGTTAAACTGGTGCAAACCTGTAATTACATATTTGCATCACCTTAAACATCACTTTATTGATTTAACTTAATTTGGTAACATCAGTTAGATGAAACCTTTGTTTATAAGAATTTACCAAGTTAAGTTTAATAGATATAAGCAGTGCCTAAACTGATTGAGGTGACTCTGCATTATGGGTGCACCCCAGTTAAACAAGATTGATTTTTAAATCAATCCAATCCAAGCAAAGCTGTGGTAGAGACAAGACTGGAGACTTTGAGGGACTCAATCCTAATGAAAAATACTTCCATAATTTCGCTTGCTAATGCAGAGGCTGGTTGAAAGGAGATCTAGTGGCAAGTGTTAAATCAGCTTACTAGAAACTTGTCTGTTTTGTGCTGGCTGAAGGGCCTATTAACCAACCTGTTGTAAGCCGGGAGTAGGTGCAACCAAGTAGAGCTCATGTAATTTACAACTGATTCTGTGCTGGCACACTAATTTTCTTCTCTTGCTCACAAACCTGGGAGCATATTGAATTTCTCACTAACTCTCCACTGAAGTGTTTTAAACCTCATCTTCCAGAGCTAAACGTTTTACTAAAAGGTCTTTGAAAAATTTTTGAACTTGAGCAGAGATTTCTGGTGCATAGGTTTAGGAAAATTATCTTCAGGTTAAGAGGATTTTGCTCTCCACATAAAGGTGGATCCTTAAAGCTGAAAAGGCAGAGGTGAACAGTAAAATGCAGGTGGTACCACAGTTCAAGGTTCACTGTCCCTGGAGAATAAGGAAAACTTCAGCACCCAGCCAGGTGTACGGAGAAACATCCTTGGCATAGCAAGTAATGAGGGAGTATATGAGAAATTTGGGGTGACTGGTTTTTTCCAGTTGTTAAACTTTTTGGTTTATTTCTGTATCTCATTTCTCTCTTGTATTAATTAAATTCTGGAGTGATCCCATTTATGTTGGGATCTTTTCAACATCCAGTTCTCCTTTGATTTTTTTTCGTTGTAAGGCAGCTCCTTAAATATTGGCTATTTTTTTTCTCTCCTGCATGCACTGATAGGAGCTTTTCTGCTTTTGCTTCAGTGTTGAGCAATTTTGTACAAATTTCTGAAACCTAGAAAGTTGCTGCCAAATGGATTTGTTGTCCCCTGATGAGCTTCAGTCATTGCCCACTACTGAGGAAGTTCACCATGAGAGCTGATTATCAGAGCACATCTTTACAGGCCATTCTTTTCTATATTTCGGGCCAACGTTTGAGAGTGAAATCAGGACAGTATTTGTTTAATGTCTTTCCTTTAGTGCATTTTGGAGGGAGATCAGAGCAGGTAAATAAACACTGCTGTGTTGACTGGCTCATCCTTTGCCCCAGCTCAGTCATTAGGTCCAAAAATGAAGTTTTTGATGTGAACAGGTCCCGTGTTTATGTGCAAGTGCTGGGTAATTCCAAATGCTTGTGATGGGTGAGAGTATCTGAAATGTACAGCACATCTTAATTATTTGGTGCTTCTTGTAAAGAAAGATTTCCCTAAATCTTTTGTGACCCAATAAGGATTTCTATTGTAGAAAAGATGGTTTCAAGCAGACAGGGTATTTTTAAAAGATGCATATCCATATTAAATAACTTAATCTTTCTTGTGCAGGAAGGCTGAAAATGCAGCACAGGGATAAATCAGCCTCCTTCAACGAGTAATTGAGGGGAAATGTTATCTCTAGTATATTTTTTATATTGACAGGGAATGAGACTATCCTAAGTTTGATATTTTAATACCTTTCTGAATGTATTGTATAAGCATCGCAAGAGAAAATCACTTACTGCCAGCATAAGCTCATCAGGCTTGGTATAATTAACATAAATTTCTCACACAAATACCTAAGTTTCTAATAGACCCTAAGCTAATCTCATTTTCAATTTTTAAATACCTGAGAGGATCTGAAAGCAGTTACCATCAAGCATCCCGCGGTGAATACAAAGGGGGCCCGCGTGCAGCGACCTTTGCGGAGCGTTTCGAGAAGCCCTAATTTGTATTTTTCCATCCTGGAAAAGCGAGGTACCGTTCCCTGAGCCCTCAAGGCACGCTCTGCATCCTTCCCCCCCTTGCTCCAGGTTCCGGATGCGGCAGGTGAACGTGGTGGGCCCCAGCCCCCTGAGCCAACCTTCCCGGGTCATCCAGACCCTGCAGGCCCCGCCGGACGCGGCCCCCGGGAGCGTCACCGTGCGCACGGCCAGCGAGACCAGCCTGTGGCTGCGATGGGTGGTGAGCAGCACGGGGGGACGTGGGGATGGAGGGGAGCTGGGTACCACTGCCTGGGACAGGGCTGCTCCCCCTGGGGCCGGGCCAGCCCTCCCAAAGCGCCTCCTCCTTGCGTTCAGCACAAAGGAGAGTAGCAGCCAAATTGTTTCCTTTTCCAGAGTAGTCGGAAATCTGAGCCTTACCTTAAGTGCCTTATTAATCAAATAAATTGCCTACTGCCACTATTTCTGCCACTTCGTGAGGGGAATGTGCGCCTGTGTAAAAACTTGGCTCTGAGGATCCCTAGGAACCACGGTCTGGGTCAGCATGTGGGGCAGGAATGTAGCACTTGAGCCAATTTGCAGTTTTCCAGGGCTCCGCTGTTTGCTCTGTACAAAACGGTCCCCAGAAGGTGCAGCCGTGGTTCTGACAGCTGTGGCGCAGCAGCAGCAAGGCTGGCACTCCTGTAGGAAGATTAGATGTATCTGAAACGGTGTGGAATTATGCACTGAGTGCAGAAATAAATGATGAATTGTGAAGATGCGGCGTTTGTGGACATCGTTGTGCCCCTTTGCCTATCTCAGTTACCTCCAGAGTTGCCACGTTAGGATTTACTTTGCAATTAACCTGCTTCAGAATGGGTTGTTTTCACCCCTGTTAGGCAGACTTTTCCATTGGGGTTGCTGTGGTATGAAGTTGATGAAGCACAGGTTTCCTTTTGCCCAAATGTTAGCTTTTCCATGCATAAACTCATTATGGCTGGAAGTCACAATCAGGCTGGGAACAAGAGGGTTTTTCTCCTGTTGGAAAGGAATAATTCCAGTTTCTCAACAGGAGACTGCACTTAATTCTGAACCTTGCAAGACCAAAACGTGAAACCTGAAGGTGTCTCCTCACTATCCATAGAAGAGCCATTGCAGTTCCTTTGATAGGGCCCACATAACTCTCTCATGGCTCTTCTGTGTGAATAACATGCCCACATTGTATGTCTGCCATCAAAATTAACTCAAGGTTGTTCTGACAGACTTTAAAACATTAAGATTATGCTACCTGGAAACCTGTTTTTCTTGAGTCAAACTGTGCAGGGTTCAGGAGGAGCAACAGCCACAGCTAAAAGTGACCCGATAAACCTTTCTCATGCTTAATAACATCAATATTTGAAAGTGTTTAATCTCTTTTATTTCAAGACCTGCAGGTGAATCTGTTTTCCTCCGGGAGCTGGGAATTCCTCCCTTTCTGCAGAATGAGGGTCACGTTTCTAGCCCTGCATGCCTGCGGGGTAGAGTCTTCTAAGCTGTGAAATGTTAATGTGTATCCAGCTTTTCCAGTGAATCAGAACCGAATCTCAGCCATCCGTGGCATCGTGTAGTTAGTTTTACAGCAGAAAAACTCCAAACTTTGTGAAGTAGGCTAATTATTTCATATTTTAATCTCTGAAATAGCTTGGGGAGTTAGAATACTAGAATAAATCTCTGCTGATAAATGAGTAGGCAGAGAGTCAGTAAAAAAAAGTAAAAAATGTACGATAAATGAATTTGTCACATGCTTCAGCAATTTATCATTCATTTCCATAATTAATCACAAAGCTCTGAAATATATTGTATTCATATCATCTCTGTTGATACACCCACAGCAAACGGCTTGCTTTTGTGAGCACATCTACTTGGTTCAAAATGAAGGTAAAAAATCTAAAGAAAATTTCAAGCAGCACAGAAATGTAGAGCTCGTGAAGCCTAAACCAGAAAATCAGCCTCTTGATCTTTTTTGCCTTCCTATGGCCTTACATGGAACGTGTTGTGGAAAGCCCTGGAGACGTGTTCTGATGGGAATATTGTGTTTTCCTGTGTCCCTTGGCAGCCCCTCCCTGACACCCAGTACAACGGCAACCCCGAGTCCATGGGGTACAGGATCAGGGTGTGGCGTGTGGACCTGCTGTCCCCTGCCCTGGTCAAGGTCATCAGTGACCGCCTGGAGCGGGAGTGCACGGTGGAAGGCCTGGAGGAGTGGACAGAGTACGAGCTGCAGATCCAGGCTTTCAACGCCATCGGGGCAGGGCCCTGGAGCGAAGCCGTGCGGGGTCGGACGCGGGAGTCTGGTGAGTCCGGGCACCACAGACACACCTGAGGACTTCACTCTCCCCCCTTTGGTTCAGGTTTTGATCTTTGGGCTTGGTGTTTCGTTGTTGGGTGGGGTTTTTTTTGCTTGCTGAGCCATTAAATGTGAAATGGAATTGAAAAAAAAAAAACAATCGCAAGATGCACTGAAGGCAAAAAGACGTATAGATATTTGAAAGGGTTATTTGCTTTTTTTATTCCTACCCTGCTTTCATGCACAAACCTGCAGGTTTTCTATTTAAAGGAAACAAAATAACCTCTCCCCATTTCTGCCCCAGTGTGGACAGCACAGGGAGAGGCTTGTATAGAGACTCCTGTGGCTGACTTCCTCTCTCACACCTCCTCTTCCTCCCCAGCACCCCATTGCCCCAAATCCTCCCCTTTTCCCTGCCTGCTTCTAGGCTGAGGCAGATTTTCTCACAGCTGTAGTTACCTGGAATTTCCTTTCAAGCACCAAATAATTCTAAAAGGGCACAAGTCACTTCAGAGAGCTGATTATTTCTCTCTCAGAGAGAAATAAAATAATTATCTGAGGTTTTGATGGCATGTTTTCAAACCTGCCTTCCAAAATTGCGTGTCCAAGGCTATATAGACATAACCTGCTGACAGATCTAGAGCACCAGGGCTGTATTGTTGAGCTGCATTGTCCAGGCAAGCACAGAGACTTCAAATATCAGAAGGAAACTGTCACTCTCAGGCAACATTAAATTAATGTTAGCTTGGTAGCAACAGTGCAGGCAGGTGTTGAAAAGCTGCTCTCTAGGTGTTGACTTCCCCCAAACCGATTTCCAAGCCTACCCTACATGTATGTACCTGGGACATGAAAATTTATATTGCAAGTTAGTTACAAAGTGGGTGGTACATGTGGTTTGAAAGTTTAATAATTAAATCTCTTTGTGACCTGTATTTATGCAAGGTTCAATGCTGATATTTCTTCTTGTATTTTTTTTCCGATTTTTCTTCATTAAAAAAGTTTGGGGATTTAATCCTGCGCATGCCCTGTCCTTACATATGCATGTCTGTGCCCTGTGTACCACTTGGTGGGAAGTGAGAACAGGCATGGCAGAGTTTGGTCTGCTGGTTCAGATAACTCTGCTTTGAACTAGCCAGGGAGGAGGCTAAACAAAGTCATCCCCCTCCATTAAAGTGCTGCTCTCTGGGAAGGAGTAATTGGAAAGCGATTGCCAGAGGTCTTTTAAACAAGGTTTGTGCTGGAGTTAGAGATAGCACGACCCAGACAAAACACTTCTGTATCATAATAAAAAGATATCACATCCTCCACTTTCGCCTCTCAGCTGCTCTTCAAACACTTCTTTTGAAATGTAGTAAATACTGAGATTAAGTCATTTCATAAAACTTTAGGATTACAGTGCTCTTGCTCAGCATCTAAAGATCAGAGGTTATGTGTGGATTTGGCATTTTCT
This sequence comes from Atrichornis clamosus, assembly GCA_013400975.1. Classification (NCBI taxonomy): domain Eukaryota; kingdom Metazoa; phylum Chordata; class Aves; order Passeriformes; family Menuridae; genus Atrichornis; species Atrichornis clamosus. The sequence goes on from WBMZ01004188.1 coordinate 288,804, forward strand.
CTGGCAGTATTAAGAGAAGGTTGACTTGAAACTGATTGTAGGAGGCACACAGAACCCGGGATCAAAATAACACAAAGCTGTGATCCAGGCCGTAAGGACTCATTTGTTTTTTTCCATATGTTTTCTTTGATACTGACATCTGATTTCTTGCATAGAGCAAGAGCTCAGTCTTTTGGCTGTATCTTTTTAGATTTAGAGTATACAAGCAGCGCTGGCTTAGCAGCAAACTGTATGAAAGCACTTCAGGGAATCCGGAATTAACCTGGATGCACAGTCAAATGGGGTTAAAATGCAAATAAAAGATATTTAAAGCCAGAGAGAAAGGTCAAAGCACTTTTAGGTCTGTCTTCTAAACTACAAAAAAAATTCTGTTTATTACTTATGTTTTCAAAGCACTTCAAAAGCAGGTGTCCTAAATACTTCTATTTTGGTTTTTTAGATACAGAGTCTTAGGGAAGTTGGTTTTGCTGGTGCTGTGAATTGTAAACATCCCTCACAGCTGGCCAGAGGTACTTTGGCCAGGAGCATGTGGTGGTTCATTGACAGAACTCCTGGTTCCATGTTTTACACAGGAGATAAGGAGTAGAGCCCGGGCACTAAACCAGGTCATGGTATCTGATGGCATTGCAGCCACTGGAATCCAAAATCTTTATTGAAAATAAAGCTGTGTTTGAGCATTTCTGTTTATTTTAGTTTGTGCAATCACATCACTCATAGCTGAGCCCAAATGCCAACAACAATAGTGGGGCATGTCATTACAAGTACTCACTGGTTTCTGAAGCTCTTGAATGTAAAACAAACTGAAACCAAAGAAACTCTGAGAGAATAAATAATGCTCTAGGTTTTGGCAACACAGGCTTGAAAAAACACTTAGGAAATCCTAAAATGAAAATCTGGGGTAGGGCTGCAAGCAACTGAAGATGGAGGGAGATGAATTAGGATTTCTAAACAAGACAGGTTCTATCAATCCAGAATGTTTTCGTAGTGTTAGAAATTAAATAGCTCATTAAATTTTACAGTGTAAAATAACTGCAGAGTAACAAGCTCAGTTTCCACTCAATAAATTGACAATGACAGTAGGTCCAATATAGAGGAAGCAAGAAAATGGAAAGACATCTGATGTATTAGAACAACCTTGGCAGGCTGCTTCCTCTTAGATACAGACCCTCTTGTTTTCAAAAAAATTCATCTCAAATACAACTAACCCAGTGCCTTAATAGATTTTGTGCTCTTAATATTCAGCTACATGAAGGTGTGCACTTGTCTTGCACGATGAGCTACTGTAGGAGCATGGTCACACATCTATGGCAGGGATCAATCTTCTGATGCTTCGGAGGCTGACCTTCACAGAGCAGTTCCTGTGCTGTGATAAAGCATCTCTCGATAATTCAGATGTGGTCCCGTGTCACTGTGGGAATTTGTCAGTTTGTACAAGCTGAGAATTTGGCCCGCAGTATCTAATTTCATAGACAAAATGGATGTGTGGTGCAGCTATGCCACTTTTGCCATGAACCTTGGTGGAAATTTGCACTCCTTAACTGACGTCAGATGTGCAATGTGCCGCTTTAATTTTTGCTTCCAGAAGGAGTGAGGGATGTGCAGCTAAAATGAGCTGCAGAAATGGAGAGAACCGCTGCATCCCACTCTCTAGCTTTCCTAGAAAGCCAGAATACAGACTAGCTTATTAAAAGCTCCTTTTGGCCCAGTTAGAGACATAAAACGACGTAATTTGCTGTACGTCAGATGTGGCTGTGTCAGATGTAGAAAGAGGATGCATGATTTCAGATGCCAACGTGGATAACCTTAAAAACTTGAGCTGTTATTGAAGTTCCAGTGCAAAGTGCCAGGAACTGTGTAATTCCCTGTGTTTGATCTTCTCTAGTGCACCGTGCTGGCAGTTTGCTGGATTAGCTCATCGTTTAGTTTCCGTGTTTCCGGTTCGTTTTCTTAAAGCTCTGGGATTTTTTTGGACACTGTTGCTTGGCTTCTCTGCTGTTCTTGCAGGTTACTAATGAGAACCCAGCTTTGGTGCTTATAACAAAGTCTTCAGTGCAACAGTTAAGGAAACCAGCATTAGAGGAGGGAGCTTGGAGAGGAAAGAGGGATTATGTGCCTCACTCACTAATTAGTCATAGCAAACTATAATTTCTTTGAATCAGGGCTTCCTGAGAGAGGAGAGGGTCAGAGAAATGAAGGTTACATTTCAATTCGTTCTTAAAGGGTCAATCAAAGTCTGTTACTTCATAAAAGACTGGCAACAATAAGATCCATAAAATCACTTGCAAGTCCTGTATTCATATTAGAATAAAATTCTCAGTGCTGATGTGAGAACTGAAGATTTAAAGCTAGCTCAATGAACACAAGGATTTTTGCCATTTAGGCATTGAACTTAGATTCCTTTCCAGCGAGAGGGGACGTTCAGCTGCTGTGTCACTGGGAATTGAGAGGGCTCTGGGCTAATGAACCTTCAGAGAGAGCATTCTCTCCTTTGTCAGCTGTGCAGTGCCCCCAGCAGCAGTGACCATCCGCAGCTCAAAGCCAGGACGTGCTCGGGGCCAGCCCGGGCACAGCCTCCACCTTCCGTGAATTCGGGAGAGCTCCTGGCTGCTGATCAAAGAGGAAAAGAAATATTTGTAAAATAAAGTAACTTTTTCTCTCTTGAAAGGCTTCAAACCAGATAAAATGAAAATAAATGTGGCTGGAAAGGGCTTCTTTCCTCTACAAATTCTGGTTTCTTGTGACCCACCTCCACCCTTTCTCTCTCCAGAAGTGATTCATGTGGGAGTAGCTCTTTGTGAAGATCTACAGATAAAGTTATGGCAGCTATCCAAAGACATTCATGGCTCCTGGCAATCTATTTTCCTTTAACATAATTATATCCTTGTGGGGGATAAATCTAGGAGAAGATTTAAAAAAAAAAAAAAAAAAAGGCTCTTCAGTGTTGGAGGGAAAAAAAATTGGATTTTAGTCTGCTTCAGTGTCGTGTGATGGTGCTCTGTTTCTCATGTCCCAAATAATTGTTATCAGGGAAATTGTTTCAGAAATTACTGTCTCTGCCGTTAACCTCGAGTGCACAACGGTGGGGGTGCTACCTTGTTTGGGGGGGGTTCAATTTATATTAATACTGGTGTCCTACTCATTATCTCATTCATGTTGCTAGGAGCTTCAGGAGCTCGCCTCCAAAACAGCAGATCTGTTCTTTCATCCGGACAGCCAGGAAAGCATTCCTTTTGGCAGAGATTTGGGCTCCTTTTTGTGGTGTATTCAGGACCTAATCAAGCCTTACTGTCCCTAAGTGCTTGTGTAACATAACTTGGTGAATGTTCTCTTCAGGTCTGACAGGTGTACCAGGCTTTAGAAAAGATTGTACCCTTCAGGTGTTGGAAATGCCACAGGAAAAAAAAAAAAATGCAAAAGGGCAGCTTAAAATGTGAACTCTTAAAAATAGCCTCACATCCTGCTTGCATAACGTGACATGCTATTAAGCTTGCCTACAAAAGGCTGCAGTTGTGTGGTGCTGCAGCTCTTAGAGTTTTAATGGCATGGGAAAATGCAAGTTTGCTCCTCTCTGGAGTCAGAGAAAATTACAGTGTTCCTGTGCCATCAGTTCTAATGGTGTTTCTAGTTTCATAAGAGCCAATTTTGCAACGTAAATGAAATAGGCATCTTTCATTGACGCCGTTATCAATCGCTGAAAATACACCTTGTGTTAATGTATCCCTCTCTAATTGATGTATTGCAAATGTTGAGGGCTATCACATCACCAAAAGGCTCAGAGGTTAAAGAACTTCTTACTGAACTGGGAGTGCAATCCAGTGGGGGAAATTATTGCTAGCTGTAGACAAGATGCTATAATTTCCTTTCAGATAATATAGGAAGCCACGAGGGCATAAAATTTCTTGTTAGAACAGATTGTGCTATAAGATAAACTCACATTCAGAAAGATTTCCGGCTTTTGGCATAGGAAATAAAATGTATGGGAAAGGAATACTAGGAGATAGACTTGTGGAGAAGTCCAGAAATTTAAACTCTGTTCTAATTACTGCAAATATATAGAACTAGAAATTTATTCATAGCTGTCAATATTTACTGTCTGTCTGTAGACACTGATAAGTATTAAATGTTTAGCTCTTTACAAACATTGTCATTTCTGAGATGAACTGGCAAGAAACTGTGAGACAGGCTGAAATATAAAGACGATGTAGAATGAATACAAGAGGAAAAGGGATTGTCTGGTACAGATTCCAGTCTTTTTGGGTTTGAACACTCTTCTGTGGGATCCTGGAAGAATCTCGAGCAGGTAGGGAGATGGAGCAAAATGATCTGATGTGTCTGACTTATTTCTGCTCTTTGGTAATGCTGTGTGATTCCAGTTCCCTCTGCTCCTCCTGAGAATGTCTCTGCTGAAGCCGTGAGCTCAACCCAAATCCTGCTGACGTGGGCAGCAGTCCCTGAGTCTGAGCAGAATGGTCTCATCCTGGGGTACAAGGTATGCAGCTGGAGTTTCACACTCACTTGATTTTTAGTGCATCCCCAGGATATGATTTTGTATTTGTTATATATTATTCACCTTAAAATAATTCATATTATTCTTAAGTCAGCTGGAGAAGATGCAGGAAGTGTGCTGGCTTTGGAAGGGGTGATTGGTGAATATAATCTCATTTTATATCGGGTGAAAAGGAGGAATCTCCCTCTCCTCAGTCCTCATGCAACAATCCCTTTCTTCTGTGTTTCATCTACATTTCTTCTGCAGATCCTTTACAAGGCAAAGGATTTAGACTCTGAGCCCAGGAGCCAGACAGTGAGGGGGAACCACACGCAGTCAGCCCTGCTCTCCGGCCTGCGGAAATTCGTCCTCTACGAGCTGCAGGTGCTGGCCTTCACCCGCATTGGGGATGGGGTCCCCAGCTCCCCAGCAGTGACAGAGAGAACCAAGGATGATGGTACGTTTCAAGGTTACCAAAGTAGCCGTTTCTTTGAGGCCAACCTTTTAGCACTGCTTTGTTTTAGTGATGCAAGTGTAGTCGGCAACTGTTTGGATTTTGGGGGGATTTAATTTTTTTTTTTCAACTTAGAACCCAGAGGATTTTGGATGTACCTGGTATGACTCAGCAGCATTCCATTGGTCATGGGCTGAGCATCTGGCAAAAAAACACAGAAAACCAGTGTCCCCTATTTCCTCCTTCCCCGCAGCTAATGAAGAGGAAAAAAAATCTTATGGTATTGAACTCTGAAGCTTGGTGGAGATAATTTCTATTGAAGACAATTTTAGAGCCCAATTATAAATTCCTATTGAAGTTCAATGATGCTAAAATTTTAAAAAGTGCTGCAATTGAAAGCAATAAACAAATCTGGGTCTGATTGGACTGAAGAAGAACGATGGAATTTGCAACTTCAATAGTCCATTCTTGGTTTTTTTACCCCAAAAGTAGAAGACATTGACCTTGCAATGTGACCCTACCAACCTCCTTTGCAGCTGCCTCCAAGACTTCTGGGGGGCTCAGGAGCTTCCCAGTGCACTTGGATGTATTGAAGGAACCCAAGGGGGCACTCCCTGAGCACACTGGTGTGGTGCAAGTATTCCTACTGATGGAGTTCTGCAGAAATTTAGTTCAACTCTTGAAATACGTTTGGCTTTGCAAATGCTATAACTGCTTTTACTTTCATTACCTTTTCAGATTAAATATCAGTGTGAGAGGCTTCTGTTTAAGTCTCTCTCTTCTTCATCAAAATCTTTTCAAAGTAATAATGGAATCAACATTGGTTTACACAAGCAAATTCATTAAGATAATTTGGTTGGACTGAAAATGCATTCAGACTTCTGGCTTAACAAAACATTTTCCATGGAGTTCAGGGAACGAAGGAGTAGGAGCATGTGAGGTCAGGAACAGGGACAACAACTCCATGACATTTTTTTCTAGCCTTTTTCTCAGCATATTCCCTTTGTGGGGACCTGGCTTTTCTTTGAAAGGAAAAATAAGAAAAATTACTGTTAGCAGAACTCTGCAGGGAGAGAAAAAGCACTCAGTGAAATGTACATATCGGACTGTAATGAGAAATACTTAAAACTGTTTGTTTTGGATAACCCCATTATAGCAGTTCCCTCCTTAAGTGCATGTTGGCAAATGAAACAAATTGTTCTTCCATCTCCATACCCCTGACATAAATATGTTGTGTCTCCTCTGGGCTCAACTTAATTAAAAGTATCACCAGGAGTAATGCAGGTGGAATTTGTGCTGAAGGGGGAAATTTGTGGATGGTAATGTATGAATTAGCATCTCCTCACCTTGTGAACCTGGGCTGGCCAGCGCCGTCTGTGTTAATGTGCATCTCGCCTGCCCCAGGTTCTCCTGCTCACACCTCAGTGTTTAGGATGCAAATGTAAAGTCAGGAAGCAGTTCAGAGCTGTAGCTGATGACACGGAGAAAGGATATTATTAAATTTCAGCAGGTATGAAGTGGATTAAGCTATACAACTCTCTGTAAAGGCAGCTTGGTGTCTTGCTCCAAAGTGCATTGCACATTCACGGTGTAACGCTCTCAGTTACGCCAGTGGTGATGCTGCTGTGAGAAAAACCATTCAGAGCTCCTGGTGCCGTAAAAAAGCACTCCTGGTGAACTGGTTCTGTGTTGTGTTTGGTGTCTGAGGGTGTTGGAGGCCTTTATCCATGGACAGGACTCTTCAGAATAAATGTACATTACGCACATGCATAGGTGCTTCCAGCCATATGCTTACTGGAGAGGTACGGCTTGGGCTGTAATTCTGTACAGGGACAGCAGAAAACTTGTCATCCCTGTGATGTGCAATCCTTGCTACCACGATCCCTGTTTTTCCTTGCAGCCCCAGGGCCACCCGTGAGGCTGGTGTTCCCCGAGGTGAGGCTCACGTCCGTGCGGATTGTCTGGCAGCCACCCGAGGAGCCCAATGGAATTATCCTGGGTAAGATGGAGCAGCAAACCCTGGGCTGGGAGGAGAGGGCTGGAGACCAGAGCAAGTTGCAGCTGTTGGGTTTTCCTTCACCTTGCACATGGGCAAATTTGTGGCTGAAGAAAAGAAAATAGGCTGCTGTCAGCTGAGGGACTGTGGTGAGGGGGAAAGTCTGTGTGGCTCCATTTTCCTGAGCCAGACTTCGGTGTCGTTCAAGGCACTGAGCCTGAATGTCATCTCTCTTCCCATCTGTAACCTGTTTGACTGACTGTTTGGAAAAACTGCCTGGAGATCTGGGTTTTCCCCACCTTTGCCAGACATGCCCAACATTTTAGTTTCACGTGTGCTTCCATTTTATTACTTCCTTTGGTAATACTGTCTGACAGGTCACAGGGACTTAAATCATATTTGGCTTTTCATCAAGAGAGGCAGCAAAGCACCACAGGAATTTGTGGAAAACCTTCTCACCTTCCTGCTCTCATAACTCTTGGGCTGCCTTTGCAGTATGTTCTCCAGCCACTATTGTACTTAAAATGTGAAGACTTTTACAATGTAAGAATCCATTCCTGCCTCTAAAATTAACGTAGCTCATAGTTACCGAGCAATTTTGTGTTCTCTGCTGATGCTGAACACGTTTTACAGTAGTTCTGGCTGGTGAGTAAAGATTTGTGTCTCAGTTCTGAAAACAGAAGCAAAAGCTTTTGTTTTTTTCTTGTACTCAGTCTGCCAGGCCTTTCTGCTTCTAATTTCACTGCCATCATTCAGGCTTACGTGTTTTAGCAGTATTTCCTAAGGCCTTCCTTGCTGGCTGGAGGGTGCCTGCTTCAAATGCTCCTGCAGAGGTGGCATCACTTAAAATACAGAACTAGTCCTGCATTGCACTTAAATCTTGAGTCAAGAACTCCAAGTGTTTGCTCAGGTGTGTCATTTACCAAAGTGATCCTGGCATCTGAAGACACAGGAAAAATCATCAAATGGCATCCGAAGGCAGACGCTGCAGGATTTTCTGAGCACGAGGAAGAGTCTGTGTGAAGCTTGGCAGCAGTGAGCTGCCAGAGATGGATCCACGCAGGGTTTCTCTGCAGCTCAGGGAAGCTTGGCTCCCAGGTTGTCTTGTGGGTTTGATTTGTTGCTTTTTTTAAGGAACTGTGTGTCCTAGAACTCGCTCTCAGCAGAGATTGAGATTTGAGTCACAGGATGTGGTTAAGGAGAAAAAAAAAAATCATTTGGTAGGAATGATGAGAAAGCACAAAAGACATTTTGCTCCCCCAACTGTGTTGCAACCTCTCACATTGCTGCACCTTGTCGGCCTCATTTGCTGAGGTTGCAAGCTCAGTGGAGTTGGAACTCTCCTTTATTTTGTCTTTGCAGAGTGCTTTGTGCAAAGCGTCCCCTCCTCAGCTGGTTGTTGCTCATTGCCATTATGGTGATGATAAAATGGTACAACCACAGGGTTGGAAGGAGAGGGAAGGGGTGTCCATTAAAGAGTCTTTGGCATGTCCAGCCTGTAGATTGTTGTTTCCAGTGTCTTTCACAGTCCATGCCCAGTAAGACATCCCAGTGTACTTCATATGGCCCTTGACTACACTGATGGTGTAACTAAGCAGGTTTTTGTCCTACTGTTAATTCCTGCCCTTTCCCACAGTGCACTTCCAGGTCAGCCAGTCCTTCTTTTACATTAAACTTCTTCTCTGTAAGTGTGATAATTCGCAGATGCCTTTATTGAATTTCATCTCACTGATTCCAGACCATCTCTCTTCATTACCAAGATCTCTTTAAACGACACTCATGTCCTCTAAAGTGCACACAGCTTGGTTTCATTTTTGGAGTTTGCAAGCAGATTGGCAATTCCATCAGCCAGGTCATTAATGAAAGTATTAAACAGGACCAGACTCATCCATGAGGTCTCATGAGAGCTGACTTAATATGTCCTCCCAGGTTGTTAGCAAATCATTGATAAGAACATTTTGACTTTATTTTTTTGTTATGTGTTCGTCTCTAAATTTGTCGTCTTTTTCTTAGATCCTGTTATTCTGTTTGCTTTTGGTGGGATTGTGTGCAGCCATATTAAAGCCTTACTCAAAGCCAATGTGGGATCATATCTACCCTTCCCACCTGGCCAATTACACTGTCAAAATGGAAAACAGATAATTTGATATTTAGTATTTACTCCAATCAAACAGATATTGTCTGTTCCTTGGCACGTTATTATCCTCATGGATACTTGTATATTGACTCATATTTTTTTCCGGGATCTTTCTGGGTATTGAACTTTAGCTGGATTTGTCTGTAATTCCTTTAGTTGGTCCTGCCTCATTTTAAAAGATAGTGTACTCTGTGTGCCCTTTTGTAATATTCTGGGATGTCACCTGTCGCCCACAAGTTCTTGAAGAAAATGGCTAATTATTCAGAGATGGCTCCATCTCTGCAGGGCGAATTTCATCAGGCCTTTCTGACTTGATTACATCCAGCTTAACTAAATATTCGTTAACCAGCCTACATCCCTGCTTCCATTGTTGTCAGTTTTAATTTGTGTGGAGTATCTAGTCAGCATCAACTTCTTGCTGTGTGTTGAAAACGAAGCCATGGAGGTATCAGCCTTCCTTCCCTTTCTGCCTCACCTGTCCTGTGCTCATCTTTTCTTCCTGCTGGTTGGCCTGTCCTCCTCCTCCTCTCTCTTGGATTTCTAATGTATTTATAAAATCTTCCTCATTGCCTTTGATGCCCTTCAGGTTGTAACTCACTTTGCTCTTTGGCCGTTCAGATTTTGTCCCTAGGTGCCTGTGCTGTCTATTTATACACTCCCTTAGACCTGTGTCCTGTTTCAACTTTTTGTCCAATTCATTTTTGATGTCCAGGTCATTAGTGAGCTCTGAATGCAAACATATTGGCCTCTTAACATCTTTCATCTATGTTGGGATAGTTGTACCTCTTTTTTTTATGTCTCTTAAAATGGTCAGCTAACCTGAATTCCTTTTTCCCTTAGAATTCCTTCCCAGGGGGATGTTACCTGCCAGTCCTCCCTGTCCACATCTTTGAAGTCCATTGTCTTTATTCAACAGTTCTCACTCTATTATTTTTTCACTGGTAGAAATACTGAGGTTCCTGGAGGAAGTAGTTAGCTGCCAAAGAGAGAAAAAGTGAAAATTGCTCATGCTGGGTACTTCTGTGATCTCTCCTAAGAAGTGAGCTGTGCTTCAAAAACAGATAAAAAAACAATATATAGCAGTCTAAAGAAAGGTTGCAAATTTTTGACTGGCTTTTTTTTCTTTTCCTGTGTACACTTTTTAAATATCATTACTATAATGAGCCTCCAAAACATCACTGTAACCCCCTGGTCAAGTGCACTGAAGTGGAGTCATTGGGAAAAATAAGTGAACATAATTTTGTGCACTGCCCTTCTATTCACTCATGGGGCTCAAAAGAAAAACCAGTTGCTTTGCAAGAGCAACTTATATTCAGAGCCTTTGAACTAATGTTCCTGCTCTGCCTGCCTTGTCCTCTGAGTATACATGCACCTTTGCAGCTAACATTTTTGTAATCTATATAAAAACATGTTCTAGCATTTCAGAGAGAGATTAGCAGGATGAAATACTGGCAGGCACCAAGAGGGAAAAACCACTTGTTTGTTTGTTTAAATATTTTACTGTGCCAGGCTGCTAGATATTTCCCTTTTTCCTTCTGGGAATGTTACACCAACCATCTGAGGCTTCGCTCTGTCTTCCTTTCTGCACTCAGTTCAGCCAGCACCCACATAGTTCCTTCAAATACTATTAAAGATAAATGAGGCATTAATGTGCATATGTGCACTTCCAGCTATGAGCTCCCCCTGAAAACAAGAGCTTAACCCCCATTCTCCCAGGCCCTGGTTAGTATTCCTCACAGTATCCTCGTGTTTAGCATTTACCTGGAGCTTACTGCAAAAAAAAAAAAAGTGTAAGAACTCCGCTGAGAGTTAGAACCAAAATTGGATGTAATCCATGTTTGCAAATTCCTATTTTGATCCCAGGCTGCATTTGCACACCCGCTGGCCCTAAAACAGATAAGCAGGAAAACCAACAAACTGGATTGCTGCTCCGCCGTGCCGCGCGTAACCTCGCGGCGCCGCTTGGCTTTCCCCGAGTTCTCTGACAAATTAATAAGTGTTTGTATCTCTGCTGCACCGTGGCCTGCACCAACGGGTGCTGTCACTTCTGAAGGGCCTTGTACGGTGATGAGCTTGAAAGCTTTTTGGTATTCATGGGGTGTCGCCAGCCTCCTCCTGCCTGTTTGCTTTGGGGAACCCACCGGCCGTGTCGCAGTGACCCAGCGTTTAACAGGCAGCCCAGGCTGGTGCCACTGGCCGAGTTTGGAAAGTGCAGCTCGTGGAGCTGCTTGCACTTGTGCAAAAAACACCCAGAAAGAGATGCTAAAGGGAAAAAATAAGCCTAGTTTCAATGAAAAAACTAAACTCCTGAAGATTTGATCTTTCACAGAGGTTTTTTATGCTGCGTTGGCCTGGTGAATGGCAGCACTGCCAATAGCAGAAGAGATTTGGGACCTAATGCTTATGTGGGAAAAAAACTAAGAAAATGAATGACTGACTGACTGACTGAATGAATTCTTCTTATTGACCATCCAGATACTTCACATTCTGTACAATATTCCCTTCCCCAAAAAGTTTGCTCTGATCACCTTTTAAAGGTTATACTTCCATTCATAACCTTTGATTAATTTTTTTTTTTTTGGTCTAAGATCTCTGCAACATCTTATTGCCATAATCTAGTAAGGAAAGGAAGCTGCTCATTCCTCCACTGCAGCAATTGCCTGTTATAGCCCTCAAGCATACATTAATTTCTCTTTGAACACTTTCCATTTACCTCTATTGATTTGCCTCGTTTGATTTCACTTAACATTTCCTTTCTTCTCCTATCCCTTGTTGCCGAAATTCATCAACTTAATAATTTTATCTTTTTGATCTTGCATTAGCCCTAGTTATTAACCAAGCTGTAGTTTAAGTACTGAGTCTTCCGTGCCACTCAGAAAAAGTAAAAGTAATGCTTTTTATGCCAGTCTGTAGCCTGGTTGTCCCAAACTGTCTAATAGGAGATGCAGGGGATCCAGATGAAATACTGGGTGTCTCAGGTGGGCTGTAGGTAGCAATAAGAGCGAGCTGAGTTCAGGTGTAGAGGTTGGATATTTACCTTGGAATCAGACCCGTGGAAGTGTTGAGGTTTTTAAGAAATTTGTAAAGGTGATGGCTCTGGTTGTGTAAACTCTGCCTGAGATATCCAGGAAAACAGATATTTCCCCAGCCTTTCAGCCAACACGGCAGATGTAGGAGAGGACAGTGAGAGCTGGTGCTGTTTTTCACAGGGATGCATGGAAAGGGAGTTTGCAGAGCCTGTCACAGAGACAGGCTGTGACAAGTGATTTCCTCTTTCTCATGGCTAAATTAGTTTTTTCAGTAGCCACGGACCCACTCTTGTGTAAGACGTTATAATGGCCTAGATATGGATGTGTTCCTTTGCCTAATCTGTGGGTGTTTGTAATTGCTTTCCAGCATGAGTAGCACCATTTAGCAGTAAATAGTTATCTTTCTATTCCCCCCTTACATTTTAACTACACTTCATATTTTACAAAGGTTTAGAAAAGAGAGGAAATTGCTCAACAAGGATATGTCCCAGATATCATACTTATCTTTTAATAACTAGATAAATCAACTTTTCTATTCTTTTAATATTCTCTGTTTCCCTCCAGGTCTTATTCTTTACGTCTTATGTCCCTTTATCAAGCTTCTTTAGCCATCTTAGTTGCTTCTTCCTTCATCTTTCCTGCTTCTGTAAAAATTTCCCCAGTGCTTTTCTTTGACTATTTTTCCTCCTCGTTAAGATCCTGCACTGGGGTTTTCACTCCCACATTCTTCACATCAGTATAAACAAAAAAGATCATATATATCACTTCCTTCTCCCCCTTGCTCTCTGTCTTTCTGTGGACTTTTAAAAAAGATCAAAATATTACAGTATTAAAGGTACAGAAATACTTTGTTGAAATACATTGGACCAGTAATGGAAGAACTAGTCCCATGGATAAAAGGAGGTAATTTGCGGGTGGAAAAATGAAATGTTGAAAGTGTAAGTCCCCAAGACTTTGCTGGGATCTAAGCACACTCAGGAGTTCTGAAAAATCAGGCCACTTTTAATGGATTAGAATAGAATAGAACAGACTCTTTCAGTTGGAAGGGACCTGCAATGATCATTAAGCCCAGCTGCCTGACCAGCTCAGGGCTGACCAAGTTACAACATTATTAAGGGCTTCATCCAGATGGCTCTTAGACAGGCTTGGGGCATTGCCCACCTCTCCAGGAAGGCACTTCCAGGGTTTAACTACCCTCTCTGGAAATAAATAAATACTTCCTTGTGTCCAGTCTGAACCTTTGCTGAAGCAGCTTTGAACCATTCCCAGTGTCCTGTCACTCAATCCCCAGGAGATCACAGAACCAGGATACACTGGGTTAGAAGTGATCTTTAAAACCCACCCAGTCCAACCCCTCTGCCATGGGCAGGAACATCCTCAACTAAACCAGGTTGCTCAGAGCCCCATCCAACCTGACCTTGAATGTTTCCAAGGATGGGGCAGCCACCACCTCTCTGTGCCAGTGTTTTACCACCCTGGTAGATCAGCACCTCCCTCCCCACGTCCCCTGCTCAGGGAGCTGCAGAGAACAGTGAGGTCACTCCTCAGCTTCTTCTTCTCCAGACTAGACAAGCCCAAAGTCCTCAAACACTCCTCACAGGACACGATTCCCAGCCTTTGAAGAAGTTCTAATGCTGTGCACCCAGCTGTAGGAATAAGCCAACCACAGCCTGGGAGCAGGGGCTGAAGCCACAGGAGCTCAGAAAAGCCAGGTCCCTTCTCGAGCTGTTGGTGTAAATTGTTCCACGTGAAGCAGCCATGGCTGTTGCCCCACGTCCCCAAGCAGCTGCCAGAGAAGAAAGGACAAGGAAGCCCTGGTGCCTCATCAGTGGCACTGCGAGAGTCAGCACAACAAAATTAATACCATCTGCATCCCAGTTAAATTCCACTGTTTGTGACAGAGCCACACGCAAGCGGCATTGATTCCAGGGGCTGCAGGAACTCTGGGCCTTTTCTGTGAGTAGGCTGTGGCAATTGTTGCTTGTTCACAGTGGGAAATAAATGTTATTGAGTTTTCTCTAATAGCCATAAGTAAGATAAACCCCTCAGATTTCATGCACTGCCCATCCCGAGTGAAGCATGCCAAGTTTGGCTCCCCTTGGTCTTGTTACAGCCAAAATGTGGTGGGAGTTCAGACTCTAGATGGGATATTAAATCCATGAGAAGGAGGTGGCTCAGGTGCTGCGGACCCCTTTTGTCATTCGGAAGATGAGCAGAGGGTTGGCAGAACTGTGTCACGACTGTTTTGTTTTCAGCTGGTTTGATTTGGATTTGTTGGCTGCCCTCTGCCCTGTGTAACTCCATGAAGCGTTTAATCACACATTCAGCTCGGGCAATAAAACCTCACATCAGTTCTGGTATTAATTGATTTTGGAAGTCAGCTGCTGGACTGGAAGTTACCATTGAGCTCCAGAAGTGAGAGCCTGATTCAATTGCTGGGTTTACGGAATGGATTTGAACATTTGGCAGACCCTCTTTGGGGGACAGTTGTCGCTAGTGGTGCGTAAGAGCCCTGGAAGCCCTCCATGCACGGTGGAATCATTAATAACCCAGGCTAAACTGTGAGCTCCTGATTGTCAGGCAGGGTGGAAGGGGGGGTTATCACTTACAGGCATCAGCAAAATTGATTATTGAGACCTGCACGGATGAAGCAGGACCGCACAGTTTGCAGGCTCCTTCCTTGGGCTCTGGGCAAGGGCAGCGATGCTGAAGGAGAGGAGAAGGGTGGGTTTATTGGCAGTTCTGGGTTTATTGGCAGTTCTGGCAGGGGAGTGGGAGAGCTGAGGAAAAAGCAAGCACGGAAAGGAGGAGCAAACGTTAACTGGAACCATGTGAAGGCTGCATGGTTTGGGCAGTCCCTGCTGCTGGAGCTGCAGATGGAAAAACCTTGAGTTTGAGCCAGTGCTGAGACTGTAAGAGGGCGGAACAGCCTGTGAGTGTGGGTGCACACAGGTGCTTGGGTGGAAAGCTGGAACTGCAGTGTTGTCTTGAACCACCACAACCAGGTGACATATTGCACCAACTCTGTTTGTTCCTTTGCTTTCCAAAAAGATACCAGTATGTTCAGGAAAGATTAAACTGGTTTTGCATCTCGTTGGTATAAAGGATAGAAAGTGAACTCAGTTTTACGTAAGGTGTGTGGCATCTGCCAAAGAGCAGAGCTTTATAACACCAAAGGGAGTAAATTACTGTCTCCTGAGCTCAGATAAGCAAGTATTTAGGATGAACTAATACTGCTGGTGCTCTTGCAGGGTACCAGGTCGCCTACCGCCTGGCCAGCAGCAGCCCCAACAAGTTCACCACGGTGGAGGTTGGATCCACAGTCCGGCAGTTCACGGCTACAGACCTGAGCCCCGAGTCCGCCTACATCTTCAGGACATCTGCCAAGACCAGGCAGGGCTGGGGGGAGCCTCTGGAAGCCACGGTGATCACCACTGAAAAGCGAGGTAAAGCTTGCAAGCCACGGGTTGAGGGATTTTCTGTGCCCGCCTTTGAGCCTGCGCTGCACTGGGGGATTTTAATAGCAGGCTACACCTCCTGCTTCTCACCCCATAAGCCTGCCCCAATCCATAGCAACATCATGATTTCAGAAAGCAAGGCAGACTTTTATGAGACGCAGTTCTTCTAACCTGCCGGGCTGTTGGAATTGATTTTTCCATCAGCTGCTATATTGGCCATATGCAGCCTCCTTTTGCAGTCAGATGGGTTTTTTTCAGCTCTCTCGTTTTCTAGAAAGATTGCAATCTTAAGAAAGTAAGTGATGGATGAATTATATTGATTAGGGAACGCAAAATGAGAGGCAGTGGTGTTGCAGAATTTCTCCACGGCTCCTCCATTGTGCCTCAGCCCTGACCTAATGTGTTTGTAATTACTCTGGCCTTTCGCTGCCACACGCTCCAGCAGAGCCTTTGCATCTGGATTGCCCAGACCTTTTCTCCTTCTTGCATCAGCCATGAAATGGTTGTTTGCGTTCTGAATCTCTGGTCAAATTCTGTTCTGAAAGGAATCTACTTGAAGGTGGCATTTATGCACGTGTAGAAATGAAAGCAGATGCTTCGATATCAAACGTATCAAAATGAGAAAGACATGTAAGGTGTTACAGGATCTGCTCTGCATCACTGCTTGTTTTTAATGCTTCAGCTCAAGCAACTGCTCATTTTTCCAGTTTTAAAACTGACCTGTAGAGTTGAAGTTAGAAAAATTGCATTTTCTACTTGTGCATGAGGATTTTTATTTTTTTTTAATTCAGAGCTAAACAAGGAGGTATTGGTGAATATGTTGGTAGAGAACAGGAGTGCGCGTTTTCCACATTCCACTGCAAAGGATGTATCTGGTCTCTTGAGCTGGCAAAGTCAAAACAAGTCAGTGTAACTTTGCCAGCACCGCTGGGTTTTGTGCCATGTGCTGCTCTGACCCATTGTGCTGTCTGGATATTGATACTTTGGAGAAAAATTCTCCCTCAAAAATTAGAACCATGTGACTTCTGTGATTTATAAAAATCACAGTTCAGAGAGAAGCACACCAGGTCACCAGGCCAGATCTCCACAGACATCTCTCAACTGTTGTTAGAACTTTTTCATGTACTTGTTGGCCTGGCCTTGGTTCTTGCCTGAGTCTTGCATGCGATGCAACCAATGATACTTACTTTTAGTTCTTGAAATGTGCCCACCAAACAATCATTTGTTTAAAGTCCTTTCTACACCTTGCACATCATTTAATGCAAGAGTAAGGAATTCCAATTATTTTTGCCCACAGTATCTTCCTTATTATTTTCCTCTAACATTTCTAAGAAGAGAGGAAGTTGGTCTGATGTTCAGCCTCCAGCAGCAAGAACCTGTGAGGTGCATTTCAACTACTTCTGGCCTGTTTGGTTGGTGTTAAAATTCCCTCTGGCAGAGCTCTGCAGGTCATGTGCAGCCTTCCCAGGGCACAACAGTGCAATCCTCAGAGACAGAACCTCTGGAGATGTACAAGGAAACTGAAAGTGCCTCTGCTAAAGATCCTGTCCATCAAAGAGATTTATCAGCTCCAGGCTTCTCCTGCCCCTGATTGCTGTCAAAGGGGAGGTTCAAAGTCCAACACATGGAAGCTTCAGAAAAACCCCACCTTGCCAAAAATGCGAATTCTCAAAGCTCAGAGCCTCTCCTTCTCAGTAAAATGTGCTCAAATTTCTCAGACCGTGCTCGAGGATACACAATAGCTCAGGGCAGAACCCCCAGCTCTGCTGTGGGAACAATGACCCTTTGTTGCTATCAATGCTTTAGGGTTATCTCGAGTAGCCAAGTCACAGTATAACAGGAACCCTTTCTCTTCCTGATGGACAGCTCTGCTGGGTCTCTAAGTGCTGTGGAACTGAGAGTCAACTGAAGTGATCCCATATGTAAAGTGTAGGGCCAACAGAGTGAATTCTCACATCAGCAAGAGTGATACAAGGGGATGATAAAGAAATGTATCCAGTGCAGTTATTCTGCTAAGAGGAAATTAACCTGAAACTTGTATACATGACAGTAAATATTCTAGAGTGACAAGATATTTAATTCACATTAATAAAAATGCATTTTATAGCCTCATTGTCCTTAATACTAAGGTAGACAGACACAAAAATTCCCTTGGAAATTAGCAAAATTGGTCACTCTTGCCCTTGTAAATTCCTTGGTTAATCCCAGTATAAATCTTTACATTTTACAATGATACCTGTGATTTATAAATCCCAGGTTATATTGTGGCTGCATTCTCCAGAGGTTCTTCTGCAGTGCTTTGAGTCTACACAGTGATGTGATACCCTTTAGAACAGTCAACACCAGTGATCAGGGCAGAACTGAGTCAAAAAATTTAAATGTAGCAAGAAATTAAAAGTAGTCCGCAGAGTCACATGGCCTGGTAGAGTCAAGCCTTACATTCCTGCACAGACAGCTCACCTTAGCATTTGCTTGTGGCTAAACTCCCATAAATAAACTCTTTATACTAATGGTTTTGTACAAACAGTCAGGGAGTATATCTTGCAACACGGGAGATTTTAAGATCTCCCATTAGCAGCAGAAGGAAACCCAATCATGGGAGACTGACTGCAAGATCTGACCTGCCCAGCACTGCAGAGCTTATCAGCAGAGTGTATAAAACCCCTGCATGGCTCTCCCTTCCTCACACGGAGGAACCCCACGTCCCTGTCTCAGCCTGTCAGCGTAAGGCGCTGACCTTTCGCGCTGTGCTGCTGCTCGCGTGCTGCTGGCACCCAGGGCTTCCTGCAGCTAATAGCTTACAAGTCTTTGGGCACTGATGTCAGCAAGAGCAGGCCGCAGAGAAATGCCAAAACACACAGGAAATGGTTTGAGGGGGTGGCAGGGAAGTGAAGTGCTCGCCATACGGGGCTGTGAGGAATCAGGCAGGCAGAGGTGTGTTTATGGAAACAAGTGCTGATGAAGTTGAATTGAATTGCTTCTCAAAAGCAAGTCACTGCGGTGTCTCCAATCAATTTCTGCTTTATTACATGCCACACATTTTAATCAGAATCAATAATCTTCATGATAAACAATTAAACAATTATTCCTCACTCTATAGAGTTTCTCTATTGAAATCGATGGAGTGCGGAGACGCGGTGACGGGAAAGGAGATCTGTAATGAAACAGTTGGGGACTGGCAGGCTCACACCTGCATTGCCATTCCCTGCTCATCCCAGAGGTGGGAGGGTAATTACTCAGGAGAGATCTCCCTCAGCACTGGCTGGTTTGACTTTGCAGGTTCAAGGTTAGTGGGTACGAAGGGAGGAGTTGGGGCGCTCTGGATGGGGCCTGCAGCAGCTGCTCCAGCCCCAGCTCTGCTCTGGTTCCAGGATGGAGTTTGGAAGCACCAGGAGCTGCTGATGGTTCCTGGTTCTGTGCCTGGTGCAGGAATTCAGCATCAGCTGTGTGTGTTTGGACTCTGCAACACAACAGCCTGTTCCAGCTCATCCCTTCCTCTTGCCCGTGCCTCGACTGGGTAGCAGCTGGGGGAAGAGGACACTGCATAGCACAGAGAGAACAAAGTCCCTGGTACCATGGAGTAAGAAGAGGTTAAAAATTGAGCTAATTTACAGGCAAATTCTGTCAAAAGAGCAATTGCAGCCAGAAGCACAGCTGAGTTTCATTAAAGATTGCCTTGCTTTGCTTGGCTGCCAGTCCTGATGATTCTTCTTTAACCTGCCAGGTCAAGATCCCCCTCAGGTTTGAGGTCCACTGCAAGGAAGGTGTCCATCCTGTGGTGACCTTTGATGCAGGGAGATAACAATCAGTTTTACTGCTCCTCTTTGCAGTAGAAGGTTAACAAATGGGGTGGTTGTATACTTCATCGGGCAAATCCAAACGTTCAACCCCATGTGGCATTGCCAGTGTCAAAATCAGATCAGGCCGTCACCTTTTGTGTTGGTTTGAATTTCCTCTCAAAGCAGGATAATTATGGTCTGATTGCAGAGCGACCAGCGCCTCCCAGGCAGGTGATGACCCCCCAGGGCAATGTGTCCTCTCGCAGTCTGCTGCTGAAGTGGGTCCCTGGAAGTGATGGATCTTCTCCAATCCGATATTTCACGGTACAAGTGCGAGAGCTGCCCAGTGGAGACTGGCAAACCTACTCCTCTTCCATCAGCCACGAGGCAACATCCTGCATTATTGAAAGGTACCACGTGATCCCAGGCTAGCAGAGAAATTCCCACACTTCCCCAACAATTAGGAAACCAAAACAAGCATCACTCAGCTTCACAGTCTTTTTGGGGGAGAGAAGTTAAGTGAGGTTACGGATCCCATTTTAGAGGTGGTGTTATGAACAGCAGTTGAGAGATTTGCTGAAGGTCATGCAATAAATCTAATTAAAGTTGGGCTGCAGTGCATCTTTTTGAAGCCTTTCCTGGAAACTCAGCACCACAGATAACACTGCTTGGGCTAAATCATATGTAGCTACACGGTGCTCTGTAAAATACAACTAGTTAAAAATCCTTTCAGTAGTGACGTTAAAATCCACTCTGAATGCTGCATTGCAATTATCTCTATATAAGCTTTTCCGGATGAAATGAGAACCATTTTTATCTGTATTTTCCATACTGTAGTTTATAGATAGCATCAGAATGTTTAAACTTTGTTATTCAGGCTTCATTATATCCTCAGCAATACTGGTGTAATTAAAGTCCTTGTAATATCAGCAAAAGTAATTGAATGCCTACCAGCAGGTACTTGTTTTGCTGTCCATTTCCTCTGTTGACGAGCTACTACAAATCAGATTATTTCTAAAAGGCCATGAGCTTTGGGAGAATCAGGTATTCAAAGCATTCAGATAGAGATTTTTCAGGTCTGTTAGAAAAGCATCAGTGGCTATGGTCTATGGCAGCTCACTGGTCCTGTGCCAGTATCTTTGCAGTCAAAACCTGTTTTTACAAGGAAACCGTCTTTGTCACATGTACTTGACATTGGTGTGAGAAAACAAAAGATCAGAAGAGATTATTGACATTATTTAAGTTGTTGTAGGTAAGTAATTCTGTCCTAATATGGTGAAAGAGATTTCTTTCCCCCTTGCTAAAAGCATTTTCCTGTGGAAGTCCAGAAGAGTGGTAGATGTGAGAGTACTGCCCATCAGAATTCATTATCCTTGATGTTTAATCATTCCTTACAAGTAACTTTGCTGGGGTTTGTAGTCAGTGTTACATGTGCCAGTGGATGGTTAGACACTACCAATTAATTAGTGAGATCCCCCCTACATTACATCTCTGCATTTCAAGCCTCTGCCTGTGACTCCAAAGGCAGCCTCCCCTTCACCTCCCCTGCCAAGCCGAGACAGAATCATCTTTGCAAGGTTATGTCAGCTGGAAATCACTCTTTGCATATCTTAAAGCACTGCATAGATAAAAGAGCTGCAGGGAACCTGTTGTTGCTGTCTTTATTAAATAATCCAGGTAATAGCATTAATTTGAAATTCAGCAGGAACAAAATGCACTGATCAAGTGGTTTGGTGCAGGGGATTAGTCAGGAGGTTGGCACTCTGAATTCCAGTGCCTGCTGTGCACTGACCCTGGGCACATTTCCTGCCTCCTCCCCACCTGTCCTCCCCGCCCGTGCTCGGAGGTTGGGCTGACCCAGGTGGGTTTTGAGGTTATCTCAGCAGAGCACCTGGAAAGCCAGGCTCTGCACAGCCACGCAGAACTGGAATAACAAGCCCCAGTCACAGGCTGCCCCATGAGCTGCAGCTTTGTGTCTGTTTGCTGGTGCCCAATTCAGCAGTAGATCCATGAGTGTTTCTGGGAGCTCAGGCCAGGGGGCGTGTGAGAAGATGCTGATGGCAGCAGGGGTGGGAACAGCCCCAGGTCACGGGGAAGCAGGGGGAGGCTGCAGAGAAGAGGCGATGGGGAGAAGAGACAATGACTTTGGCTGGCAGTGGGGAGGTTCTCTGCAGAGGCAGGCTGTGGTGATGGGGGCAGATTTCATCCCTCAGCTTTATCTTTCCCATTCCACAGCTTGAACCCGTTCACCTCCTACAAGCTGCGGGTGAAGGCCACCAACGACATCGGGGACAGCGACTTCAGCGCGGAGACAGAGGCGGTCACGACGCTGCAGGATGGTAAGGGGCGAGGAGGAGGAGAGGCTCTGGGGGCATCACCCGGGGGTGGGCGCTCCCCAGGGCTCCTGGGGCTGCTGGACCCACTGCAGTGAGTTCTCCACGGAGGCCGTGGAGTGAAAACCAACAGCCCGTGCGGTTTTGTGCACAGGAAGTTGACACAGGTAGCAGTGAGATATGGCTGAGTTAACAGGCAGCCTGAAGTGTCCTGCTGTGCCCTCTGATAATGAATCATACTTTCAGGAGTCTCAAAATGGATTTAAACTTCGTTTGATTGGCTTCCAAACTCTGCACTAACCATTATCTTTGCAGAAATTGAATAATTTACAAGAGAGCATTAAAAATAAATGTAGAACCCTGCATACATTTGAAGAAGTTTCTTCAATTGTTTTTCCCTCACAATCCATGTCAGTCTGCAATATGGCAAAATTGCTGAGGTATAAGTAGGAAAGAGTATGAAGCTCCTGGAAACATGAGCATTTAATCCTGTAGATCAGGACTAATAAACTGTGAATGACATTGACAAGGCTTTTATTTTTAGCCTTAGAGATCAGCTTCTAATTCCTTGATTGTATAAAGTCGATGCCTGAATGCAGAAGTAGCTCTGATGTCTTGAATGGAGAAAGGAACTCTGCAAAGTATGAAAAGCTTTTACGCTGGGAAATTGGGTGGTACTGGGATACATACAGGTATAAATACATTTATGTGGTTGTCATGAGGTGGGGTCAGTCTCTTTTTCCAAGGAACAAGTGATGGGACATCAGGAAGTGGCCTCAGGTTGCACCAGGGCAGATTGAGATTGGATATTAGGGAAATTCCTTCACTTGTCAAGCACTGGAACAGGCTGCCCCGGGCAGTGGTGGAGTCACCATCCCTGGAGGGATTTAAAAGACGTGTAGATGTGACCCACGGGACATGGTTCAGTCGTGGGCTTGGAGGTGGTGATTTAATGGTTGGACTTTATGGTCTTAGAGGTATTTTCAAACCTAAATGATTCGATGATTATATATGTATTTATATATATGGTGCTAGGAATTCTCCAGAATTTCCTACAGAGCAGGGAATAACTAGTTAGATAACACTGAGATATAAAAATAGGAAGACATTTTGCAAAGGAATGTTTAAAGACTGTGATCTTGAAATCAGAAAAATAGAGGACAGAGCTCAGGAGTATCCAGAGTTAAACAGGAACCCATGTAATACCTGACCAATGTGCTAAGCAGCCTTTTAAAGACATCCTGGGGGAAGGGGATTGGTGCAGGCTGTAACTGGTACTGATGAGGCAGCACTGACTCACTCCTTTGGAATTTAAAATTTCATTTTGAATTTAGCTACAGTGGATCCAGAGTTGTGCTTGGCCTCCTCACAACACAACAGGGAAACACTGTGAAAGCTTCTCACCTTCTCAACAAACTGAACATTTATTCTGCTGAGCAACGCCGGTGCTGCCACAGGAGCATTGCACTGTGGAGGGCTGTGAGCTCCTGATAAGCCTTTGCTTCATGTCTTTGAGCTGCTGTGGAGTGTCTGGATGTGCCACAAACCACAGGAAGGGGTTAACCTGTGGTAAATCAAGCTGCCCTAACTGAAATAATGTATGACTACGTGACACAGACTCCTAAATTTCAAGGTGGGCTTGCCCAAGCTGTGGCAAAAAAAAATCTCATGAAAAATCTCGGAGCAGTTCACTCACACTTTGGAGCCTGCACACAGCTGGTTTAACTTCCTTTCAAATGGGCACCCAGGGGTCTGTGAGCAGCTGGCTGCTGCAGCTTCCTCCAGGTTTCTGCCCTCAGCTTTTCTTACTCCTGCTCAAGCTGCCCAGGCCACAGGTAGAGCAAGGGAGGTAGGAACAGTGCCTGGCTTCTGCCTGGGTTCCAATATCCACATCCACCATGCTGCTTTTGAAACCCAGCTAGTAGCAGCTGGGGTGGAAGATTTTCTTAGCAGTGAAGAAAGAGAATCTGATGCATAAAAGCAAAGCTTCCCTTTTTCCACCCTCTTGCTGTAACTGCTTTTGTTTCCTTTTTCTCTTGTTTAGTTCCAGATGAACCACCCAGTTCTGTGTTAGTAACTCCCCACACGACTTCCTCTGTCCTTGTGCAATGGCAGGTAGGTAAAATGAAGAATTCTGATGTGAAAAATTTTGTGGCTGCTTTAACTTGTTGACTTTCATGGTACATTGCCAGGGACATTTTCTTGAGCTGGAGGTATTGTAATAACATTGAAGGACTGCAGCTGCTTCCTTATTTTCCCGATCTAGATTTTAGTGATGAATGGAGATTCCTTGCAGTTTCTTTTATTTTGTGCCCCGTGAGAAACTTGGGAGGTAAAGGAGTGTCTGTAGCCATGTCCAAGAGTGTTACCTGTCAGATTCTCCTGCTGTTTCGTTGATATCCAAGAGATGTGAATCTTCACGTGGAAAACCTTCCACAAGTGCGGCGTTGGTGAGATCAGGTAATCAAAAGCTCACTCTGGTTCACATCAGGTGGCCTCCTCCTGCTGCTGAAATGATCAGAAGCCTGAGATCAGTGCCTGAGATCCTGTTCTTACCTCTGAGGAACTCCACATGCCCTCTCGGCTCTTTGAGAACAAGAAATTGAGATTCTTTCAGAGAAAAGAAAGGAAGTTTGAGCTCTCTACAATCTCCCTGAGTTGGATGGGGAAGTGTTTGTGTCAAGTCTGCATTTTATATTGGCATTTCCTCTGCCTTCCTTTATCTCTCAGTCCTGGCCCCCTGGGAGATGCAGGAACATTTTGTGACCCAGTGCCTGAGGCTTCTTTTTGCAGAGTGAGCATTAATAGAGGGACCCCCGTGGGGTACTGCACGTTATCCACAACCCATCCTGGAAAGCCTCTGCCCACCCTGCTCCCGAGACAAGTGTCCCCCACACATAACAAGGATAACTTTGGACAGATTGCATTACAGTGAAAAATGCACATATGCATTTACAGTACAGATGGGACTCCTTGCGTTTTTGGAAGAGAAATATATGTATGAGGGTCTGTTTATTGCTGTGCAGCAGCACTTGAAAATCTGCCTGGCTGTGCTGCTGGGTGCCTGGCCCCAGTTCACGCAGAATAATCCTGAGCTACAGCATTGCTTACAGCATGTTGAGCAAATAGGAGACATGTTGAGCAGTTTTACCAAAGGAATTAGGGAGAGATGCAAATCTACCTCCCCACTCACAACAAGAGCCCCCAGTGAAGGGAAAATGTACAGAAAGAGAGGACAAAGAGGATGTGAGGCACGATGGACCATGGAAATAAACGTTCCCCCAGCTGACTGATTATTGGTGTGTAGTTAATGTGAAATAGGTGGTTGTTTAGGTAATTGGATGCTTTTTATTTCATGAAAGTGAAATGGGGTTGTTGTGCCAGAGCCATCTCAAGGGAGTTGTGGGCGATTATATGTCATTACTGCATCTATATTAATAGGTCCTGGTAATTCAACCGTACTGTATTTTTCAAATAAACAAAAATCTTCAAGTCCCACAATAGCCTCCAATTAAGAGGAAGTTTCACAGCAGTGTCTAAGAAATAATGTAAACTGAAAACAGCAGTCAAGCTAAATGGGAGAGTGGATTTCCAAGCAAAGCTAAATTTTTAACTTTGAGCTGTGTTAATAATTCACAAAACAAACTCTCGATGCACTATCTGGGCTTTCAGCTGCTTGGTCCAATAAGTCCATTATTTTTAAATTTAAAGGAGGAAGAAAATAAGTAATTTCCAACAAGGTCTGTTGTATCAATAATGCAAGGTTATTTCAAATGTTCTGGAGGATGTTACACTTAACATCAGGATCATGTACTGTTCTGCTTCTACCTTAGAGATAACAATTATTCAAACTTACATTTCAGTCTTTATTTATTTATTTATCTTTAAACAGCACAAAAATGCTTCTCTTCTGTACAACATTATGGGCTGCCACTCATAAGCATTTTACCTATTTCAGCAGATCCCTCAGGCCTTCCTACAAAATCCTAAATAATCCATTACATCAAAAGCAGAGTTTTGTCCGTGGAAGACAGATAGGAAGGGGAAGACCTGACCTTTTAGCAGAGTACCCTTTTCAGGAAAGAATCATCATTTCCATGGGAAAAAGAAAGACAGTTTGCAAGCTATTTGTTTTCTGAACTTTCTTGTCCTAAATCTCAAGGAAGGAAAAAACAGAGAGTCACATGATAGCATAAGAAAATGTTTGCTGTCATAAGATCAGTATTGGACCATGATGAGAAATTAAACTTTGTCTGTTAGGCAGTTACATGGCAGAGCAGGGAGTCACAGTCTCCTCAGCTTCAGCAGGGTCTTCCTTCCCGGGTTCTGCAGGATATTCCACCTCACCTTTTTCTTTTTTTTTTTTTTAATTTAAAAAAGTTGTTAGTAGTTAGAATAGAAGTCAAAGGGAGGTGAGGACACTGCTGTGCCCTGCAAGGGTAAAATCAGGGCTAAGGCAACTTCAGTGTAACATAGAAGAGGGAAGTTCAAAGATTGGAAAAGAAAAGATCAGGAGAAAGATACTGATACTTTCCAATAACCACGTCTCACCTTCTTGCACAGGACAGCGTTTCAGCTGGTCCATCAGCAGTAACTGATCAGGGGCAGCCCTGAAGAAGGCTGGCACTTTTGGTGTGTTTTCTTAGTCCCTGGGACAAGGGGCTGAGCCTGAGACTAGGAAAGGCTGTTGTACAAGAGCTTGATTTATTTGCCTTGTAAAACACAGTCGTAGAGGGAATATGATTGCCCTTTCTAAAATACATCACGGGAGTAAACACCCCACAGGGAGAAGAACAATTTAACCCAAAAGGCAATGTTAGCGCAGGAACAAATGGTTAGAAACTAGCTATGAATTATTTAGATTAGAAATTAAATGAAGGTTTCGAACCGCCCGAGTGGTGAGGCTCGGAACAGCTTCCCAGCAGGAATACTGGGAAGCAGGGGAATCCGCTCCTTTTCTGGTGGAGGTTGCTCTGTTTGTGAAAGGGGCTTTTCAGCAGGTGGGGTTCTGCAGTGGTGAGGTCCCAGCCCCGATGATCCTTGAGGTCCCTCATGATCCTGTGCTCACAGAATCATTCTGTAATGCAGATGCCAAATAATAAAGTGTGGTCAGAGCTTCTGCAAAGGATGGAGCACAATAGTCAGAATGAAAAAATGATAAGTAAGAGCTGTCCTACCATGCAGAGCAAGTGAAATCTTGGGACAATTTGGGTTGCTTTCAGCAGGCTCTGTCCAGGACAACTGCAAAAGAAGGCAGCTTCTTGCAGGAGCAGGTTCTGCTCCTTTTCCTGGTGCCTGTGTAGCTTCCTTATACTCTGGTTCACATAATTTTCTCTTTTGGCTTCCCTAAACCTTTCTTCTACTTCTTAAGTAATCTTTCTACTTAATTCCTTTAGCCCACACCCAAAGCAAAGTCCTCGGCACTGAGACAGGGCAGTCCTCTCCTGTCTCTTGCCATAGTAATAGAGTAATGGAAAATTCATGTCACTTCTGGAAGCAGAGTGCCAGCTTATTGCCAAAGATCTTCCTCCTTCCCTATCAAAATGTCCTTACTTTCTTCATTAAAATTACATGGGGTATTACCTTCTATTGTGACAGTGTTTCACACCAGCAGTTAATTTTCACCCAATGGTTTTCCTTAGTAAAGTTCTTCAGGCTGGTAGGGATCTTTCTGGATTAAAGGTGAGATCATCATTAAAATCCTTTTCATTTATGCTTTCAGCCCCTTAAATTTCAGTACAAGAATCTTTCGAAGATAAATGGCTCAGGGCATCTTTTCTTCTCTGCAATTCTTAGCCTGTATTAGACTCAATGAAAGTAATTTTTTTTTTTCCCAAACATGAGGAATTCCTTTGCATGTCTCTACTTAAGCAAGCCACCCAGACAAAAATCCCCTTTTCAGTGTACCAGCTGTGTATCTGAAGGAGGATGTGAGGGGTTGCTCAAGAGGAGATGTTATGTCTTTGGGCATTTCCCAGCATTCTGCAGAAGAAAAAACCTCATATTTAAGCCATCCCTTGGCCATATGTGCCAAACTGCTCCAAGCTGTTATGGAGGAGACCTGGGTTTTCCTCTGTGCAACACACTGGAACCCATCACATTGTGACTCCTCTCTAAATGCCTTTATGAGGTTATTATTAGATCTAGTTTCATCTTCCTAATTAAAGCCAGAACACACCAATTCCTTTTTATTTTCTCATCAGTCTTTCCATAAAATAATGCCAAATGAAGAATGTCCTGTGATCAGTCCCCAAGGAAAATAGCCACTGCAAAGAAATTCCTTCTGTGACAAAATAATATGTTTCTTCTTGGAAACAGTGAAATTCATTTGGCTGTCCCAGTGTTGCTGGGTGGCAACCTGCATTTCCAGGGAAGGACTTATTTATACCCTTCATCACACCCAAGTTTCTGCGGACCAAGAAGGGGAAGGAGCTTGGCTCTCAGTGTAGTGCACGAGGTGTGGATTCTTCAGCAAAGAGCCTTTTGCAAGGGTCACAGCTGAGCAAAATCAGCAGAGCTGCCTTTAGCTTGTGTATTTCAAATGGCACAACGCTCAGCCCTGTGTCGTCCCCCGAGCACAGGGCCTGTGTCCGCCCCTGCCCCCGGTGATGGTGCTTGTTGCAGGGCACACCTTAACACGCCTGATGTTCCCGTGGATGTTTTTCAGCCACCCAAAGTGGAGAGTCTGAACGGGCTGTTGTTGGGATACCGGATCTACTACCGGGAGCTGGATTACGACGCTGGGCCTGGAATGGAGTCCAAAAACATCCAGAACCCTTCGGCTTTAAGGGCAGAGCTCACACGTAAGCCTGTGGTTTGGACCCTGAAATATCCCAGAATGGTTGTCTGCCGTTACAGCAGACACTACAGCCCCTCTTGCCCCACAGAAATAATATTTAAGTCTTAAGAATGGTGGGAATAATTCAGGTTTTACACAATCAGCATGAAGATGCTGAAAAATGCAAGTAACTTCAGTGTGATCAGCATTGTAATGGTCCATTGTAATCTCTGCCAGCAAGCTGGAATTAATGGTCTGTCCCCCACGTATCCTCTGATTTCCTGCTTTCCACTACCTCCAGTTCGTAATTACCCTGGTACACTTTGTTCTGCCTTCAGTTGAGAGGCACTTCATTTTCCTCAGCTGGCAACTTCTTTCTTTCGTGTTGTTTTTTCAATAGTATTTATAATTGACATTTTGTTTTTCTTTTTACAGCATAGGAAAACAGCTGAGGAGAATTTTTAAATAGAATTTTTATAATTTCAAAGTGCTTGTCCATATTTTAGAAGAAAACAGCAAGGATGAGCGAGAATTTTTAGGTGCCTGCTTTCCATGTTAGTCACTGGGATTTATGGCTCACATGGAAAGAAGGTGGAGAGGGAGAGGAATAATACAAAAAATGAAAAGGCTTTTTAGATAAAGACTAGAAAGGAAATCAGGGAAGAATAGGCAGAATAAGGTGATGGGAGGCAGACGTGAGCACTCAGTAGCTTGAGGAATATGGTCCAGCAATGAGATGTGCTCATGGAGGGACCAGCTTTTGTCCTGTTTGATGTCACTAGAATATTCGGAATAAAATAATACTCACTCCAAGAGCAGCAGAATAGGGTTGAGTGAGACTACTTTAATATCTTGCATCATCTGCCACGCTTTCCTGAACCCACAGAAGTGATTTCTACAAAAGCAAGAGTGAATTTTAATGAGGGTGTGGGAAAAGTGGCTGCTTTAAATTATAACGTAAGCACCTCACTCTGACCTCACTTACATGGCCAGTGCTAATGAGATTTCTCAGACTGGGCAGTTTTAACCAGGACAGAGTAGAGATGTAAAGCTCTTACAGGTGTAGGAATGCATAAGGCCTTTTCCCAGACAAAAACTGAACAACTGAGTATGTACATTATCATGAAATAATGATTTTGGATGCTCTCACAAGTCGGGGAGCCTGTGAAACCAACCAGTTTCCTCTTTTCCCTCTTCTTGTCTGGCCCTGCAGCAATGTTCCTAATCACTGTAGAGGAGAAAAAACGAGCTGTACCTCTCCAGGGAGTCAAGAGAAAGAGAGAAAGGGGTGGAAACAAATGTATTTTAAGATAAATTTCCCTCTTTCTCCTCATAATTCTCACCTTAGAACACCTCTGTTCCTCACTGACCCGTGGTTTTGCACAGCTTAGCATATTACTACAATTCGCTCACAGCAGGAATATTGAATTCTTGAAGTGAAACTGTGGGAAATCTAACTCACACTTAAAGAAACAGGTCCTGCCCTAATGTAAGTGTTCACTCTGGGGCCCACGTTCCAGATCTTTACTCTGCAGCTCTTCGGGTTTTGAATTTTGCGTCTTGAGAAACCAGGATGTAATGCACCATTGAGGGCTTTTGCCCCTAGAAATTGTTTCATTTTTAGTCGTTTGTTCTGTTTAATCTACAAGTCAGAACATTTTTGTGTTGTGTATTCGCGAGTTCCTCTGTTTGAGGAGGAAATGAAACAGCCCCGTGTGAGCGAGATGCTTTTGATGTGTTACGAGAGAGTGATGTGATTTTATTGCCCTTCAAGGTATAGTCCTAAAGCTTAAATGTGTATGGGTGTGCTGCCTCATTTGCCTCTGTCTCTGCTGTACATCATTTGCAATAACTATTTCCTTGCTCTGTAACAAGCTTTCTGCTTTGCTTACCCTGAATAGCCCAAAGCAGCTTCAAGACAGTGAACAGCAGCTCTGCATTAACGACGTATGAATTAACACGTAAGTGCACATTGCCTTCAGATGAGACTCTTTGTAATGGTTCAAAATACACTATAGGCAAATTCCTGTGGCTCTCCTCAGCGGATCTAGCAGAAATCAACACAGATTGATGATTCTGCTGTCTTGAGTTTCTTTTTCTTTAAGCCTTTGCTTTGCCTACGCCAAGAGACGTCGATGATG
Source organism: Atrichornis clamosus (assembly GCA_013400975.1). Classification (NCBI taxonomy): domain Eukaryota; kingdom Metazoa; phylum Chordata; class Aves; order Passeriformes; family Menuridae; genus Atrichornis; species Atrichornis clamosus. Next base: position 319,395 of record WBMZ01004188.1, read on the forward strand.
CAAGTAGGTAGCTGTTGTAAAAATGTGGCTGCTGGGAAGGTAAAACATTATTGACTGTAACAACCCAGTATTGCTGATGCTAAATGAATTTTGATTCACTTGCTACATATTTTGCAGTCCATCTGAGTTTAGCTGTATCACATCATTAGTCCTATGATTCAAGCATTGCCATGCTCAGGCATTCCATGGAGTACAAGGCCAATTTAGAAAGGGCCCAATGAATTTATGTGCATCTCCAGAGGTGTTTTCAATTGGAAATGAATAAAATAACATTCGACAGAGTTAAAAGGCAAGTTGCTTTGTGGTGATGATGGTTCACTAGATAGGTTTTGCCCAAGGCTCTTGAGTCACAGATTGTGATGGGCTAAAAAAAAAATAAAAAATGAAGCCCTATCCCCACTGAAAGTTGCATGCATGAACTCTCGTGTTCCATTTTCTTCCACATTCAGTTAACACTAAAATCTCCCTTGTGACTTTTCATGGCAGAAAATAAAGTCTCCCTGCGCGAGCTGCCCAGTACTGTACCTGTGTGTCTTATTATGTTTTGTTTGTTTATGAACTTAGCACTGTTATTTCTGATTTGCCTGCTCCATGTTTTGCAGTCCATCTGAGTTTAGTGATATGACGTTAAAAAATCAGGGATGTATCAGATATAATTTACAATATGCCCAAGACTGGGGATATCAGAGCACAACACTTGTAAATACTTCTATGAAACTGAAATTAGACACACCTGTATAATTAGGCTTTTTGAACCTTCCCAAACCAATGGCAAACTGTCAGCTCCCAAGTTAAGGGGACTCTGATTCATGGATAGCAGGGAAAATTATTGGCAAAGGGAGAAATTTGAACTTCTGGCCATGCGTGTCTTAATTCAATGCTCATTTAAATAGGGCAATTTATATTATTGATTGCTCTCTTACTCTAATTTCCCTGTTAAGTATTGTAGATGATAAATATATCTTTAGGATTGATTCCCTCATCCTGAAAATGCAAACTCTTGAAACTGCTCAGGCGCTGCCTCCCCAGTGACGTTGATGTGATTCTACTCCACCCTCGTTGCATCTGTTAATTACCCACAAACAATTGGGGTTTCTAGATATTTTTTTCACGCTTCTTTCACTCTCCTGCCTCATCTGTCAGAGTAGTTTCTCTGTGTCAGCAAAGAAATTTGTTGCCTGGTGGCCAAATGGAGTCCAGCCTTCAAATCCTCCTTTCCCTTTTTGACTGATGGTCGGGCTGTGGCCGCGTTGAAGGAGGAGATACCCATGGAGTACCTGGAATGGGACTGCAGATTTCCCACTGCAGGTCTCCTCTGCACCTGCTTCAGCCATGGCATTCTCATGCAGTGCAGTTACCAAATGCCTCCCTAAATGAACATCCCAGGGATTAGGCAAAGGCTAGCCATGCTCTTTCCCACCAGTGCAGATCAAAAGGAGGCCTTACGTTGACGTTCAAAGGCAAATCCTGCCATTTTCTGTCCTTAAGAATGACCTAGAGAGGTTCCTGTAGCTAGTTATCCATAAGAAATGGGTATATTCCAGGAGAAATGATTGTTCCTCTTACTGGAGCAACACTGTGAGGAAATACTGGAAAATTCTGCCATTTCCTCACAAATATCTTTCGTAATTATGCAGATACTGCTGTGATGTGTGAATTAAGGAAGGATGGAAGTAGACATCACACTATGGTACTGTTCTATTGCCATGTTTCCTGAGAGACAAGTCTGGAGATAATGTGGTGTTGGAGTCTAAAAGATATCTGTAATATTGTATAAATGATAATGTAAAATAGTAATATATAATATTTTACTTTTTCAGATTTGAAAAAATACAAGAGATATGAAGTACTAATGACAGCATATAATATCATTGGTGAGAGCCCTACCAGCACACCAGTGGAAGTGTTTGTGGGTGAAGCAGGTAGGTGAATGGAAAATTAGTTGATTTCTATTTTTTTTTTAAGTACCAGCATGTTTTAGTATTCTCCAAATAATGTTCAATACCTGTCCAGGAAAGGGAGTATTTGTAAAATTCCCCAGTTGTTATTGCTGACAGTTTTTTGTAGCCCCCTCTCCTGCAATAGGCACTGACAGTTTCTTGCCATTGGAAAACCAGTTGGTCGGCACAAACGAGGGGGGAAAAAGGGCATTTGAAAGAAAGAAGAGAAAATATTTTTGGAGTTGCAGGAGGATGACTGTTCATACCAAATTAGCTGGAGGGAAAAATTGACTCAAGTTAAAGAAGTGAAAAAGTGGAGCACAGGAAAGCCACAAGGGAAAAGAAACAAAACTGCAAAACAAGGGAGACTTGGAAAGCTGGTTCTTTTGTTTTATAACTCTCTGTGTAGAGACATTGCCTTGCACCACACCTGGCTGTGTTTTTGTGCTCTTGAAGTGAGAAGACACCGTGTCTGGTTTAATGCTGGCTTTGAAGGCAGATGTTGGGTGCAGACTGTCACTACATCCAGCCCTGTTCACGCCTTTGCTTACTGTGGATCTGGTGTTTGAAACGTAACTTGATCATTTTAAAATGCCCCTGCTGGAAGGCTGGAGGTGGAAATGGGGGCGGAACAGTGGAGCAGACACTTCTCTGAATGCCTTTGTGAAGCAGGGGGTCTTCCAGAGCCCACATAACCCACAGCCAGTGTGTTCCCCCGTAACTGCAGCTGAGAAGGGCAGGACTGCAAGAGCTGATGTTTTCCTCCCAGCCACAGCGTGTTCATGGTGATCCCAGCTGGAGAGAGGCTGGCACCAAAATCCTTGTTAGTTATGGCACCAATGTCTGCAGCAGCATCTTCTGAAGCTCAGAACAAGGGGAGGCAGCTCCACCCTCCCGTTCCTCAGCGCATGGACAGAGCTGATTGCACTTTGTTCCTCTGTGTCAGGGCTGTGGGCTGTAGGAGCTAGCAAAGCCAGTGCTAATTCATTTTATTATTATTTGTTGAATATTCTATTGCTCAAAACTAAGCAAAGTATGTTTTTTTAAGAACTCTACTGCACATTTTTTTTAACTCTGCTTAACCTTTTCATTTCAAATATGGTGCAACATTCACCATCTTTCTTTGAAAACATCATAAATTAATCAGAGCAGAGTGGTTCTGGAGAGACAGCTGGCAATATTTACGTTTTTTTCTAGTTTGCTGCTGCTCCAACTTACTTCTGCAACTGCAGCAAAGAAAGTCCCAAGTGGAGCCAACAGTATCTGGCTTTAAAACACACTTTTGTTTCAGAGCTAAATATCTCCCTGCTGCAAATGGAGCCAGCACACGCACTTAAACACATGTACACAGCACGGGAAATCAGCTGGGGAAAACAAGGAAACGCTGTTATATCGTGTCTTTTAATCCCACACTCTGGGTCTTCCTTATCATAACGCAGGGAACAGGGCAATGAGAGGAGACAAACTTGGGAGGAAACTGAGTTACACGATCCCTGAGTATCTGGTGGAAGGTGCCCATGGAAGGGGAGCTGGAGCTAGGTGAGCTTTAAGGTCCCTTCCAACCCAAACCATTCCATGATTCTGTGTTATCCAGGAGACCTCCTTTCACAGGCAGGACTGGTGTAGCTGAAGTTGTAGTGTGTGACTTGCCTGTTTTTTTAGAGTTACTGGATTTACCTCTGGTAAGGGCCCATCCAGGTTCACACAGCAGAAATGATGAATGTAGGATCTTCCTGCCGATTTTCACTCTTGTTGTGCGAAGTTATTACACTTTGTTATATAACTGCCTCTTCCACCTCCAGAAGTGGCTGTGATTTATACTGTGAGTAAAGTGATTGGAGATGGTATTGCAATTTAAGTTTTAAATTGATTTGTGACACCTTTGAGTTAAAGTGTGCTGTGGAAATACAAGTTTTTTGTTGTTATTGTTTGCTTGATGTTCTTACCCATGGTAAAGGCAGGTAAGCAGCAAGCTGGAAAAAAATGGGTCTGCTCAGCTCCAGCAATGGGGCACCCAGGTTAAAAATAGAGAAACGCTTCCCAATAAACAACAAGTGCTGGCACAGGCAGAGCAGTGGGCACAAAGTGAGTGAAGGTGCCCAGTCCCTGGCCTGAAGCTGGCAGGTAACTCATGTCTCAGTGCTGTTAAACGGTGCCTCGTTGTGCCCTAAGCACTGCAGTAATTCTGGGAGAGGGGAGAACATTCCTCTCTGGGTCGTAAAAAGGGATACACAGCGTGTGCCTTTGGGGAAACGTGCTGGGCTCAGGCCAGCTCAGTCAAAATACCCATTTCTGTTGGGTGTTTGCGTTGCTGATGCTTGTTGTGCTGTTCAGCTTCTCTATCTGGTGTAGCCAGATGTGTGATGCAGAAGGAGGAGTGTCTGTGATTCCTGCCTTCCCTCTTGTGCTCACCCCTGTTAGATTTGAAGATTTTCCTATGATCATATATGGATTTTTACCATTAAAGTTCCAGTAGGCAACGGAACCACCTAAAAAACTTGGGGGAAAAAGCCATCAAACCAACTTTCTGGAAGTTTTGCCAATTAAATGAGCAAAATATACCCAAATGGGGAGTTTCTCTCCAGCCCTGGAGTGCACTTGAGCTGTACCCCAGCCAGTTGCCTCCTTGGGCAGCTCAAGCAGGTCCTTCCTGCCTCTGACTGATGGACAGGTGGATATTTTGGGAGAGAACAACCTGCTGGTAGGCAGTGGGCCAGACATGAGTAACAGGCCTCTATATCCTGACTTGCCTGGGGAACAAAAGCTGGATGCAAGCGGTTTGGTTCTTTTGGGGGTTCTTTGGTGGTGGGGTTTTTTTTATTTTATTCTACAGGTAGAGAAAAAGCTTTCTCTTGTTAGAGTAGCCTTCAAGGTCTCAGTCCCAGCAAAGGCTCCATTTTGAGTTCTGCCTGGATGTTGGCAAAACTCACTGGTGTGGAGAGCAGTCCTTCCCCAAGTTGGGAGGGCAGGCTGGGAGTCCTTGAGCTCAGCACAGCTGGGAAGGATGTTCTGCCTGCTCAGTCTGAACAGAGCCCGTGTCCTTCCCCCACCTGCCTCAAGCATCTGGATCCCTCTCCTCCACAGACCACAAGATCCTCTAACGCTGCCTTTTCAGAGCTGGCCGCAGCTCTGCCCTGCTCATTAGAGAACCATGTGCATCTCCTGACAAATGACAGAAAAATTGAAAGCCACCACTTGCAGAAATTAGGAAGGGAGCCGCAGCCCCGCTGGCAAGCCCCCTTTTCGCCTTGTTAATTCATTTAACAGTTCAGCTGTCAGGGATGCTGGCTCTGACTGGGGAGGCAGTGAGTGTTCAGCGAGAGGCTGGGTACTGATATTCATCCCAGCCCGAAACGCAGCTGCTACCAGAGGTGCTGTTCTGCTCCACTGGAATTAAGACTCTGTTAGAGCAGCCACTATATCAAGAGCATTATTCTACCAGGTCTCTGTCACTGCCTGATTGTGTGGGGGGCTCTGGAGTTCGGGAGACTCCACTACCTGCATTTTAATTAAACAGAAATCACAGGTTTGGGCCAGACGTGCTTCACCTAATTTGGGAAGGTGAATAAAGTAAAATGTGGCAATAAAAATCCTGTGCTAACAAGCCTGCAGCCTTCAGTGCTTCTCCCACATACAGCAAAGCTGTTTTCGGATGAAAAGTAATGGAATTCATCATTTCTTCCAGCAGCTGTTGCTGGAGTAGAGTGCCTGTGTGTGGAGAGGAGGTGGCAGAAGGGGCGAAGTGCTCCAAGAGACACCAGCCTTTAAACAGGTTGTAAATCCATTTGTGTGAAGAGGGGAGTGATGTATGTCATTATAACTGATGGGGACATTGGTGACCTTCAGAATTCACAAGAACTGATGAGGCTGGGTCGTTGTTGTTGTTCTTTCTAATGATGATCTCTGAGAGCAGCTTCCATAATGGGAAAGGCAAGGAGTAAAAAGAGCTGGGAGGCAAATCCCTTTCTTTAGAAGTCCTCCACTGAAATGCCACCTTGGTTGTACCATCATCTTTCAGAGAAGGTTACCTGGCCCTCTCATTTTCTTTCAAGTGAAACTGTAGCTTGGAAGAGAACAGGAATGGGGCAGAGGGATGACTGCTTCTTACCTCTGTCTTCAAAAGCTGAATCTACCTCTTGGTGCAAAGCTACCAGACACCAAAGCAAATTTCTTCCTGTTATCTGCAATTATTTTCATCTGTCCTCCTGCCTGCAGCTCCACAGATGTTCCTGGACTTGACAACCTTTATTTTGTTTAGCTGACACAGGGAAAGAAGATCTGCTCTGCCAGTAATGTCAGGGGAAGCACTCAGAGCTGCCTGGCCATCTCTAGCATTTTGCAGGCAAGAAACAGAAACCACCTGGAAAGCTCCAAGACTAAAAAGAGTGAATTAGGTTTGGGGAAGAAAAGACTAAATTGGGAGAGGGAGGCATGATAAGGATGAAGAAGCCTTGTAAGGAAGCAAAGACTTGGCTCCAAGTACTTGGCTCCCCTTTGGAAACTGCTTCCAGCACAGAGCTCTTGTCCCTTCTTGCCTGGTTATCTGTGCTGGGGCGATGTCCCTTTGTCTCTTGTGCAGGGAAGGTCAGCAGGACAAGGCTGCTTTGCCCTTGGGCGTTTTAATCTCTTTCTTCGGGCCTTGCTCCGTTATGTGTTCACTCCAAATTCCCCCCGTGGTGTCACCTGCCCGCCGTGGGTCGCTTTCTGGAGAGGGGGGTCCCTCAGCACTGCCTTGGGCTCCCCTTCCTCTTAAAGCACAGCAGCTTTATCTCCTCCCCTGCCCCGAATGCAGCGGGAGATGCTGTGTGGAGTCCCCTGTGCCTCCTTGGTAACAGCCTGGGAGAGGAATGACAACATTCCAGCACGTTAGAGCCGGCAGCCTCCATCCTGCTGTGGCCCCGTGGCTGTTTTCTCCTATCTGAGTGGGACACGTGGGCTGGCTGTGCCTGTGCAGATACAGAGCACGTTGCTGCTGGCACAGCTGCAAGAGCTGGGTGGGCAGTCCCATCCCAGATGCCACTGGAGGAGGGATGAGAAGGATTATCATGGCCATTTCACATTGCAGTAGTCTAAAACCTGTCAGCCTAGGGACAGTATCTTCCCTTGATAAACAGAAGGGGATGGAGGGAAGCTATTGGGAAATGGAAGAGTAAATAAATTATTGGTTTCACTTACTCAGACTTTAAACAAAGGGGCTGAACTTGCTTGGCACTTTAAAAGCACTGAACCTTTGAAATAATATGGAATTTGCCTTTTAATTGCTGACACCTCTGGACATCAGCAGAAAGCTACTTTGGGGGGATGGCAGGGTGTTTGAAACTGATTGTCCTTTTCCCCTCCCCTTTACATTTAAAGAACCTGCAGAGCTGTTCCAATGTCGTGCTTATGCTCAAGTTCTGAATGAGCTTTAAGCTGTGGCTCTGGGAATGCCCTGCTCCAGCAGAGACACTGGGTTGCCATCGTGTCCCCAGTGTTTTTCTCCCTAAGGAAGGAGAAGGTGCCCTCTGAGTTTGGAGTTAAAGATGCAAGCCACGTTCTCCAGCAGTGTGCTAAAAGAGAGAGTAAAGGCAGAGCAGAGCAAGAAAGGGAAACTGCAGGAAGATGGAGAGGAAAAAAAAGTGGTGAGACATTTCCTGTTTGGATTGGGAAAATTAAGCTCTTTCCAGTTTCTCTTGGAAACCAATACTCCTGTATCCCAACAGCATCCCATTTCTGCGAGCAGGATTAGCCACTGGGTACAACCCATCAGTATTTCTTGGTGGATTTTAAACTTCTCCAGGTTCACTCTACGTGTGGGGGTTCCACTAAGGGCTTGTGTGCAGCAAGTCCAATTTGGATTTGTTGTTCCCATCAATGCAGCTCCACTGGAGATAACAGGAGTGTTGATAGCACTCAGCTGTGGGATCTAATGCTGCAGGGCTGTGACAGGACAGTAAAAAATAACAAACCAAATGTGCCCACATTAGAGCATTAGTCACTGCTTGTGTGTTACTGGTATTGCTACAAAGCTGGGGAGTTATGGAAATGAATTTTCTCTATAAACTTTGGCTCCCTTTCCTACTCAAACTGGCTATTTTTTAAGGGTAATTTTATATTCTTAATCTGTTTACAGATGATGCGAAGGTTTTCTAATTAGACTTCCAGATTTGGTATCTTAGTTCAGTAACTGCTCTTACACTGGCAAGACAGAAAGTAACCGTGCCAGTGTGAGTCTGTGGAAGAAGTGTCCTTAATGTCAACATGTCAAAAAGACATCCCTGCAGCTCTCTGGAGACTGAAATCTAATGTCAAGGCAGAAGGAAGCAAAGTCTGAGAGTCGTAGTGCTGTCAAAGCAAGTTATTCTACCATATAGGAGAAGGAATTTTAAGTGAATGCACTGGAAAGCGGTGTCCAGATTGAGACATAGATTTGATGGGTTTATTTGACATCTTTAATTCTCCATTGACAATCCAGAAGCTCCCTAAAATGATTTGCAATGTTTTCATGCTGCAAGTAAAAGCTGAACGCGCGCCTCATTAACAGCTCATTAAGTTGTTAATATTGGTCATCAGCAGCCTTTGGTACAGCACAATGCTTTATGCAGTGCGGCAGCTCCTGCTTAGCTCGGGTCTAATTGCCTCTTTTTATCACGTCTCAATGTAGGAAAGATGTTTCTGTCCAAGCAAAAATATCAGCAGCTTTTGATCCACTGCTCTGGCTCGTCGCTGGGGTGGGAGGTGTTGGCTGTGATCGCCGCGCAGTGTTTTGCTCAGATGAAGAACTTCCCTCTCCCAGCCTCGACCATTCGGTGCTGATTTTCGGTGCTGACTGTACCCTGGGACAGACAGGCTCCCCGTACCCGAGCTCATCATGAGGACCCCCGGCTTTGTGCTGCAGTTGGGAGGGGAAGGACAAACGAGCTGTTGTGCTGCGGTGCTCTATGGCCTGTGAAGAGCCTGGAGCAGGGCCATCCCCGCACAGAGCCGGGCCATCCCCGCACAGGGCAGGGCCATCCCCGGACAGAGCAGGGCCATCCCCACACAGGGCAGGGCCATCCCCGCACAGAGCCGGGACATCCCCGCACAGAGCAGGGACATCTCCGCACAGAGCAGGGACATCCCCGCACAGGGCAGGGCCATCCCCGCACAGAGGGCGGAGGGAGGAGAAGCCTGATCGTGTATGCAAAGCTTTACTGAACTAACAGCACAGCCACTCCATTAAAAGCAAAGGAATTAACCTTCCTTTCTGAAAACACGAGCAATCAGTAGTAAAGTCAGAGGAACCATAAATTGCCCAGGTAAAGAAGTGGGGAAGCCCCTGGCTGATAACTCCTGTTCCAGCAGACTCAGGCTGGAGTATGAGTGCTTTTGACTAAAGGGTTATGTTTGCAGCCAAATTTCTATTTCATCTAATTGTGCAGTCCTGCTCTGCTTGTTTGCAGTCATCCTGGGATATGTGAGCAAAATTTGTGTTGTAAGTATTTGCATATGGGTCTCAACCCCCATGGCTTTGCCTCCTCTGTACAGCTTTGCTGTGAAGCCAGCTGTAGAGAAACGCAGTTGGTTTTCTTTTCTGACATCTGTTTGCTGTATCTGTCGTCAATCACAGAACTGGAGGCTTTTCAGGTTGCCTGTTGTAGACTGAAAGCAAAAAAGTTGCCATTTTTTCTTACGAAGGTATGAATTAGCAATAGCCTAAAATATTTTGGCCACAGCAGTCCAGACACTGAGATGATATGGGTGTGTAAAACCACAGTGAGGATCTCAGGGATGAAAAACAAACAAAGAAAGAGAAAACTCTCAGTGAGAGTCAAGAAAATTTAAATTTAATCTCCCTCTCCCCAGGAGCACAAGAACACAGTCTTCTGTGGGCTCCCTGGGGTTGTTCTCTGACCATTGCACTCTGTAAATCCTAAATTAATCCCTCGTGGGGGTCAGCTACCCAAACTGGCATTAAAGCCACAGCAAAAGGTTATTCCAGGGGCAGCTCTCACCTGCGCCCTTTGACTTTTTTCTGAAAGAGCTTTTGACATTTGGTATATGGCAAAGCCAGTGGAGATTATTTGATGCACTCTCCTGGCTTTAGAGGAGCAGAAGGAGTTGTTGGTGCTGATTAGACTTCAGTAGGTGCTGCCATTGCTCTCAGTGACTGTGAAGTGGGTGCTTTTGTCAGCTGCCGTGAACTTGTGGCATTATGATATTCAAATGTGGGATTATCAAATTATAATAAGTGGAGCATGATTATAAATAGGGGAGGAGGAATGTTGGAAACTGTAGAGTGTGGGGAGAATACTTGAAATCGGTAGTTTTGCCTCTCTAATGGGTAGACTTTTGTGAGAGAGTGGAGGGCAGTAGTTTCCCATCTGGGACTGCTCCCACTCCTCCCAGTGCACATGAGAGAGGACCAGACCAGTGTCCAAACACTCAGCAGTTCTTCACCATCCCTTGAACAACCTTCAGCACGTCCTGGGGGGCAAATCCTGCGCTCATCAGAACTGACACAGCTCTCTGTACACAGCTCCAGTGGAGATAACCCCAGTGTGCATGGATGTAAGAGGAAGGGGGAGCTTTAGGAGCCATCCCCAATTTGCATGGATGTAAGAGAGAGGGATTTTTAGCTTGCAGGTTTGTGCCTGTATGTTTGTTTGTGCATACCCAATGCTGTCAGGCTCGTGCTGTGGCTGCTCGTGGCCCACCTCTGCTGACTGATGGGCTGCCTGCCTGCGTGTGATCATCCTCTTGTTGACATGACAGAAATAGAGGAAAAAGCTCATTTTATTATTTCTCTCCCTTCCTGTTTTAACCACCTGTAAGCTCTTTCCAGAGGCAGCCTGACAGTTCTGTGAGGGCTTTGCTTTTGGGCCGGGCACTCTCACTGCCTTGATGGATAATCTCAGTATGCAATGTGATAGCCTATTTTAGGGTTGTATTTGCTAAGTAGAACTGTGGGCTTCAGCAAAAGAAAAGTGTGTAGTTTTTGTTTGTGGGTTCTAACTCTTCCACGGCACTGCCCTGGGAGGTTTGCCATGGTTGCAATCACAGTAACCTCTGCATCACTCAGGTCACCTCTGTCCCATGAAAATCCCAGAGTGCACTTGGCTCACTGGAAAATCCAGACCACACTTAAAAGATTAGGGATCACAGCAACAGTGTTTTCACCACCAGTGGAAGAGATGGTGAGGAAAAGGATGAGAATGCCTTCTCTGTTCCAAAATGACACTGGCAGGTAACCTCCTAGATCTGTGTCCATGGAAAGGATACTTCACTTCTAGTCCTTGTTTCATTTCAGTTTTCAGGAATTTCATCTCTCCCTCCTTCCTCCCTCCACCCCCACCTCCCCCTCTGTCTCTGCAGGTGCTGAAGACCTGCTTAGCCAATGTTGGGAAGCTTCCCAGTGCTAAGCAAAGAAGCTGGGGATGTTACATGTGGGTATCATTTGCAGCTGCTTTAATTTACTCTTTTTCATGACTTTAATACCCTTAAAAATTTGATGTGGCAAAACACAGCTACTGTACTAAATGTGGTGTACAGAGAGAGCCAAGTGTTTGCCTGCCCAGAGAAGATGGCAGAGTAAAGCAATTGCGGGTGTTGGAGACTCCCAAAGCCCTCATCCCAACAGCTGTTCTCTTTCTCCTCTTCACCCTTTCTTCTCCGTTAAAATAGTTTTGTATTTCTATTTTTGCATCCATTAGCATTTGCTCTCTCTTCGTCAGTGTCCATGAAGGTGAGAGAGATGTTGCTTAAGTTCTGCTTGAGTTCACTTCCATTGGTACCTGAGGAAATGTTTCAATTTCTCTTACACTGGTCTATGCAACCGTGTAAATCAACACATGCATAACATACCTCAACATCCCTTGAAAAGGGTTATTTCCAACTAAAACCTGGCTTTGGCAGCTGTTTTGACTTTCTCCCCCATCCAGTAAGAGGTTGGACTTGTCAGTGATGGGGAGGCCAGATTGCTCCTTTGCTGAGGCTCATTTCATGTCACGGGGTGTCACGAGCCTGCCCAAGTTAATGCCTGGGAGCTGGTTCCAAATTGCTGTGCCTGAGTAAGAGGGTAGGAGCACTCAGGCAAATGGAGAGTGTTGGAGGGGTTAAGACCCACACCCTTTGTATGTGGCTCTTTCTCTCTTAGTGCCTCTGAAACGCGTCTGAGCGACCACGGAAAGTGCAGCCCTTGGAAAAAGCGCAGACTTCCATCACGAGATGCAGCCCAGCCTAAAGCAGCCAGAAATTAGTGGGAAGCGTGTATTACATTCTAAATATAGCTTGCGCTGCTCTGTCACAGTGGAAAGCAGCTTCGCAGTAGCTGGTTTTGAGGCACAATTGACTAATTGTTATTGAGCTAATCAGCATCACTCACACGGCATCCCTGAGCACGGGGAAGCTCCATTCCTCCCACCGCTCTTTCACAGGCTCTGTCAGAAAATGGCCAAGAAACACTGAACATTTTTCTCTCATGCCACTTTTCCTTCATGCAAGGAGTGACTGCAAACATCTGCAGATCCACCTTTTTGGTCTTTCTTGGGAGATACCATCCTCACATTCCTTCTCTAAGCCTGTATTGCAGGAAAACCCCTTGTGCTCTGCTTTGCCCATTCTGGTTCTGCAGATCAGCCTCACTGTTTTATCTTGTGACCTTCTGTTTGTTGTGTTGTGTTTGGCTTTAAAATCCACTAAACCATTGCTTATCTACACTGTAACTTGAGGGCAGTGGCTGCAGCTGAAGGAGAAGGAATCTCCATGCCACTGCAGGGATATAAAACTTCAACACAGTGAGGATAGTTATGGTTAGGCGTCAAAAAATAGTAATACAAGATTTACTTCATGAGTTATTGTTATATATATCCCTATTTATTTTTAAAATAGGGGTATTATGCATATCCCTATCTTAAGAGTTCCTAAAATAGAGAGATGCTGTCAGAGTTTGTGTGGGAATGGCAGGGCAATCTGGAAAGAAATCAGTGACTGAGATTATGTGAACATCTGACCAGCGAGCTGATCCTGGTGTGACGCAGGAGGGTGATGTCTGAGCCCTCTCCAGACCCTTTCCAGCCCTATTTTCCATGACTGTGTGTGCCAGGAATCAGTGTGTAAACTTTGGAGGCTCTGGTGTGCAGGACTGAACCATCAGCACACGCTGGACTGAACACTGCTGTGCCCTCTCCCCTGTTGTTACTCACTAGGTAGGTGAAATTACAGCTGATACTCAGAATATGCTGCAACCACCCCTCCATTGTAATGTGGAGACAGATTAGAGGATTTGGAGGCCTGGAGCTGTTTCTTTGTTCTGCATTTATGCAACACATTGTGCAATGAGATCCTGGCCTCTAGGTGCTAACACCAAAATGCAAAGATATTGATTACTGGGGAGTAAAGGCAGGCATGTTCTCCAAGTCATGCTCTGAAGAACTGGGGGGGAAAGACTTGCTAGATAGAAAAGGATCAGAGGACTTTACAAAGCAGAAATTTGCTTGGGATTGTTTGGGATCAAGCTGATGCACAGGAAATCTTCAGTCTCTTTCACTGCATTTTTCTCCTCATTTCTGGCCTGCATGTTTATTCAAATGGCATGTGAGTATCAGGGAATCTTGTCCCAAACTTGCCTGCAAATGCCCTGACATAATACTGCCATTACAGACGCAATTAGAAAACCAGTAGAGGAGAAATCCTGTGCTACCCAGAAACTGGAGCAGATGGAAGAGCAGCAAGGAATGCTTCACAAAACTGGTTATTAAGTTTGCCCAATGAATCACGAGGATTTGTAGCCTACCTGTGCCACAGAGCATCGCAGCGACTGTCACTGAGGAAAGGAATAGTAGTTCCATATTGATGAAAAGCTCTCAGTGCCTCACAGCCCAGAGAACAAATATCCCAGGCTGAGGTGAACCTTCAGCAGTGCATGGAGCTCTGGAGCAGGGAGGCCACGGGGGATTTTAAGCACCTTCTCTTTAAAGGTTAGAAGCATTTGCAAGCTCAAATTGCCTGCAGTGAGCAGAGGCTGCTCAGTACGGCTGGGAAATGAGGGCAGTGATATGTTTAAACATGGATTTAAGTGTGTAACTTTATTTATGGGCTCATTTTGACACTCTCACCACGTTTCCAGATAGATTTGTTGTCTTTACGTGATCCTGCCAACAGCAGCCCAGCCCATATTTGTTACTATTTTTTGCTAATTACTGTACAACCTGCTCAGTCTTTCTCCTTACGTTTTGGCTGAGAGAGGGTTTCAAGGAGACAATCTCAAAGGTAAATTGAAATCAGATAAGAAGAGAAATGTTTACAAATATCTGCATGAGATTCCCAGGCAGGATACGTGCACAGAATTAGACTTCATGAGTACATAGATGTTTTTTTTCAGGGAAAGTGAAATGCTTTCCACCTGCCACGAGCTGTGTTTGGACCCTCAGGGGCCTGTGTCGCTCCTGCTATAGCTGATAATGTCACTAACACCTAAAGCAGTGTGAGGTATGCAGCTTTAACCTTGCTTTTTATGTATTTGAGATTTCAACAGCCATGAAAAATTCCGAGCTCAGTAATCTTGAAGTGCATTCCTAGAAGGTAAAAGCCTTTTGAATTCACCTTTAAAATGCACTTGCTTTTATTGGCACAGGCTATCCATATATTCAGGGAATGGTTTGGGGTTGCAAACAGGTAGGGTCTTCAGGGATGTGTTTCCTTCTTTTTGAAGTATTTCATTTCACCCCTAATGGAACGTGCTGTCGGCACAGAGCCACATCAAGTGTCAGCAGCACTTTTCTGCTGTCCCTCGCTGTCAACAAGAAATCTGTGCTTTGAAGAGGAGGGACACATCAGCCTTTGAAAGCTGAACAGAGAGACAGGCTCACAGGACACAAAACCAAACAATTTGCATCTCGTGGAGGCTCTGGGGTAGCGCAGAGAAATATCTTTTTCCACACTGTCTTTTTTTTTTTCATTCCTCCCATCAAATTTTCCGCCACTGTGCCAGCAAAAGTGCAGCTCCAGCAGCAAGTGTGTCAGTGCAGAGTTATCACTGGCAGTTTTTAACCACTGTTTCTTAGATGTTGAAGGGGTTGAGACAAAGCAGTGTTTTTCTGGCAGCGGGTTGCACACGCCATCTCCTCTGATGGTCGCATCTCGGAAGCAGCATTTGTTCCAGGCTGGCACTTGGCATCCAAAGAAAAATGCTCTTGTAGGTGCTGCTTCAGACCTGGGTGTTGAGAGCACTTTGAAGCTGTCAGCTCAGGACAGACAGTGGCGTCACTCCTTAAAAAGGAAATACACTGCTGAAGCGATCCGTTTTCCTCTGTGATTGTACATATTCCTGTTTCCCTGAGCGTGTCATCCTGGCAAATCTCTGGGATGTGTTTTCAGGTTTGCTTTCTCTGATCAGTTTGGCCTCACGCTATGGTTTGTGCTGTGAAAGTCTCAAAATCTTGAGGTTTTTGGTCCCTACCAGCATTCCCTTGCACTGAGGGCATCCAGCCAAGTGAAAAGGACAGAAGACAGGGCAGCAATTAGACAAGTGCACCCCTGTGACCAACCTGAGGTTTACTGATGGTCACTGTCACCTCACGCATTCACCATCCAGCCAAAAAGGAAAGAGAAAACCCCACAATTAACAAATAGTGTTAACTGAGTTCTGGGATAAAGGCTATTTTCAATTTTACCTTTCATGTTTTAATTGTATAGCAATAATTTTGCAATAGAGTTGCCGATGGCAAACATGCAAGAGACATTAACTTTATTTATGTTTTGGATTATTAATGTGGCTGTTAAAATTCCTCCAGTTAGTTTTGATTGAATTGTTTTTTTGTGCGATTCTGTCGTTTAATGGAGCGGTAAATAAGAATTTCTGATAATGAGCCCAAGCATCTGTCACAACAACCTGGCGCTGGTTATTAACATTTCCATTAACGGCAGGGTGGGCAGTGATAATATGGAAACCACACAGTTAGAACAAAATAAATAGTTGGTGTCAGGCTGAGTGGGTGTTAATTACTTTTTTATTTTATAACTCTGAGGGGAGGGAGTATTGGTAGAAAAGTGTGACTTATGAAGGTCATTCTCTCTTAAGAAAGAAGTCTCCAGAGGAAGAGCTAACCGGGGCTATCCAGTGCAAGTGGTTAATATTTTATCACTTCTATTTATGGCCCAGAAAGGGGCAGAGAGGAAAGAGACAACTTTCTCAGGGGGTCTGGGTGAAGGCTACGGCGCCGTGAACACGGAGAAAGGAGAAGTGTAGCCTTTGCCCTGCCTTTCTCTCCCTACTTCTGGAGTTTGAGCAGGACGCGCTTCGGCACCTTTTCTGTGAGCAGAACATGAGCTGTTCTGTTAAAACCTGCTGGAGGCAGAGACAGCAGGTCGGGAGAACAGAGCGTCCTTGGTAGCCGCCGGGGAGGAAAATCCACCTGCACCAACTTGGATCCTGACAAAGGGAGGGAAGGAGTGACCCAGGTGCGCTGAAAGATTGGTTTTCTAGCACGGCACAGTGCGAAGAAGAAATGCCATCAGGAGCCAAAGAGAGACAGGGTGTGCATGTGGAGGTATAATCAAAGTGGAGCTAACAAGTCGCAAACGAAACGCTGTTTTGTCATACATAAAATATTAGTGAATTGATTAGCAGCTGACTGGGTTTGGAGGTAATTTTAGGCAGTATTTTGGCCTTACATCTTGCTGCAGAGTGGGAGCTGGGCTGATGGTGCCAGGGGCTACCTTGCTCAGCAGGAGCGGTCGATCAGAGCGCTGGCCACTGCCACAGGCGAGCCCCAAACTACCAGAGAACCAAGACAAAATTCTCCTTTCTCTTCCAAAGCTGCTGGCAGGATTGAGTTGATGCCGTGTCTAGCCCAGGCTGCGTGGAGCAGAGCACAGCCACGTCCTGAGGCTCAGCTGCTCCTCACTCGTGCCGAGACATCCCGGTGACGCAGACACCCCGGGGCTGGCTCGTGTGCTACTCGTGGCATAAACAGAGCCTGTCCTGGGTGCTGCTGCAAATGGAAAACTGCAGCCTGGGTATGAACTAGTTCTGCTTGTCATTATTAATTCTTCTGTCCTCCTTCCTCTCTAGCACCGGCGCTGGCCCCACAGAACATCCAAGTAAACTCCCTTTCTGCAAGCCAGCTGGAGCTCACCTGGGACCCCCCTCCTGCCGACAGCCAAAATGGGAACATCCAAGGCTACAAGGCAATCCTCCCATTTCTGCTGTTTTCATTTACCTTGCTTGGCATTGCTATTTGCTTGTGAGATAGCTCTAAAAAGTGCACTTGCCCTTGCTGCATAAGGCAAATTAAAACAGTGTTCACGCTGCAGTACAGAAATGGCATCAAGCCCCAAAACCAGAAGGAAGAGAATGAGATTGGGAGGGGGGAAGAGAGAAAGGGGAAAGTGTGTCTTTGTTTGTGAAGAAGGAGAGCATGGGGAAACAGGGCATGCAGATAAGGAGGCAGCTCCACTTATGCAGGCAACATATCTGCTCCAAAAAAGCAACACAGATACACAAGAGCTGGGGGCAAGAAATGTATTGGAGAAAATTAACTCAGTTTTATATCTATCAAATGTTACAAGCCTTTAGGAAGAGCAGAACTTTGTCCCAGCTAGAAGCCTGAGCCAGGTCAGATTTTGGAAGAATTACTCCATTTCCTTAACTTAAACAAAATTAAATCAGAGTATTAATTGCATTTGGTTTGCAGGAGATGAGCACGTTGCAGAGACACGCTGCTCAGCATCTCCAGCATGCGAATGGACCCTCAGAGAGTGGAAATGGGCAAGTCTACAAACACTGGAGCTTGGCTTGGGTTCAGTGTCTGGCTCTGCCTCTCTCCATGAATTTAGACCCATAAGTGAAGGAAAGCCAAGCCAATGTGAATAACCTGGCATCCCTTCTTGGCAGTAACAAGCATCCTTATATATCAATCCCTGTCCTTTCCCTTTTGTACATATATAGATGGCTTCAGCAGCTTGGCTTGGAGAGCCAAGGTGCAGCCTTGCCTTGGCTTGTTCTCTCCACTCTCTGGCTTGCTTTGGCCTGTTTATAGTGCTCTCACTGCCAGGCCTGTCCAATAAGTAGGGCTGGCACCACTATTCCTCTTGGAAACAACTTCTCTGAAGCCTAATTTTATGGCATCAGGATAAAAATTATGTAATGGAAGAATGGGGAAAAGCACCTCAAGACCTCAAGGAACTTTAGAGAAAATCTTTATTACCCTTTTCAAGAAGGCATTTGCCTGTCTGTGCTGTGAACACCGGTGGAGTAACTGGTGTGTGTACAGAGGTGAGTTATGGACCATTGGGTCAGGATGCCAGTGCTGACAGACAACTCTCACTGCAGGGGGAGTTTAAACTGACCTCTCCTCGCTGAACTCTGGCAGCTCATGCCTGCTGTCATTAGGCCATATTCTTCAGCCTGTGCTCTGGTTTTGAGTGATGGACTCAGCTGCGTGGTCATTGAATGCGGGGAAATTTGCCAAAGGAAAAGATCTGGCACATGCTAAAAACCTTAGTATCCCAACTAACGGAGGTGTCCAGGGCAAGACTGCACCATCCTCCTGGTCGTTTATAGCTGCAGTGCCCAGATATTTTCTAGGTGTAGGATATACTAAAACATTTGACAGGATGAGAGGAAAAATTTCTTCGATGAAAGGGTGGTCATGCATTGGAACAGGCTGCCCAGGGAAGTGGTAGAATCACCAACCCTTGAAGTGTTCTGAAGGCCTGTGGATGTGGCACTTGAGACGTGGTTCGGTGGGGAACGTGGTGGTGGCACTGAGTTGCTGGTTGGACTCATGATCTTAGAGGGCTTTTCCAATTTTAATGGTTCTGGGATTCTACCTCCCTGTCCCAACAGATTTATTACTGGGAGAGCGACACCCAAAACGACACGGAGAAGGTGAAGGTCCTGTTCCTCCCGGAGACAACGGTGCGGCTCAAGAACCTGACGAGCCACACACGGTACCTGGTCTGCATCTCCGCCTTCAACGCGGCCGGGGACGGCCCCCGGAGCAGCCCCGCCCCGGGCAGGACGCACCAGGCGGGTACGGGAGCCTTGGCTTGGCTCACCTGGCACAGGCCAAGGGAAATGGGGGATGCAGGAGGGTGCTGGTGCTTGGGTTTACGTAGTACAGGTCTTGAAGGGGGAAAAAAAAAAAGCATCAGATAAGCGGAGTGTGTGGAAAGGGAGTGATACGGCTGAAGTGAGAGTGGAGTGGCGGAAGGACCAGTCCCTTCACAGGCTGGTCCAGAAGGAAGCAGTCTGTGGGTCTGTTTCTGGTTTCTGCTGTCACACCTGGAAATGGGAAGGAACTCATCTCCAGTGCCTGACAGTCCTGTGAGACAATTAGCATGCCTTTTAGAATTCATCCCTACTGTTTTTTAAAGCTGGATCAGCAGCCCCCCAGTCACGCTGAGCAGTCCCTGTGCTGGACGTGCCGTGGTGGGAGCACTCTGGCTCAGGCTGAAGGCAGTGCCCTTGGTGGTGGCTGTGAATGAAAGGTGGCTCCCATAGTACCCCTCTGAGGGTCCTTCCCTTCCATGTCCTGTCTCCTTGTTTGCTGTGGAGGTTCAGTTTTGCAGCTGACTGGCTGTACTTTTAGTATAGGCTGCGTTTCTCACTGATTACGGGACGTTTGGATACAACTGACAAACCCCATCCTTAGCTTGTTTCCTTCAGATTTAGGCTGGGCAAATAAACCACTGTTTTATAATAAACATGTGTATCGGATTGACTGCTTCTGCTGCAGTTCAGTCTGTGTGCAATCCTTTCAGCACCCAGTGCTCCCAGCTTCTTGGCCTTCTCTGAAATCACCTGCACTACACTCAACGTGTCTTGGGGCGAGCCGACAGCAGCGAACGGAGTCCTGCAGGGTTATCGAGTGGTCTACGAGCCTCTGGCTCCTGTCCAAGGTAAGAAAGACCTCTGATCATACATATTCATGGGGAAATGACAGAATAATACTGCAGGATCTTTCATCTCTGCCCAATTTCCTACTTGCTCTCTGCCGTTTTCCGAGAGAAGCCAGGTGGCAAAGGGTAAGTAAAACAATTCCACTTTTGCCAAAACTGTTCAGCAAGCCGTAATATTGTGGAATATAGCTTTTGTCTTGTCTCCTCTCATTTTCTTGCACAGACTATAGTCTGTGTGATTTGAAAAGTCATTTTAAAGCCATCATTACCTGGTCTGGGCAAAGAGGAGGCTCAGCCTGGGAGTGCCTGACTGTGTCCACGCATTGCCTTTGAAACTGCTGAGTAGGCTCCATCCCAGAATAGTCATCAGACACATTTGTGTTGCTTATCACATCATGTGTCACTTCTGTTATCTCAGAGATTGCCCAGGCATCAAATGTGCTGGTCATCACTGGTGCCACCTCAGCTGTGACAGGGGAGGATAACGGGACAGAGCTGTGGTGGTGCCTCTTCACAGGGAGTTTTCCAGCAGCATTTTTAACCCAGCACCAGATTTCAGCTAGACCACAACAATGTGCTGGCCACAATTGTTCCATTAATTTGCCAGAATAGCAACAGAGAAGGATTTGGCAGTTTCTCTGAAAACAAATGTAAATTCATTCCAAAGGTGAATTAGAAAAGATGACATAGTTTGTGGATGGGCTTATTAATATTTTTATATTCCTGGTAGATTGCCAATAGTTCAATAGGATGTCCAGCTTTGGCAGTGTGACAGCAGGGAGAGTAATTTCAGCCATTGCCAATCCATTTCAAACTCTTTTCCAAAGAAATAAGGATATCAATCACTTGTATTTGCTTCTTCTGTAAGGAATAATGATCTATATTGTCTGAATATCCATGTCTCATGCACAGAGAAAGTTATATAGGATTGAAAACACAGGAATTAAAAGCACTGTCAGCCTTTATGGCTGACAGGTCTCAGCACAAATTGCTAATACAGGAAGCATTTCTAATTCTGACCAAGAAATGTGCACAGGATATGCAGGATATTTCCTCCCTTTTATTCATTCCTACACAATGTTTAAGAATGCTTTTTTTTCCCCCTGAAAATATGGAAGTGTCAGATCATGTTTTCTCTGCATGCATTTGACTTAACATCCTCAGAATCTTTGTTTTCTTTTCTTCTCTTCCCCACCTCTGCCTGCACTGCCCCTGACTCCAGCTTGTTGCTCCTTCCCTTCTAGAAGATTCCTGATGTGAGCAGGAAGGTTATGAAGGGCTCTTCCTCAGATCTGAAATTTTTGCCTAAATTTATTTTCCAGTCTTTACCCATTTGCTCTGATGCCAACATTTTTCTTTCAGAAAATATATTTATTCTCCTGCCATGGTAAGGAATCCCTTCCTTGATGCCATCATTTTCACAGATTCACTGAATATTCCGAGTTGGGAGGGACCCACATGGATCATCAAGTCCAACTTTTAAGTAAATGGCCCATGTGGGGTTTGAGCCCACATTCCTCCATGTGAGCACTACAGTGCAACAACATGGATGGACTGGGCTCTCCTTTGGAGCTTTTTTCCTGTGTCTTTTGACTTTCCACCCATTCTTGACTTTTGGCTGAGCGTCCTTCCATGGTGACACCTTTTCCCTTCCCACTCACAAGCTGCCACTTACCTGCCCATTTTTCCAAGCTTTCCAGCAGTGATCTGTTCTTTAGCACAGTCTTATCCCTGTTTGACCTTTTATTGTTTAAGCTTTACAGTGTCATGTTTTACACAATAATAGACAACAAAATTGCCCTGGAGTCTTTTTTAACAGTTCTTTTTTTTTTTTTTTTTTTTTTTCTTTTGGAACATAACTTCAAAATGACAAGTGCCTCCTGATTTGTCTCAGAGAAATGAAATAGTTCACCTGTGGAAGGAGGGAGCACTTTTACTGCTTTCTTGTTAGCCAAGGAAAGACTCCCTGAGTTTTAAATTGTACCTGGGAGAAAACTTTGAACAGAAATCACTTGGACATTACTCTTTATTTAAGTGATTAAAACTGAAAGCATCATCTTGATTTGCATAAAATAAGCATCTGGATTGCAAACGTTTTCCTTCTGCATTTTTCTGTAAAGATAAACTAGCAAGCAGCCATTTCTAGTGGGACAGACCTTCTCCTACTTCCTATCTTCTTGGTTTGAAATGTGTCACGAACATCTACAGAACCAGATAAGCTCCAGAAAGACCCTCTAAATTTGAACTTTCTATTCTGTAAAATATTTTTTAAATCAAATTCTTTCCATTAACTTGACTTTAGAAAATTTCTGTGTAAACCGGATTTTTTTGTTTTCAAACCACTCATTGCCCCTCGGCCCTTTGTTCACCATTGAGAACCTAAAGGTGAAACCAGCTATGAACCTTGATGAAGGAAAGAGCTCTGATTTTAATTCATCCCTGTAAGAAAAATTCTGAGAGGGTGAGAAGAGTGAAACACAAGTCACGACTCCAGCCCTGTCTAAGCTCACACTGCTTTGATTGCATCCCCTGGTGCTGTGGCATTTGTAGCCCCAAGGTCCCTGTGAGCTGCACATCCTTCAGTCTGCATCCATGTGGGGATGGTGGACGTGGCAGGACGACATGAACAGAACAAACCTGGCCCTTGCTCCTCCTCCAGACAACATTGCAGGTTATTTGGAGGAGCAGCCATGGAGAAATGCTTGCTTAGGAAGCAATCTGCAATGTGCACTCCTCTTCATTTACCTCCTCCTTTCTTCCCAGAATAATTAGTGAAGTTACATGTAGTCTCCTGGTAATTTCCCAGTTGTGTTGTAAGGTTTTTTCCTTGTCAGTACCCACTTATCAAGCTTAAACTCTAATTATACTTATCAGTGCTGAAAATTGCCTATTATCACTACTTAAACTCTTGCTAATTGTAAGAAATACTTCCTTAGCAAACTGCTAGATAATTTTACTTACCATCTAGATATAATAAGCTCCACTTGATTTCTATTTTTGCATTGCAACCCCCTGTTATGTTTTTATCTGCGTGGCTGTTCCAGGGGTGAGCAAGGTGGTGACTGTGGACATCAAAGGGAACTGGCAGCGCTGGCTGAAGGTCCGGGATCTCACCAAGGGCATGACCTATTTATTCCGAGTGCAGGCCCGAACCATCGCCTATGGACCTGAGCTGCAAGCCAACATCACAGCTGGGCCAGCAGAAGGTGAGGGGAGCTACAAAAACAAGTCACAAGTCACAGATCAGTTCAGCAAACACGGGGCACCAGCAGGGAATGGTGCACTCAGGGCTTCACGTGGATTTCCAAGCCAGGGAGAAGCTGAGCCTCAGGACGTGATTCAGTGCATTTCACAAGTGCCCATGAAAATCATGGTCCCTTTTTTCCTGAAATCTGGAGGTCTGATGTGAATAAACAAAAACACTGTAAATAAATCATAATGCAAACAGGCCAGCCAGGGATTTGAGAGCTGCAGCCTGACAGCACGGTGCATCATTCTGACTGTACTGCTCTGCAGTGGGAGTCAGAACTGGAATAGCTGCTGAAACCAGCAGAGGTTCCTGGATGCAAAAGCAGAAAGAATTTACAATTGTTCTCTTCTGACACGTTGGCTTATGCAGAGGGAAAGATCTGTGGATTTCCTGCTGTGTCAAGAGCAGCTGCAGGGCAGCATTCCCTGCTTGGTTCAGTGTCTGCACCCAAAGAGCTGGTTTCCTTATTTGATCAGTGATATTGATAAACAGATAATCTAACAAGGTAAATTCCCCCCAATGATATCAACCTGTCAGGTAAGTCACAGAGCATCAATGCAGTGGTCACAGTTCTTTTCCACTTCCTCAGTCTAACCCTCACACCACACCACAGACAGTATAGATCAGGAATCCTCTCAAACGTGGCCATGGCATCTTCCCAAACCAATGGGATTGGCTGTCCCCACAATTCTCTCCCTGGAATTTTCAGGCTGGTTTCACCTCTCAAGTCAGAAATAGCAGTGGCAATGGGTAAAATGAGATTGCTTTTTCCTCTTGCCTTCTGAACACAGGTACCTTATTCCTGAGGCTGTCCTCTGTAGGGCCAGGAGTTGGACTTTGATTATCCTACTGAGTCCTTTCCAACTCAGAATATTTTATGATCCTGTGATTCTGTAAACCCCAGCCATTGATCTGTAACTGCTGGTATTGGAACTAGTGAAGAAATCGGGTCAGTAGCCCACTGAGCTGGTTTATGCTGCATATTTGTTGATCAACACTGCCAGTTAATTTTTTTCCCTATATCAGCAGAAGCAATTCATGCTGCAATTTAATACCACCTTCGCTTGCTACTCTCTTTTCATCCTTCAGGGTCTCCCGGCTCCCCTCAGGAAATTCTGGTGACAAAATCTGCTTCTGGGCTGACACTGCAATGGACTGAGGGAGATTCAGGAGAAAAACCCACAACTGGCTACATTATAGAGGCACGACCCTCAGGTAAGCCCTGGGAAACACAGCGAGCTTGATGTCATGAGTTGCCTTCCTTCAGTCCATGCTGGGAGCCGTCCACAGTGGAGGGACTGTTTGGCATCCCAGTAAGGTAGTGGGATTTTGTGAGAGAAAGTGTCACCAGCCAGTATTAAGCTGTTACTGGTTTATTATGTGGTTTAGCATATTTTCTCCTCTTTAGGAGTAGTCACAGAAAATTACCCCGACTACTCTGGCTTTCACTGTGCTACATCACTGGAAAATCATCCAACAGATGAACTAATATAGTTAATAATTAAAACTCATTTAAATGCTTACAGCATCTTTCATGCACAAGGACTAATAAGTATTTGCAAGCTGTATTTTGAGGACCACAGATAGAAATCTGTCTTCTTCCGTAGCAGAGCACAGCTGCTAATTACTGTTTTAATGTTAATAACAGGGCCAGGGCTTCAGCAGCACATACACATTGCTTCCCCCATTTGTTCTGCAGCAAGAGAGGGGGGAAGGAACCCCCATCACCACAGTTTTTCTTGGTGCTTTCCCAGAACTCCTTTGCTTTTGGGATTTGCGTCTTAGTGGAGCTGTTCTCTGCCTTTCCCAGAATATTTCCCCTCTTGGACAAGGTAATTTTAAAAGTCAGTGTGTGCTCCAGCCTATTCAATAAACTCACACTTTCTGGGAACTGAGTCATTAAGGAAAGCCAGTGAATGCTGCCAGGCCTCTGTGTAATCTCAATAACTTCCCTCCACTCTGACAGGGAATGATGATAACCATTCTCCAGGTACAGTTGTCCAACTGGTGATACATCCACCAGATCCCTGTTGCACGTGGGCTGTGTTTGAATGTCACCAAGTCAGAGGCTTTGCTGAAGTCAGGATAGATGATGTCTGCTCTTTCTCCTCTATTGACAAGGTCTGCTCCTCTGTCACAGAGGGAAATTAGACATGATTTATACTTGACATAACCATGCTGGCTGCTTGTTCTTTCTTTTTTACCTCTAGGTGCTTGCACACTGCTTGATTATATATTGATTAAATGAATGCGTATCTGTTTGATTATATAGAGAGTCCTGTTTCTTGTTTGTGTCTTGAATGTAAGCTTGCATTTTAAACCAATGATTTTAATTGCATTTAGCCAAACCAGTAACAAAATTATTGCCTGCATTTCTGAGGTCATCACTGAAGGTGCAGATTTCCATACCTGCATCTGATAGAATTTTCTCTGTAGTGAGGCTCTGCTCTAATCCTAAAATTTCTTCCTTATTTCTGCTATTTAAATTGACAATTGTTTGCAAAATAAAAGCAAGTGAAATATGTACCTTCAAACATTTCACAGCTCATGGTAAAGGATGTAGGATTTGGGGCCCACTCTTTTTGAGTAGGAAGAAAATAGTCCCTGCAAGGCAGGTCTGAGCTGCATTAACCCGGGGTCACTTCTGCTGGCCCCACTCCACTGATCCTGGAAATGGACAGAAGAGGTCTTATTCTCCTGCTCTTGCAACCTGACTGTTGAGGCGTTTAATTCCTCTTCAGATTATTTTAATCCTATTCATGCTGCTGTAGCAAATGAACTAGGCATTTGTATGCTAGATTCTCTTCCTTCGTTCTGGTTGCAGCTGTAGGAAGCGTGAAATGTGATCCAGGAGAGGAGACAGACTAATTGGAAGATTTGCTTATTCCACCCAAGCCTCGGCTTCCTCTCTGTGCTGCTTTTCTTCCTCATCTCTGCATGGAAGAGTTTGAAATCTGAATTACGAGCTTAACAAAAGCAGGGAACTAATTCCTCCTGTCAGGGCTGGTCATTCAGAGCAGCTCCTGTTTTAATATCATTCTAAGAATTTGCTTTTGCACATTGATTTATACAGGTAGTAGAAAATGGATTGGAGCAACCTTTGTTTTTAAGGAGTTGTTGTCTCCAAGAAAAGAGCTGGTGACTTGTGCTCTTCACATAAAATCAAGAAAGGAAAAGATGCTCATCCTTCTGAGGTCAAAAAAGGGTCATTAAGCAGACAGATGAAAAGCTTTAGCTTGTTGCCAATATTTAAATGCAATACCACTACCTTAGTGTTTCACATCTCAAGTGTCATCTATTATAGGCCTCATTACCCCAAACGTTAAATGCTGTATCATCTCATTTTCCCTGCTGTAGTTCTCTGCCAAGACTCTTCCATCAGAGTAGGAGGATGGCTTTCTGTCAGAAATGGCAAACCCTACTCCCTTTTGTCACTTCCCTTGGAATTTTTCGGAGCCCTGCTGTGTCTCCCAGGGCTCCGCTGCCCTGCTGGGTTTAGCAGTGGTGGCAGCAGGCAGCTGAGGCTGCTCATTTGATTTCCCTGTTTCTCTGCTGGCTTTATGGAAGGTGACCAGGCTCACTGCCTCCCCTGCATTTTGAGTACACTCAGACGCAGGGAGGAAGCAGGGGAACCAATATTTTTTCCAGAGTGATCTCTGGTAGAGGAAGACATTACAGAAACAGAAGAGTTTTTCTTTTCCTTCAACTTCTCTGTCCTTGGAGAAATGGATTCCAGTTTAGCTCCTTGTGCATTACAAGAAATGCAATTAAGCAGGCTCTGTCTCTGCCACTGTAAGTGCTCCCTAGACATCAGCTAGGCTGGCTGAGGAATGGGGAATAGATTGTGTCCTCAGCTTGCACATAGAGAGGAAAAGACAAATGGCACAGGGATGTTAAGGTTCCCAGTGCTGCTGGGAGGAATGGAGAAGCTGGCTTCACCCCTCTTTTCCCAGCTCCAGATCACATCCAAAGGCTCCTCTTGCTGTGCTTTAGTGTTGGGCATGTGGCCTGTCCAGCACCCAGCAGCCTCACACAGATCTGGCTCCCCAGTTACCCCCTTGTGCAAAGGAGATGTTTGTGTAATGCCCTGGGGATCCACACTGCCAGGAGTGCACCTGGATACGGAACTGCCCCATGACACCTCCGTCCATGGATTGGCCTGTGCAGAGCAGCTGTGCAGGTGTTGGGTCAGTCTGCTTCATACAACCATTTAGATTGGAAAAGCCCCTTAAGATCAAGTCCAACCGCAAACCTAACACTGCCAAGTCCACCACTAAACATCTACATCTTCATGGCTTGTGTCACCTCAGAAAGAGCCTCCCTGACCCAGGACAAGTGGAGAGAGATTTCCTCTTCTGCTTCTTCTTCCCACCACAATTTTGGACTTTGCTTTTCCCAAGCAGGGGATGATGTAAACCAACTGGAAGATGACTGCATCTTAGTGGAGTGGTTTGGATTGCAAGGGACTTTAAAGCTCACCCAGTCCCACCCCGTTCCATGGGCAGGGACACCTTCCACTAGCCCAGGTTGCTCCAAGCCCTGTCCATCCTGGCCTTGAACCCTTCCAGGGAGGGGGCAGCCACAGCTTCTCTGGGCAACCTGTGCCAGGGCCTCACCACCCTCACAGGGAGGAATTTCTTCCTAATATCTGATCTAACATCTGCCATCTGTCAGTTTGAAGTCGTTTCCCCTTGTCCTGTCACTCCATGCCCCTTGTAAAAAGTCCCTCTCCAGTATTCAAGATGATGAGTTCCATGAAGGCAACAGGCATTTTGGGGAAGAACCCATCTCCTTGGAGTGGGAATTGTCCACCTCATAAACGCTGGGTTTTGCTTTGCACACCCTGGGGGCAGCTCTCACTTCAGTTTCCTTTCTGGTGTCTCGAGTAGTGTTTTTCTGTTTTCTTCCTCTTCTGTTTATTTTTACCCAAATGAGGGAGCGCAGTGTCAAACATGGACAGGAACCAGCAGAAGTCAGTAAATTCAAAGTGAAGGCTGCAGCTGCATCCCCGGCATCTGCCATGGGGCCTTTCTCGCTTCTGCTGGCGAGCGACACACCGGGCCTGACAGTTTGTCAGCCTTCACTTCCCATTCTTGTCCTTCCACTCCTTTGCGTGATAATCCAGCCCTTTGCCTCTGAAAGCACAGCCACGTTTTAGTGGTGTCCTCTGTAGGAGGAACACCAGTGGCGCTCAGCCGGGCCTTAACTCTCAGCAGCTTCTCCCCTCATAAACCTCCTAATGTGTAATTAGGAGGGAGCTTTACTGCCCAGCTCTGCTGCTCCAGAGGGCAAGGCTGGCGTTCAAGACCCAAATAACTGACAGCTCTCCATGTCCTGGGTTGTCAGGAGTTAGCAGAGCTGGGAGGCACTGAGTGACACTTTTATTTAGCATGGAGACCCTGATGAACGGCCTGTGACGCCGGGCTGGCCGCGGGGGACGCGGATGGCAGTGCCACTCCTCTCCAGCACGGCTGGGAGGGCTGGACACGGCCTTAGGTCAGAGGTGGCTTCACCTTCCCCTGTCACTCAGATCCCCTCCCCTGCCTGTACCTCAAGCACAGATGGGACGGAGGCATTGAGGCTGGGAGGTGAAGAGCAAATCTCCCCCCCTGCAGGAATGGGGCAGGGGCTGGGGAAATCTTGACAGAAACAAGGAGCAAAATAAAATTTCTCTTTTTTGAGAAGCCCTTGCTTTTCCATCACACGTTTACGAGGCTGAGTGCCCAGTGAAAGGCAATGGGAAGTGAAGAGAGGGATGGATGTTACTGAAGGAAAAGCAAGGGCAACCTCTCTTGGGATGTCCCTCTGAGCCCTGCACCTCTTCAGCATTGCAAACTCTGCTCTTGCAGTGGCTTCTGAGAGTTAATACCCAGTTGATGTCCCAGCCACAGCATGTGCATCTTTCCTCCCTAAACTGAGTGGAAAATGGTGTGTACGGTGCACTAATGATTTTCTACTGAACTTAAAGGCCAGTCTTTGCTATCACAGGTGACCTTCTAATGAATTCTCTTTCAGCTGAACTTCTAACATTTAGAGCACACCTGGTTTTGAGGCTGGGGGAAGAGATGCGGCGATTGAATTCACAAGCCTGTGTTCAATATTTAATCTCAAAGTTCACCACTAGAATAAAGTGCTCTTTTTAGTTCAGATATATCTGATTGTGATCGTTGTCTACAAAGAGAGGTTTGAATGTTCCAGATGGATGTAAGATAAATTAATTGAGGCTCTGGAATTAAAAATCTTGTTGTCCAGGGCTTGGGAAGCTGCAGGCTATCCTGTGCATAGGGGTCAGCAGTGGGGAAGACGTAGGACATCCCTCTTCCCAGGCTGTCACTGTGCAGACTTCTGACCACTGTAGCTGCATCAGCAGCTCTCTGGGATCCCAGGGATAACAAGATGGGTCCCATTTTAGAATCAATAAGGTTGGAAAAGACCTCCAAGATCATCAAGTCCAACCATTAACTCAGCACTGACAGTCCTACCCCAGGAGGGAAAAAGAAAGTTTTGGCAAAGATTCTTTCAGGGAATGAAAGGGAGGTGGCCCAGTGACTACGTGGCCACCAGCCAGAGCATCTCTGAGTCCCTGTGAGACAGAAACACCTGTGAAGAAACATCCAGTAGCACCCTTCGCTGCTGCACACCCTCACCGCCATAGCCGAGGGGACAGAGAGGTGGAAATGCAACGTTAACTTCTCGGGGGTGGTTTTCCCAACTTGCTGCAAGCTTCACAGAGCAGTTAAATTTACACTTCTTGGTCTGTTGGGTTTTCTGCACTGTGCACCCTGATAGGTTTGGGAAAATGAGTGAGAAAGTGTGTGTCTGAACAGTTGTGTTTGTCGTAATGAGTGCTGAACATTCACTTTTATTGTTTCCTTTTCTTCCCCTATTTAAGTGGCTTTCAATGCAAACAAATTGCTTTTCAGACAATTCACAATGGGCTCAAATTCTCTTATTGCTGTTTACAAATGTGTTTATGAAAGCTTAGGCAATTCTAGCAAATATGGCAATATTTTATAGGCGTGAGATGCATCTTCTAAGTATCAGTGGCTGCAACAATCCAACTTTGAAAATGCATCCCTCACCCTACCCTCTTCAGAGAAACTAAATCCCAAACTCCTTTTTTATTACATTGTAACTTTATGTGGTAGAAATAATCTAGGCTTCTATTGCCCTGTAAAAAGGAAGTCAATATTTTATCTCTTGTTTTATAGCCATTGTAATACTCAGCTAATACATAACAATGGTACATTATGATAACTTCATTATAGTCTGATCATGCTGGTGAATAATGTATTGGTCTGAATTTTAAGCACGGCAGGAAAATTACCTATTTTTATTGTTCTTTGGTGTTTCTCAAATGCAGCTGGAACAATAACATTCCAGGCTGCTTTTTGCATCCGCTGAGACTGCCAATCCTCCTGACCAGAAAAGATGTAGTTTGGGGGCTGTTAGTCACTGTGTGTGTCACTAGACGTGCAGCACGGTGCAAATCACTGAGCCAATATTTACTGATGCCAAAGTTAAAACATTCACATGAAAATCCACCTGCAGTGTTAATCAATCCATCTTTGCTGCTATTCCCTGGTGCACAGGAGTAGGCTGAGGGCCAGATTTTGCTCTGTTACACCAGCACAATTCTGGAATCGCTGCGGTGACTCCAATTAGTTTACACTCAGGTAAAGGCGAAGCAAATGAGAACAGATTCCTGCCTTACACTGCAGCAGCAGAACAAGTCACTGAGGGTAACACTGCTGGCTCCTGCTTTATTGTTACCTTGATAACACCTCGAGCTACGGAAGTCCTGCTGCTGCCCGAGACTCGCAGTGCAGAGGCCTGTCTTTCAAAGCAGGCAGCCCCCGCACTGGAGTCATATCTATGGAGAGGTTATCATCCTATTCCCATTGCTGTGGGACATGCAGAGAAAAATAGATATTGCTGGAACAGCTTTGAAAACTAACAGTGAAAGCCCAATGGGATACTTGTGAGGTCAGGTCTGTGAGAGCTACGTTGGGTAGGCAAGCTGGGGGTTTGGCCCCATGTGTAGACAGTGGCTCCATTTTCTCAGCAAAAGTGCTGGGCACCAGTTGTTACTGAGAAGCAAAGCAGCCAGATTAATGTTTGATTCCTGCCCTCAAAATTATTGAGTGGCATTTTTAATTGTAGTTGGTTTTGTTCCTCCTGGTGCCAGCATCCCTCTCATTGAAAGTTCACTGCATTGTAGTCAAGTGAATGTAAGGTTACGGGTATGGATCAGGGATGGGAATGGTGCCTGGTGAGGATGTGCAGCAGGATCAGTGTCATTACGGCTGTTGAGGACTGAGATTACCCTACTGAAACGCTCCCAACAGAATGGCTTTGTGCTTCTAACAACTTCCACAGGTTTATAATACAAAATAAAACTCATTTCTGTTTAAAACCGCACAGCACTGAGTGCAGCACCAGCTCTGCAGGCTGTGCCACGGGAAGGAGAGAACACTGCTGCTGCCATGGAGCCAGCAGCACTCCAGTGACACCAGTCCCCCTTGCACCAGTTCATGCAAGGCCACAGTGCTTCCCAAAACTTATGTTAGTCCAAGCCTCACTTGAGCACTCTGACAGCAAAGCCAGTTTTGCAATGTAAAAAGCAGGCAAAACCTTTGTGATTATTTAGGACTCACTGGTGCAGCAGTTGCTTTGGGTTTACCTGGTCTGTCAAATGACAGATGTGCTGGTGGGTGACCTCACCTGATCAGGAGGGACCCAGGTGGGTGGCAGCTGCTCTGGCCAGCTCAGGTCACTGTGGGCACTGCTGCTGATTTTAGAGGAGACCTCTTCCATCTGGGCTATAAGAACCCATCCTGAATAAATGCATTTGCAGATGGGCCTTGCAGGGCATTCTGACATCTGTGTGTATGACGGGGCAGCCTTCAGGTGCGTGTGTCCCTGCCTGTGGTTCCAACACTCAATTAATGACAGTCTCTCTCACTGAGCAGGTGGAAGTGCCAGGCTGCACAGTTCATGCCATGTCTCTCCTTGCTGCTTTCCTAGATGAAGGACTCTGGGATATGTTTGTGAAGGACATCCCTCGCAGTGCTACCTCCTACACAGTCGGCCTGGACAAACTCAGACAAGGTGTCACCTATGAGTTTCGGGTGGTGGCTGTCAACGAATTTGGCTATGGAGAGCCAAGTGTTCCTTCTGTGGCAGTATCAGGTAATCATGGATTTTTTAAAGATATCTTTCTCAATGGAATTTTTTGAGGTTCGGGAAGAAGAGGGAAAAAGAAACAACCCGGACTCTCCAGTTGCAACACATAATCAAGGGCAGCTTGTTTTCACTTGTTTTCGGATAAAGCTGGAGTAATACAGTGGTGAATCAAGGTTTGTAATTACAGTATGCTTGATTCTCAAGAGGAAAAACGTGCATGTGCCATTTTTAAGCTTGACAAAGAACCTACTCAGAGTGTTGATGTGTAAGATCTCTTGTCCTAAGACTGATTTACAGAGTCTACAATTTGTTTGCTTTTTCTCCATTCCTAGTCTGTTGTTTTGTTTGCTCTGCTTTCTTTTTTTTCTTCCCTCAGGATTCTCTGATAAACATGTCCTGTGTTATTTTGTATTTAGCTCTCACAAATACAGAAGTGTGGTTTCACGGCATTATTCCTGATCATCCCCTGTGCTGGCAGTTCCAGTGCAGTGTGATGCCTCCAGTCCCCCTCCACCAGAACAGCTCATTGGTGATGCTCTGGGGCTCTTCTCGCTCTCACTGCTCTCTTGTACTTATTCCCAGTAAACAGGGCTATGGCCCGAACATGCTTCCAAAATCCCTGTGAACAGCTCAGTGCTACGGATTTCTGAAGGGACTTCAACACCTTGAAAAGCAAATTCCCCTCAGCTTGCCAGGGCTGGGCAGCTGGAGTCCCTTGGCCTGTGGTGAGGTGGGAGACCCTGCCCTTGGGAAGGCTTTGCTGGGTCTCCTCTTCCCCTCACTCTGCTCCAGGTTGTTTTTGAGCAATAGGTTTCATCCTTGCTGTGTCAGGAAAGACAAGGGAAATAAAAGAACCTGATAAAGCAGCTTTGTGATTCCAAATTCTGGAGAGTCCTGAGAACCTGGCAGTGCTCCAGGATCTGGAGTGGCTTTTATCTCTTTGCTGCTCCAGTGAAAGGCATGAACACCATTCAGCAGGGACCCAGCAGGCAGGAGCAGCAAACGCTGCTCTCGCCATCGCGGCTGCTGCGCCTGTCCTGACACAATGAACCACTCAGCCCATGAGGGCTTCCATGGATTTCAGTGTGAGTGCTACCCTTGCTTTTCTTCTTCAGGACAAGGGCATGGACAGCCCACTTCAAACACCAAGAGTCAGTGTTTTTGCTATTTGTAGTTTCACAGAAGCTGTAGCACCATGTAAAGGACCAGCAATCATGTCAGCCTTTCCTTTCCTGGAACACATTATTCCTCTGAAGCAGGGCATGCATCTCCTTGTGATGCTTTCTATAAATAAACTGCTTGTTTGTAAGTTCTCCACTTGAACAGAACTATTTAATTCACCTCCTTTTGATGCTTCAGTGTTCCTCTCAAATTGCTGCATGAAAGTAAGAGGCTTCCATTGAGATTCACAGCCATAAAAGTATAAAGCGTTTTAGGCTGGCCACTTCAGCTGGCACAGGGAGGTATAAATTGCCCTGAATCTGCTCAGCCCAGCATGGCTTGTGCAGTTTGCCTTTAGGATTTTATTGGCCTGTGCTGGCTTCCTAGCAAAGAAGGATCGTGGCTGCTTTTCCCTGCTGCAGAATACCCAGTGATCTGGAACAAATTTGAGCTCGTATTGTCAGGCTTACAACAGACTTTTATTCAGATCCAGGCTCAGGACAGTCAGGGAGAGAGAGTGGCTGGGTTTGGTGATAGTGAGGGGTTGAGTTGGTCCCCTGGCATGGCCCATTCCTGCCAGGTGGTGTCCACCTTATGGACTACAGGGAAATTACATCAACTGCTGGCTCGTGCTCAGCAGCTGCGTATTTTCCCAAAGCTGAGGGAGCTCAAGAGAGGACAAAGAGAACATCACCACAAGAAAATAAAAATACTTACTACTTTAAAACGAGGCTGACAAGGTAACTCCAGAAAGAGGGAGTTAGTGTCATTTTGTGTTTCCAGTTGAGGTCAAATGGGGTGAAATGACCTGAGATTGCACAAAATCCAGGCAATTGAATTGATACCGGCGTGCTGCACATCAGGCTTGGCTCAGTGGGTGGAGAAGTGATACAGAGTAGCAGTGAATGTGGGAAGTTGGAGTTAACGGAGGTGCTGGAGGACACTGAACCAAGTGTACTTCGTTCCCTGGACTAGCTGTACGTTTCAAAAAGCCACTGAGCAGCATTTTGGCAAGGCAGGCCTCCCAAAAAGTGGAATAATCATGGGTCATGGCACTTCTATTAGTGGTTCCCTTGACCCAGGGAGTGCTAAGCCTGCCATGGTAGTCAAGAAATGGTAGTAAGTGGGCAGAGCTGTGGGAAGAAACTGCCTCTCTTCCCTTGGTGATAACTTCTCCTTTGCTAAGGGATTCTGGAGCTGTTCCAGGGGTGTGAAAGGTGCTTGTAGAGATGGAACAGGCTGCCCAGAGAAGCTGTGGCTGCCTCCCTCATTCCTGGAATGTTCAAGGCCAGGCTGGACCGGGCTTGGAGCCACCTGGTCCAAGTGGAAGGTGTCCCTGCCCATGGGAGGGGGTGGAACTTCATGGGTTTTAAGGTCCCTTCCAACCCAAACCATCCTGGGATTCTGGGCAGAAGCTGTGATGTGCTCCTGTTCTCTGCCATCTCAGAAGTGTCAGCAAGCCCCTCAAAAGTCTGACATCAGAGCAGACTCTGTGACCTCCTTTGGACACTTCTCTCTCCTGAGCACCATTATCGAGGCATCGTTCACTGTGGGCAGCAAGAGAAAATTTTAAAGGGGCATAAAGAGAAACTGTTTTCTGGTTTTTTGCTCTTTCAGCACAAACAGAAGCCCCTTTCTACGAGGAGTGGTGGTTTCTGCTGGTGATGGCTCTCTCAAGCCTCATCCTCATCCTCCTGGTGGTGTTTGCATTGGTCCTGCATGGCCAGAGCAAGAAGTACAAGAACTGCAACGGAGGTAAGGCATCATCTCTGTGCTGTGTAAAACTCTCAAGAGCTGTGGGAATCAGAAATATCTTCCCAATTTCATTCACATGGACTCTCTTTAGAGCTATTTTGGTTGGCAGAAGACTCAGATCTTTTCGCTGACTGGTTTGGTAGAAATGGCTTTTGCCCACAGCCACACTGGATCAGGGTTTGGATACTGACCAGCAGTGGGACAGCATCTGGAAGTCCCAGGGACTGTTGCAAAAGACAAGGAGTCTGGGTCAAACACTTGCCAGAAGAGCATAAATAAAGAATTAACTGAGACTTTGTTTAGCTTTGTCATCATTCCCTGATAAATGGGGAGAAGGAGAAAGATTTTGCTTTTCCATGGCTGTACCCAGTGCAGATATTCTAGATTTGTTTGTATGGAGACTATATCCTTTATATTGAGTGCCCTGCATCTCACATTCCTTCCCGATGCCAAGCAGCCAGGAGGTGTCTTGGTTATCTAGACCTGTTAGACTTTAACACATAATGAGCATCAAGCTTTGATTTTTTTCTTTAGTTATGATTTTTACCAGTCTCCTTTCTTGAAAGGAAACGGGAGCTACCTGCTCTGTAACTTGGGATATTAAATAGTGCCCTTTCAAAAAACCTTGTTCTTGAGCTCTGAATATTGTTTTTGCCTTTTCTTCTCCCTACGTGATAAAGTCCTGGAAGGGTTGTTCACATGTGTATTCCTCTGATAGCCTCCTCCACCTGCAGCAGGGAATTGCTCTGATACCAGGGGGTGCCAGAAAAGGCACATTAATGAGCAGGATCAGGTGGATGGGTCTTTGCACTACCCGTTCTTAGGGATTAATGTAATGAAGTCTTCCAGGCAGTATTTAGTAATTCAGTCCCAAAGTGAAGATCTTCCCTTTCTCTGTAATTCACTTCTAACAAGTGTTAGAAAATCAGATTTCAGTCCCATGAGATACAAGATGTATGAATACCATGGCATTTTACCAAGCTAATACTATTACATATTTGTATGCATAGCTCACAGGAAATCTCTCATCTTCTTAGTTTTACTCTGTGTTTGGGGGACAGACATGAAAAGGCAGGTCTGACCTGTACTGTCAGATATCCCTGTTCACAGACTCTTAATGCAGCACTGAAATGGAAGCTGAGGATAAAGGCTGTCTGCTGCAAAAGGCAACCAGCCCTGCTCCCTGGGCCACAGGCTGAGCTCACACCTTTGGGATTACAAAGGATGAGCACGGGAGAGAACAAGCTCCTGCTACATTTGATCACAAGAAATAATACCCTGTGCTGTATTTTCCGTCTTCTGCCCATCCCCTGTCCTTGTTCCTGCCTTGCATTGTCCAGTGATCTCTCACATCCGTATCTGATCCTCATTACAGCTTTGACATCTTTTCCCCATTTGCTATCTGCTTGTCCTTTCTTTTGCTTTCTTTCCCACCTTTTTTTAATCTGTCCTTTTCCTCTTTTTCTGCCTTTTCTAGTTTTACTTTCTCTTGCTCTGCTCCAGTCAACATGAATAGGAGTCACAGCACCTGATTTAGGATATCTTCAGTAGCCAGCCAAATTAGTCACCTGGTTTCTATTTATAGTCAAAAGCCAAGAATAAACACTTCTGGAGCACAGTTTATCTGTGCTATTTTAGATACTTACCTCTGAATGAAATGCATCCATCCAGCCATGACTCCTTTCCCCTCTTTTGGCTCCCTCTGCCCCTTCCCACTCCTGATACATTCCTTTCCTTCGCTCTGTTCTCACTTGCCAGTAAGAAAGGTAAAGAGAATTTCAAATAATTAATGATATAATAAAACAGAAAGAAGAACAAGCTAGCTCCTACAGTTCTCTTTGTGGGGAAAAGTGCTTTTGTTTCAGCTGAACCTTTCATTGCCTGGCTCCAGGTAAAACCATCTCCAACGTGGAAGAGTCAGTCACCCTGGATAACGGAGGCTTCACTGCTCTGGAGCTCAACAGCAGACACCTCAACATCAAAAGCACCTTCTCAAAGAAAAATGGAACCAGGTGAGAAGCTGGGAATGCTGTGCTTTTGGAAATGGCTTTTATCTAGCTTCAAGCAACGGTTAAATAGGCAAAGGGGAGAGACTGGAGAATCTAGGGAGGGCTTTAATGCCCAAGTCTCTGCCTCAAGCTGTGATTTTGGCTTCTATTCATGGTTTCATTAATTCCAGAGAAATGCCAACATCCCAAACAGTCACCTTTTACATTTCCTAGGTCTCCTCCTCGCCCAAGCCCAGGGGGGCTGCACTACTCTGATGAGGATATCTGCAACAAGTACAACGGGGCTGTGCTGACCGAGGGCCTGGGCCTCACCGAGAAGCCCTTGGAAGTGTCGGAGTCGGAGGTGAGGATTTCCCTCTGCCTCCCCAGCTACTGCACAGTCACTGCAGACACTCATTTCCCTGCTGAATCCTGGCAAGTCTTTGAAGTCCCAGTCCCATACCTGCACCATGCTGTGTGGTCCCTGTTTGTCTGTCCTGGGGATTTCAAAAGGTTCAATTCACCGGGCTGTCGGCATCACATCTCACAATTAAAATATCAAAGCAAAGAATGACAAGCAGGACCCAGCTAGGGCAGATTCCAGGCCAGGCCTTGGCAGATACTCAGTTTTCCAGTGTCAGGTAGAAAGATAAATGCACTCAGTCAGACAGTGTGTGCTGACCCTCTGGAAGGGGCTGCACATCCCCTTCTGCCTGTGGGCTGCAAACTTGGAGCACTTTTGGGAAAACACATATATGCTGCAAAATAACCAGCTACTGTCTGGACGAGGTTAAAGGTGAGGTGTGCTTTGGATTGTTGCACTGACTGAAGTGTGGGATGTGGTTTGAAGTTTCACAGCTACAGCAAACCCCACGATTCAAGGTAGGTCTGAGTGATGATAAGCACTGCCTTGGTTACAGAGGGAGGAAGTGGGGAGGGAGTAGCTTGCCAGGGAGCACGTGGCCGTGAGGGCCCAGCATTCAGCTTTCTGAACACCCCAGCCTTGCCTTTAGACTCTGCTCTCCAGGAAAGGTGGGTGTGTGCTGGGGTTACCCATCTGGCAGTGCTCCATCTTGTGTCTCACATTCCCTGTAAGAAGGAACACAACAGCTTGTTGTCTGTGAAAGTCCAGCAGTGGCCAGGGGTGAATAGCCAGACTTGAAAGGCTATCCAGAAAGGTAAATCTGTCTCTAAAATCAGATGTTGTCAGCTGAGATGCTGACGAATCTGAACTGACAGCGCAAGAAGCGAGCAGTGGGCCAAACCACGCCAAACCTGACCCTTCCAGCAAGAATAAATCACGAGCAGCAAGTAGTGAAAGAAGATGACAGTTTTCATCTGTAGCTTTTCTGCACCTGCAGCTACAGCTGCTTTTCCTGGCTACCTAGCTCTCACCTCCTGCTAATTACCACCGACAGCCTGCTGCTTTGTGCTGCCCTGTGGCCGACCCGTCGTGCAGGCGGCTTTCCTTGGTGCAGCTCAAGCTGCTGTCTCTGCAATGCTCCAGCATTACCCTCCAGATTAAACCCACAGTGCTTTGGTCATGTCACTGTAACAACCCAGCATTAAACCTGTCATTAAAACAGTTTGCTGAGCATGATCGTGAATTTAGCACTGGCACCTTTTGACATTAATTTCAATGTCCCATGTGGTATTTCCTGGTAATGTGCAAAAGTCTCCTTGCAGGGTGTCATTATGCCTCCTATATGCACTGTGTGTACAGCACAGAAGGAAGTGATTTTGGTGGCTTTTTTCTCAGGCTATTATTGATATTGTTTATTTACTGTGCATTGCTGTCGAGCCTGAAGGTCTCAGTTGAGATTCTGGTGTTTTTGTGAATGTGGGTGTGCGTGTGAGTGTGTGCACAAAATATGCCTCCTGTTTTTCCTTGGGACTTAGATATGCAGCCCGCCTGTATAATGTCTTTGATGCTTGCTTGGGTTTTTTTGTGCTGGGGAGTGCTTTTAGTAATGAAATGTTAATATGCTCCCAGTAGAGGTAGCAGTAGGAGGTGCTGCCTTTTGATCAACCTGAAAATGCCGTTTATGTTGGCAGGTGCAAACAGGAGGTGAGGGTGGGGTGGGGCAGAGGTGGGTATAGATGATTGACCACTCTCTTTTCAAGTGTTCCTGTACCTATTAGCTCTTCCTGTTTGTCTTTTATTTTCTTTTTGTTTCTGTTCTCAAAGGAGATATTAATAGACAAGCTCTGTTTTCTGAGGGTTTCAGATTTTCCATCTGTATTAGCAGGCAGAAATACTTACCATTATATGAAGAGTTAAAAGATGTCTTTTCACATAAGAGTTCTACCCAGGTTTGGTCCTCTGCAGCAAAAGGGTCCTGTTGCTGTTTTCCTCTAATACATCTGTGTGTGGATCTCAAAATCCACTTAATGTGATGCACATAAGGGCAGGCAGGGCCAAAAACTGTGCATCTGCTTTCAATCCACATGTCACCGTGTTACTGCTTAGTCTTACGCCTGTTGCCTGAGGTGTCAAGATTTTATATGGAAAAGAGGGAAGCTCACTGGCTTCAGGTCTCCTGGGGTTTCCTGAACATGAAGAACTCTTGGGCTGACTGACTGCACTTAAAACACAGCTGCCTGGGAGCGTTCCTCCGAGCTCCCTCCTGAACAGGAGAGCCACGGAAAAGCAAAGAGAAAATCAAGTAGGACTCTTCATATTCATAAATCAAGTGCTTAACTTACTCCATGTCATGAAAGCCAAGCACCAGGACTGTTAATGAGGTTAAAGAAGTTTAATTGGCAGGTACGGAGCAAGAGACTGCTGTGAGTGTAAATTCTAAATGATTAATAATAATAGGCTTTTAGTTAATGAGTCAAGTGGACAAGGCTCTGGACAGATAACCTGAAGAAATTTGGTGTTCACCATGTAGAGAAATTTGATGATAGATCTGCCATGTCATCCAGCCAAGGAAGAGCAGGAGGAAAGGGGAGGCTGGTGCATGTTTGTGTGTTCTCACATGTCCTTGTGGTCTCCCAAAAACTGTTTCCAGGAGAAAACATTCTCACAGTTTGCCCACGTTATCAGTCAGTGCTGAGTGCTGCCGATGCTCTGGTCTTCCCACTGCTCTCTTCAGTCTGACTGCCTTTTGCTTTCTCAGCTCTGTAGAAAGATACTAATTTCCACTTAACACTTCATAGAGAATAGGGTTTAACTTGTTTCCACTAAAGTTCTCCAGTGATTTTGACAAGTTGGGCACTGTGTGGAAACCAGCTGCAGGTGACACATTAAGTAAGCGAGGGTTCCAGTGTCCAGAGAAATACTTTGCATACTGGGTTACCTTGTCTCTTTTGCAGCACATTCATTTCAGGTCAGTCAAAAAAAACTGCTGCCATCTACATTTTTAGAAGTAATCTTATAAGGTTGTTTCTTTTATAGTCACTTTAAAGAAAAAGGATAACTGGAACTATTATCAAATTTATTATCAAATTTCTCACTGACTAAGCCAACCAAGTCTGGTGGCTGACTTGCCTCTGAGCAGCACCTGTGCATTTTGTACTATCAAAAACATACCTAAATAGCCTCTCATTTTCTGTATTTGTTGTTTTATAGGCATCCATGCACCTTTGGTTGACAGTCTGTAATGTCACCACACACCCAATCACGCTCCAGCCTATGGAGGTTTCCAAGGTAACACAGCCACAGTCGCAGGGAAAGAGAAAACCGAAAACAAAGCAAAAAGCCCTGCAGCATTTCTATTTACTCAATAGTTTAAAAACCACTAAAAAGTAATCCTCTACTATGAGCTGTCTGTATTGTCATGCTAAACAGGTTTCTCTTCCTCCTCCTTGATTTTCATCGGGGCTGTGGAAAGTCGGTTTAGAGAATTCCTTGCTGATAAGGGTGGTTATTGGAGTCTTGCTGGGAGCAGACCTTAGAAGATACTTCAGAAACATGGACAGAATAGTCAGTTCCTGCCTGCTCTGAAGGAAACAGAGAAAAAACATGTTGTATCAACACTAACAAGCAGGTTATCCTCGCCAGCACCAGTCCTAATGATGGTGAAAGGCTGAAGTTACTGCAGCTGTATGTGTTTCATGACAGTTGCTTCTGAAAGACACTGGCCTTATTTACACCAAATTAGTGTTCCCTTCCAGTTGGTATAATGAACTAATTAGTGGACAAATTATCAGCAGGTGATGTTGTTTTAAATTCCCCTTTTCAGTTCATGGCAAGTCTTAAGTGTCACCATATTTCAAAAGGCAGCAGCCCATCTAAAAGTGTTCCTGGGATTTCTCCTCTTTATTATGTTGACTGCTGGCAATCTTGAAAGAACTTGGCTTAGGAACAGAAATTATATTAGTTTTGTGGGTGAGTGTTTTTCTGCTAGTGGTGGGCAGAACTGAAGTGGCTGCATCAGTACTACTATACCTGTAAATTCGTATGTCATTCTTCTGGATACAGCTTTTTTGTATTTCTCCTTAGAGCTTCCAGCCTTTTAGTTGGCTGTGTGTTCCTGTGTGTCTGTGGGGACACCAGGGAGACTAGTAAGGAGCCACTAGAAGTTTGTGGGGTTTTTTTCTCCTTATGCTTATGCCACCTCACGTCAGCTGTGATCCCTGTGTTCAGCAGGGCTCTGTTCCCTTGGGGGGTGGCTGAGCGTGTCCGAGTCAGTAAAAGGGGTGGTGGATTGGGGAAGGAGTCAGAGGACCTGGGAGGGCAGTGCCTTGTGCCTTTGGTGGAGAGAGCACATCCATGGTAGCTGGAGGAGTTCACACCTCTGAGGTGTTGCTTCTGGTGAGTGATCCGTAGCCACCTGTCTCTGCTCAGGATGCAGAGACTTTTCTTCTGGATGCTCACGTCATCCGTCAGCTTCCCAGGCATTTACCATAAATTAGGCTATGGACACGCAGCATAATGTTTGGAGATTGGTGCAAAGTGCAACAACTTGTTTCCTGCTGAGTGCAGAGGGAACCAGGGTCTGGGGATCTTTTGGTGAAGTTGGCTGTGTCTGCAGCTGAGGACCAGCCTCACTGAGCTCCTGCTGCCAGGCCCTGCAGTGCTGCCACACCTGCAGCCATCCATGGCACTCCTGCTGGAGCCCCTTACAAAAACAGACAGGGCAGTGCTGGCAGGATGTTCCCAGCAGCGGTGCCAGGACTCTGGAGCTGCTCTCTGCACCCACTGGCTGTGAAGTGGTCCAAATCTGGGGATATTCCAGGAATGCTGCAAAAACCACCTGTTCACAAAGGTCTTTGGAGGGAGTTGGGTGTTGGCTTCCCAAGCCTGGCAGCTGGTGCAAAGGAGTGTTTTTCTAGGAGATGGGCTTGCTGAGTTCCTTCTGGAATAATTATTAAATGCTGGTAGGGCTTTGTTATATTGGTAATTACTTGTCAAGGCACCTGAAGCATTTCATTCTTAAAAATCAAACAGTACGTAATTCCTAAAGAGCCAAAGCCTGGGTAGTAGTGCAAGGGAAGTTTTGCAAAGCTGTAAAGAGCTGCTCTGCTCACTTTTGGAAAGCTCTGGGAAGAATTTCTCAGCTCTGTCCATCACCCTCTGTGCTGGAAAATGGGCACAAAATAGTATTGAAGCAGCTACCCAATCTAGGAAGGGGGATGATGGATGCTGTGCCCTTTTCAAACGATGGTTCGCAAGGCATTTGAGGATTGTTCTTCAGAGACCATTAAAAAGGAGCTTTAGAGGAGAAGAGACAAGCTTCGTGGCAGGCGGGATCAAGAAGGATGTGTGTTTGCTGGGTGGTGTCACAGATCAGAACCATACCAACCTTTCAAAACTAATTGCAGCAAGGAACAGTTACGAGCTGCACTTACCTGTCTCTCTTGTGTGTCTTAGGCAGCTCCTGCTTTGATATTTAATTGCCTTTGGAATTGGCTATGCAGATTATTGGGGTGGGGG
Organism: Atrichornis clamosus; assembly: GCA_013400975.1. NCBI lineage: Eukaryota > Metazoa > Chordata > Aves > Passeriformes > Menuridae > Atrichornis > Atrichornis clamosus. Next base: position 362,418 of record WBMZ01004188.1, read on the forward strand.
GGAGGAAGGAATAAAAGCTTTTGCACAGTCTAAGCGGAGATGTTGCAGGAAGGCGTGAGATATGGAAATGGCTGGGTAAATGTTTGTGTGCTGTATGGGATGTGGCTGTTGCTGGTGGGAACAGAAGCAAAATGTGCGCTGAGATTCCATGGCCAAGGCTTTGCCGTGCTGGAGATGTACAAGCCCTCTGTGATTCCTCCAGCTGCATCCCAGCAGCAGCACTTCAGAGGAGGGGCAGATGCACAGAGCTTATCTGGTTACATCTCAATTGAGCTCGATACTGATGGGAGCTTTGAAGCTATCCAGCCACCATGCATAAATGTTTCAGGGGTAGGATCCGCTCTGAACGCAGAGCTGAGTCTGACTCATCCCAAGAAAGCAGCCCCTCCTGCCTGGCAGCTCTTCTTTCCCAGATTTTGCATTCTCTTTCTTCTGTCGCCGCTGGTTGTGTACCTTATACCACCAATAATCAGCTGGAACATGCAGATACAGTTATTTGCCTGTAAAAAAGTCTGATTTTGCTGAACTCCCTTTCAGTTATATAACTAATTTTCAATACTTAACAGGGCTTGCAAGCCATACCCAGAGTACTGTGCAGGTGGTCCAGGCTAGCCACCCCCCACATCAGCACGTCTGGCCAACTGGAGTGTGTTTGTGTGGAAGAGATTCCTGCTGTCCTTGCATCAGGACAGAGATGCTCAAAAGCAATTGCAATATTTCTGATTATGTGACTGAAAGCTGTTGGTTTCACTGTGACCTCTCTACACTTCCCTGCATCTTGTCTCCAAACAGGAGCTCCTGGCTCCGGCCACGCCGTGCTGCAGTTAGAAGGGATTTCTCTGTCCCTTATCACCAGTGTTCATCAGGGGACTCCCCCTCGAGCAGCAGAGTCTGGCTAAAGCAGAGCACTCTGCTTTGCACACTCCAGCCTGTACCACACTTGGATTGCAAACCACCCTACCTTGACATTACAGCTTGTGTCAGCTGGTGATGCTAAACTTGCCTCCAATTTCTTTGCAGGTGGAACAGACTGGATAAATCACAGATGCTAATGACTGATTATTTAATTAATTTCTTTCTGCTGCTGCAGGTCACCGACTCAGATTACGAAGACGAGTTGCCAAAGCACTCCTTTGTGAACCATTACATGAGCGACCCCACCTACTACAACTCATGGAAGCGGCAGCAGAAGGGGGTGAAGCAGCACCCGGCGTCCTACAGATACGAGGAGTGCACGGCCAGCGAGACAGAACCCTATTTCCAGACTGTCATCACGACACAGAGCTCAGGAGGGGTGTACACCCCGGCGGGACAGCCCGCGCCCGGCTCCCGGACTCCAGTGACAGGGTTCTCCTCCTTCGTCTGAGCCGGGGACACGGCGGGACAGTGGCAGTGACCGTGTGGCCGTGTGGCCGTGCGCGCGTGGCCGGGGCGCTGGGCTGTGGGGAGCCTCTCCATCAGGGTGCAAACGGATGGGGAACACACACGTGAGGCTGGGTTGGTTTGGTTTTTGGGTTTGGTTTTTTTTTTTTTTCCTCTTCTCCCTGAAGACAATCAACTCTATAAAAACACGGAGCTGAACTAGCTGAACCTTTGGGTAAAAAAAAAAAAGGAAAAAAAAGGAATTCTGAACGGTGATGATTTTAACCACTTGTGAATAGTAGGGGTTTTTTAACTGCTTTTTGTAACACTGCTTCAGGAAGCAGCTCCCATGCCCTTCTCCTTCTCTCTTTCTTTCTCTCCCCTCCTTCTGTCCCACTGCTCCCAAACAAGCAGGTGAATTCCCTAGATGCCATGAGTGACTTTGTGATGTGATTTGAAGAGAAAACATAAAACCTCCCAGGCTCCTTTTTCTCTACTCTTTTTTTTTTTCTTTTCTTTTCTTTTTTTTTAACTTTTCTTTGGTACCAAGGTCAAGTAGAAAAACATAGAAAAGGGACACATTTTCAGGTGAAAAGCAGACACCTCCTCTGTCCTCTTCTCCTCGCTGCTCCCCACATCAGGAGCACTGGCTGATCAACGCAGGCTCAGATGTGTCACTGTGTCTGCCCTAGGCTCACTACTGGTGTATTTATACCGAATTACTGACCTGCTTTTCCTTCTTCAAATGGGACCTGCCGCATTCTTTAAATATTCCAACTCCAGGGCCTTTGGAAGAGGCGATGGCTCAGAAGAGCGCTGTAGGCAGTGGTGGGTGAAGCAAGTGGGACTAATTCAGATGCAAGGTCAGTTTACTTTCGGTGTGGCTCTAGTCCTCCCTTGTGGACTGCGTGTACCATTTGAATCAGTCATTTTTTAAAAGTCAAAGGACACAACCCAGCAAGCCAGAGGAATTTTTCAATTAAAACTGCAGTGACAAGCTAGAGAGTCTACTAATTGATGAGGGGTTTGATCATCAGAGTTATCCTGCCCTGCCAATAGAAGTCGAGCATCCTTTCTCACCCAGACTCTGCAGTCCTGTTTACTGGTCTGTAAAAAAGTACACAGTGGCAGGGTTTGTTTGATTTTATTTTTTTAGTACAAAGACACGTCACACAGACTGGGTGAGTTTTGGTGTCCACAGGTGCCTTTTATTGATTCTTCAGCTTCATATCTGGGAGAAGCAACAAAGTGTCTCCAAATAAAGCTAACCAGGTTTTTCAGGCATTAGGGTCACGATTTACCTTGTGCACGTTTACAGCCTGCTTTGTGCACTTGAAATTACAGCCTTTGGAAAGAAAAGAGGAGATTTTTCATTTATTTTCCATCTTTTTGTACAGCTCACTTTTTGTTTTCTTCTTTTCTATCCTTTTTCTGAGTCTGTCATGTTTAACAGCGAGTTGTTTACTCACAAAGAAGTTGTCAGGCATTGAAAGCATCCAAGTCCAGCCCTTGGATGTAGCAACAGTCCTGGGTCACCAGACTTTTTATTGCAAGAGTTTGAAAGGTGAATTTGGAAGTAGGCAAGTCCTTGCCACTCCAGCATCTGGCATTTCCTTCCAGGAGGATAAGCCAGGAAAATTGGTGCTTGCGAATGTCCCATCAGGGCACGTGTGGGCAGTGCCACTATTGCAAATTGTTCCCGTCCCCTCGAGGGGTGTGGGACATCTGTGGTAGGGTTGTTGAAACCAGCCTGCCCAGGGGCCTGGTTAGGAGTATCGTGGTGGCACCTCACCAAAACAGTTTTGGTCCAAGGACAAGCTCAGCCTTGCTGTCACCTTTCAGTGCCTCTCGGACAGGGCAGAACTGCTCTTACTCTTTGGCTCTGCCTCCCAGCACTGCTGCTCTTGGTGCATGCAGATTCTGCACAGCTTTGGCACTGGATTGCTGTTCCTCTCCAAAGGTTCCAGGAAGAAAAAGTTCAAAACCAAAAACTCCAGTGGGTGTGTTTAAGGGCTTTTGAGTTTGGGCTAATGATCTGCAGCTCATTAGATGGCAAGGGATACACAAAGACACGGCTGAGCCAAAACCCTGTGAGTCATCCCCCTCTCTGCACCTGGGGAGGATGTGTGTGGGATGGAGAAGGGGCTCCAAAGAGGATGACTTGGAGTGTGCTGTGAAGAGGAATGCAAAGCAAACAAAAACCCACTGCCTTCTGTGCACTTTGACTGTTCTCTTAAGCCATATGGACTTTGCTTTAATTACTGAACTGCCAAAATTTATTTTCAGTCTGAGTTTTTTGTTTCATAGACAAAATTATCTGCATGACTTTCTGATTTGTTTTCTTTTTCCTGTTATTTCCTGCATCAGATTACGTATTTTAAACACATTGTTTTTATACATTTGACATAGCAATGCAATTGCTCTTGGAATTTTAATGGCACTTATCCAACAGGTGTAAGAGGTAGTGCTGCAGGAGGAGCCCTTCAAGGATCACTGAGGACTTAGGGATGTAGATTAGTAGGAAGTAGATGGAACAAGGAAGACTTTGCTCCAAAGGAAAGCATAGTGTGAGTAACTCCATATCTCCTGAATATTGCCAGATCTTAATTGGTGTAAGGTGCAGTTACTCCCTGGGGCTGATCTGATACCACATTGATGAAAAAAAACCCCAAGAAAACCATGGGGAACAAAGGAAATGGACTTTGTGGCCACTGCTCCATGGACAACATGGGGAGCAGCACGATCTATACAAAGCGAGGAGAAGAGACTGTTCCTTTTTTCTCAGAACCAGCTGCAACTAAAAAGCCTGAGCTTTCTGAGGGCCTGCTGAGTTGACTGTGTGGCTCTTTTCTTCTGACTGCTGCCGAGCTAACAGGTTAGGTGTGATTCCTTTAGGACCTGTTGATCCCAACAAAGGTATTTCTGTTCCATTCTCGTCGGCACCGTTGTCGCTCTTGGTTGTGTTGTGTTCAGGAGCTGGCTTTGCTGACACGTGGGTTTATTTTCAATAGGCAGTTGCAGAGTGTGGAGGTGCCGTGCCCTGCTCAGCCCTCAGCTGAGCACAGGACGTGTTCTCCTGTGCAGGATCCTGTGTAGCTCCATGTGTGATGCCTCTGCCTTCTTGCCAACACGCTGAACTTGTAAAATATGGTTAATGGGTAGGTTTTATTTACTTCACATATCAGGTAAATTGTTTCATCTGGAAGGAAATACTCCATCAGTTAGCAAGAAAGCTCTATTTCATTGCTGCAATCTTTGGGAATTGCAGCCTTGAAATACAACTTTTAAACATTAGTTGTCATGTTACAGTAACTTCACCCATCAAATCCACTCCCATTTCCATCCTCCTGTTTCGAATAGTCTTGAAAAATGAAGGCTTATGCTTAAAACGCCTTCTTAGGATATTTTATTTTTATTTATTTATTTCCCTTCCCCTGTTTCTCAGGTCTCTTCGTGACTGTTACTGAAAAATAAAAGCAGCATCATGAAATGACCAAGGGAGACGTTTCAGGGAACAGTTTAATAGGAGCTTGTTTTTCATGCAGTAGCCATAACAATACCCAATTTCCTGCAGGAACAAAGTGCCCAAGTCCTCACCCCCTCCCAGGGCTGAGGTGACACCAGCCACCCCTGTCAGCGATGCTCCTGGCACCAAACCTCAGGTTGGCCCTCTCATAAATCACATGCAAAAGTGCACACACGTGAAGGAGCTGTGCTGTTCCAGCCCATTCCAAGGGGAGCATTTTATCCCCCAAAAGTCCTCTCACATGTGGTGTGTCCCCACCATGGCCCACGCCCTTGGATGGGTTATTTTCCATGCTCTGGTATCTGGGCAGGGCCAGTGCTGTGCAGGTACAAGTGGCTGCAGTGACAAGGGACAGGAGAGGGCACTCCCTTGCCTTCATCAGTGACAGTCTCCTATTCCCTACACCAGGAGTCACTCATGGAATGCCTTTCATGGGGAGGGCAGGGAGAGGCAAGAGCACAGAGCAAAGGGTTTCATCAGCATTTACTAAAGGAATCACACTGTGGCCAGCGATCCCACTTTTGGGAGCAGTTGGCATGACTGGAGGGAAGAAAGAAAAACCTACAAAACAAGAAACTAATCTATTACCCAAAAGGATTTTATTTTCCTCTTCATTTTGAGTGTTAAAGCCAGTGATGTTTTGCAGATGGGCCAAGATCGCATTTTTCCTATTTATACCCAGGTCTCTGCCAGAAGCTGCTGTAGCAATTGTTTAGACTAAATATCCAAGCCTGTCTTGACACAGGGATACATTTATTATCCCTTTCATTTCTTCCCCCAAGAAATCCATTGGGTCATCCAAAGATTATCTAATCTGCTTTCGAAAAAGGGAGGAGAGAGATACCTTTATACGTACAGAGCACTGGTGTCTTCTCCCACTCACTGCTTTCAGATAAACAGGGAAACTTGTTTGAGAAAAATCCTTTCAGAAAGGGAATTTATCAGGAAACTTGAAAGCAAACCACCACATAAGAAAGATAACCTCTGGCAGAATCATTAGAAATCTTGAAGTCTAGAAGCCTGTGACATGTAAGACTGACCATAATGCCGAGACGTCCTGTCTTTTCTGATCTCCTGTATCAGTAGCAGCCAGAAGGGCACACACAATGAGGGGAGATATTTGGAGAGGAAGAGCCTTCACAGAATGGCTGGGACATGGCTGCAGACAGCTGCACTCAGCCTGAAGTTCCTGCTAGTTCAATCACATTCCTTAGGTTGTTTTTATAGGGTTTTCCCAGCACATGTGGAATCCATACATTCCCACGGTGTTCCTAGAGGTTACAGGAGGCGGGGAAAGGAGTGTTGGTGCGTTCAGACAAAGCCTGATGTGGTTGTACAATTGAAATCTTTATAGAAATCTTTATAGAAATCCACCCTTGAATCTGGAGCACATTCACCCCAAGACTAAACATGTTGGGCCTGAAATGGCTCCACCTGACAAGTCACAGAATCCCAGAATGGTTTGGGTTGGAAGGGACTTTAAAGATCATCCTGTTTGAACCCCCCTTCCACTAGACCAGGTTGCTCCAAGCCCCGTCCAGCCTGGCCTTGAACATTTCCAGTCCCTTCTGTTCTCTGTATTTCTGTACTCCTCCTCCCCCAGCCCTCCCAGACAGAGCTTGCACTCTGTGCAGGTGCAGAGTTTGCCGCGCCCGACAGTAGAGAGCCACAATGGATAAGCACACACGTGACACGTGGGACAGGTGAGAAATGTTTGAACAAGGACTGAAGTACCAATAGCACTTGAAATTCAGGCTCTGACTCAGAATTTTATCTTCTCAAAGCTGCCACTTGCCCACTTTAAATGGCCTTGGGGCCTCAAGACTTGACAGGAAATTCATTATTTCAATGCTGTTTGATCACTGTGCACTTTCTTGGGGCTTGAATCACCGGCTACAGAGACAGGAATGGGGTTACAGAGCTTTATATCAAGGGGTTTTCTCATTTATGTCCAGTTCTCTAGATTTGGGAATTTCTGCTACCCCAGAATGGTGGCGTTCTGCAGGTGGGAAGTGCCACCAGGGCTCCCCCTCTGATGTCATTACGCCCCTGGGCCGTGCTGAGACCTGTCACAGTGTGGTGGGAGCTCTCAGGTAGCAGAAAGATGCAAAACCTTATATTCTGGTGAGTTTGTAGCTGGTCACTTTGCCACTCTTAGATGGAGTCTGTCCTCTGATTTGGTATCTGCTGTCAGCGTAGGGGTAGGGCCACCTCACACGGCGGTGTTGGAGTTCCCCCTCGGTGTACTCCAGTTATGGGATCATTGCTTTTAATTCAGTGTCTCCTTGGAGATTGGCCCTGGATTTTTGTTCCACACCTCTTGTTAGCCTCACCTTCACCACTCCACTATTTTATATGAGAAAGTTACTTCTTCTTTTGCAAACTTGCTTCTGATTAAAAGAACCCTTTTTGAAACATCTGTGTCCTTGGTACATTTATTCTGTGGAAGTGAAAAAAGTATTTTTGCAGACTCTTCTGTTCCTGAAGAAGTTTCTGGGTGCCTTGCCAGCATGTTCATGAGTTAACAGCTCAGGGCAGTGAGAATGTGACATGGGCTGAAATTCCTCACTGCTTGTTCTGGACTGTAAAATCTTACAACCCCTGCTGCTTCTCAGCTAAACTGACACTCTCAAATAGTTTCCACACAAAATTTGATCAGTCTTAAATATTTTATTATTTTGCAGCCATAAACTTCCTCAGATCCTTAATACGGGAGAGTCAAAACCCACTCAGAAACAGAAACCCCTGGGGCCAACTTTTTTTATGCCTTTGTCCCCTCCCCTGCAGTGTTGTAGCAGCCGTTAATCAGTTCCCACGAACGTGCAGATGCTGGGGAGGCAGGACCAGGAATCAGCTGGGGGAAATCAGGACAGCTCTGTTATTCCAGGGTGGTGGTTGTGCTTTTCATCCACTGAGCATCTGGCCTAGAGAAGCAAACTAAACCCAGTCAGGTCAGCTACAGCTCTGGTGGGAGAAATGAGGGTGAGAAATCAATGTTTTCCAAGTGGGAGAAGCAAAGAAAAAAAACAGTCAAACTGTGAAGGAAAGAACTCATATTCTCCTGCTCCTGAAAAGGATATTATAAATAATGCAGTGTTGTATAAATACAGGCAGCCCTTTGCAGCTGGGAGCTTGTAATAACCCAGAGGTATCTCTGTACCAATTTTGAAGATGAAAATCCTCCCGCCACAGCATTTCGTGAACGAGACATTATCCTGCAAAATTGCCATAAGGTGCAGAAGTGCTTTTTTGAGGCCATTTGGCTCCAAAGTGTATCTTCCTCTAGCTTCCAGCCCTGACTCTTCTCGGGACGTGTTTCCCCCACACATGTTTTTGTGGCTAGGATTGGAGCACGGACATAAACATGGGAATGGATGGGAAATCTGCCACGGCATTTGTAGCCTAAACAATACCAGAGAAAACAGATTGGCTTCCCGCCCTGCCCCGAACAGCACAAGCAGTGGCTTGACTGAATCAAGTAATCTGGGCTTTCATTACTGATCCTTTTCCTGATATTTGTCTCTTTTGTTCCCTCTTTTTCCCTCTGCGTTTTTGCTCTAAGGTTATTTATTTTTCTCCTTGCTCCTTTTCTTTTCTTTTCTTTTCTTTGTAAGCCTGCCTCTTAAAGATATTATTTTTCCCTCTCCTCCTCTTGCCTCACTAATTATTTTCATTTCAAACCTGCATTTCCCACAAAATCAAAAGGAACTTTCTGTGAACACATGTTTTTGTTGGGTTTTTGTTCACTTCCACCGTGTCCCAGGAGTTCTTTAGCTTTGCTGTCTTGTTTACTTGGAAATGCTGGGCACGTCGCTCCAAGCCAAGGCGGTGTGGCCGCTGACTTCCCACACTGGTAGAAACCTTCATTAAGTAGGCAGTTGGCACGTTCATCACCATTTGTTAACGAGTTAGGATAATCCTAAATCAGATGAGGCTGACGTGTGAAGCAATTCTTTGAGGTTTTGCAAGGCAAAACTTGTCAGCAGCGCCGAAACCTTGTGACGTCTTGTGGAATCAGAGAATCTGCACCTGCGTGTGGAGCAACGAGGGAGCTGCAAACCACGGTTGCGTGACAAAAATGTGTTCACAGGAAGAAGCGACCAACACCCACAGTGTCGTTCACAGGTAACTCCCTGCGTTATGCAACTTCCAAGGGGTTCATGCACCCTTCATGCTGGTGACACGCACCCTAGAAACGCAGCAGTGGCAAAGCCACCGACTTGTTCTTCACCTTCAGCCTCCCTAATCTGAGTTTGTGCCCTTTGAGCACTGAACAGAAGGTGTAGATAAGGCTAAAAGGCAAGTTTGAAAAAAACCCCGTGTAATACAGCCTGGGGCCTCATGCCAAGAGTGACAAAAACGCCTGACAAATACAGGTGACCTCACGACAGCCCTGCCAAATTGGGAAGGGTAAATATTCCGCCTTTGGTAAGAGGAAATTGAGGCACAGGCCAGCTTTGCCTGTGGGACCAAGCTGCAGTCTGTGTGGCTGCTATCAGTGTGCCCAAGTGGCCTTGACTGCAAATGTCCTCAGCACAGGGCAAAGAAAACACATCCTTCGTACAAAACAGCAGGATGAGTTATTTTTGGGTTTTTATAAATTGTCTGTTTTCCAGCACTATCATTCTTACCCTACCAGGGGAACATGACTGACCTAATTAGAGTCTAATTCCAACAGTACAAGGCTCAACTTGTAAATACAAACTTTTTCAATTTTGAGTTGTTTTTTATATATGTACAAGTGCATCTGATTGGTATGAACACCCCAGAGGTGGGGGGCAGGGGAGGAGCACGGCAATGGGAGTCATCAGAGAAGCTGAACTATGGAAAAACTGGGATAAATGAGGGTCAATTTTCAGATGAATTTATAAGACTGAGTTAATCTGCTGGGAGACTGTATCCTCTGGGATTAAACCTCATATAACTTGATGGAAATTAAGGAAATGTTTTATCCCTCACCATGGGGAGGACTGGCAGAGGAAGGATTCAGTATTTCAATCCTCTGTCCAGCAAAAAAACATCCAGGGTGATCAGTGAAGACACTTTCATTGATTCATAGCTGTCTCCACACCACAGAAGAAATTAAAAGATGAGAAAAAGATGCTTGTTTTCAATGAAGCACATTTCATGAAGCCAGCAAGGGTTAATCCAACCAGCCAAATGCTTGGCTTTAGCTGCAGTAGGGAAATCCTCCCTGTAAGGTTGAGTGATAAGCCTCCAGCCATACCTGCTTGAATTCTCAAGGACTGTGCCTGAACATGTTGGGGATGGCTCACATCCAGCAGCTGCTGATAGAGAGACCACAACGCTGAATGAATCATGAGCCAAACAGCTTCATCCCTGCCCTGAGTCCATACACAGAGCGTGCCCAGAAAAAACATCCAGAACCCAGGCACTGGGGACAGAAGTGATGGGACAAACTCTGCCCTTGGGCAGCGACGTGGCTCTGAGCTCTGGGTCTGGCCGAGCACAGATCCTGGCTCCAAAATAGATTCCACCCACTGGGCTGTTTCTAACGCGTGTCCCTGTGAGATAGGGTGGGTTTGGAGGTAAGGGGATTGAGCTAGAAAGGGCTGCACGTCACATGTGCAGAGCTGATGGCTTCAGGGTCATGTCATGATTTTTGGTTTTTCCAGGTTTGACTTCTGGTTTGGAAGTGGCTCAGCAGAAATTGAGGTCGTTGCAAACGATGCAATGACACTTTCTGAAAAGCACTGACTGCTTCATGCAGTGAGACTGAGCTACCAGCTGGGAGGTCTGCAAAGACACAGAAGTTCTGCTCTGGTACAATGTGAGACAGGCAAAGGAGAGGTTGTCCTTGGAGGAGCTGGTGTCCGATCACGGAGTGAACACAGCACTGCCCACTCCATGCTTTCCAGAATTGGTTTTATACTGGAACACTGGCTGTGGTTTATAATTTTACATCCTTGCTCAGAAATTATAGAGGAGTGAAAGGGAGATGGGTTTCAGCTGTTGACGCTTCAGGAGCATTCAGCAGCATTGCTGGATGAGAGGAGCAATGTGCTCTTTTTGCTCTGCAGAGGTCTCAGAAATACCCAGGCATGAAGCACTGTGGGCTTGGTGAGAGGGAAGGCAGAAACTGGTGCCAGCCCTTGGTCCTTCCCTGGCTGCTGGAGCTCTTTGAGGATGTCATACATCTGGTGCTTTCCCATTTAGCCCTTTCAAGAGGCTCATTTGAGGGCAAGGTTTGTAAGGAAGAGCCAGGAATAAACAGCTCATGGTCCCGTTTGTAGGACAAGAGGAAAATTAGAAGAGAATTGTTAAAGATGGGACAATCAGTGAATCAAAGCCTGGTTATTAACGGGGCTGATGTTTACCATGTCTGTTAGAAGACTGTTGTGTGTTACAACATGACTTTTCCCATAGTATGTGGAGGAAAGGAAAACCTTTGGGTTTGTAATACAGCAGCTAATGAAAAAGCCTGAGATGCAGCAGACCATGTGTCTCCTGGGGGTGGCCTTCTACCCGTGCTCTGCACTCGTGCAGGACTTCTGTCCCCTTGGCCTCGTTCAGTCCCGCCAGCAGACAGGAGGAAAATCACCTCTCCTCCAGGGAGGATCTCTAGTTTAAATTTTTGTGTCTCTTAGAGCTTTTACAAACTGAAGTTCTGCATGAGGTTTAATATCATCTTCTGTGCCCCATCAGTTCAGTCGTTGTTCTCCCAGCTGGTCTCAGGTGCATTGTCCCATTTTTACAGCGATGCCACTACCGGTGACTACAGCCAGATATCACAGTTCATGTCTCCTTCTGTCTGTGTTAACCATGGTGACCACCAGCTTTTGAATCCCCACATCTCTCTTGGCCACCTGTTCCCTCCTGCAGCAGAGGAGGGCGGGGTGTTGGCACAGCAGGAGGGTGCTGTGCTCGGGGCCACTGACACAGACACAGGGAGAGCATCCCATGCAGGAAAGCCCAGCACTCTGCCGCGGCTAAAAGGAGCGGTAGATAATGTGTGAGTTAATATTGAACTGGGATTGTTGCCGGGGTGGTGCAGCAAGAGCAAACACGCCAGGAGCCACCGCAGTGAGAGGGATCACGTGGTGGCCAGGGGACAAGTGTGGGAGGGCAGGGCCATGGCTTCAGTGATGTCCAGGGCCACCACGGGACACCCTGCCGTGGGGGAAGCAGGGTCACACTCAGTTACTCCTCCTCTCCTCAGGGTATAAGAATAAATAGTCTTTTAATAGCACTGTGCACATCACCAGGGCTCCCGCAGGCCATTTTAGAGCCCTTGGGATTTGTTATTAATGGGGAAAGCAGTGGCACTGCACTGGTGTCAGAAAGAAGGGTGATGTCAGAGAGGCTGAGGCCACATCTGCTCACGGCCCAGAGGAAGATGTTTCTTTTGGACCACTCTGGGTGCTTCATAGGTGCAGATCTCTAACCCTGGAAACATCACTAGGGCTGTAAACCAGCTCTGTCTTCTAATATATAACCATGCCTGTAGACCAGTGCATCAAAGAGGTCACTGGCATTGGTGTGGCTCCTACCAATGGGGTTTAACAGCTCTCTTGGGGACATCTCCTATTAATAAGTTATTATCTGAAATGGGAGAGGGGGTAAAAAGTGACAGTTTTGTGGAAGAGGTGAATTAGAAGCAGCATTGATGTCAACTCACAGTCGACTGCTGCTATTTTTCACTTGTTTTAGCACATTTGCTGCACGAGTGCAATGGGGAACACTCATCACTCCCCCTTTTTTGTACCACAAGATGTTTTTGCTGGATCACCAGACTAGGACAGACAAGAGTTGTGTAGTTCAGACTTGGGCGACTTTCTTCCCTTCTGCAGCCCCCTCACCTGCAGCACTGTTGTGTGGTTTGCTTGCCCACAATGCTAAACTCCTTTAAATGTTGCCAGAAAAATGATCTGGAGAGCCTTTCCCTCTGCTTTATCCCTCCTGGGTGCCATTTCAGTGATATTCACATTAGAAAAATAGTCTCAGTAAGTACAGTCTCTACCATCACATTTGGTCTAAAGGGCTGTGTAAGGATAAAAGCATGACTTTAATACATGAAATTTGTATAAAATTATCTGGCAGTGAGTGTTCAGGATGGCCCCACCTGCAGCTCTGAGTCATCGTAGCAATTTTGATTGGGAGGTGGACATTTTATCAACTATGATTTTCTCAAATCTAGGGAGCTAGATAGACAACAACACTTCAAGAGACCTGCAGAAAAACAAACCGAAAATCAGATAAATAAGGAGTTTGCAGAGGTTCACCAGCCACACAGTGAACCATACATCTAAATCACTAGATTGCTCCCACTCAAACCTATTTTGGACAAATGAGTAATTTTCTCGTATGTAAAGATACTGCACAGTTTATTTACATATTTTGGGGGGGTAACTAACATTCTTGTTCTCCTCTGAAGTCTGTCTTTGCCTCGGTTCCTGTCTGAGAGAGGAGAAAATACTGAACCACAAACCTGCTTCCCACTGAGAAATCACAACAGCTGTTAGCAGAAGTTGTTGGAAAATCAAAGGGTTTGTGCGAGGGAAGAAATGCAGTTAATCCCAGCCTGGGAGTTACTGCTCCAACACCTGGTTTCTCCTCCTGCCTCTCATTGCTGTTCTTTATGTCCTTCTGGCATGGGACCCATCAAGGAGAAGAACCAGCCTGTGGCAAGAAAAAGGAAAACTCCCAGGGTACAGTTGCTTCAAGGTGTCTTAAAAGGGGAAGACCCCATTAAATGGAGAATAAAGTTCCTGTCACAGCGCGCTGCTTGGGCTCAGCTCTTCAGAGCAGCCTGGAGAAGCAGGAATCAGGGATGTGCCTCCATAAAATGGTTAATTGATTACTGGCAGGCACTGATTATGTGAATCATTGAATACATCGTGGCTGTGCGATGCTGGGAAGGTCTGAGACACTGACCTACCAAAACTGGCCGTGCTGCTGCTCAGCTCTTCCACAGAGGTGTGGAGGTGACTGCTGGACCCACCAGCAGCTCAGAACATGCTGCATGTGTTTTATGAGGCAAAATAAATGTCTGGGCAGAGGCAAAATCTGCCACTGGCCTGTGGGCAGAGACACACAATCTGACTGGCAGGTAGTTGCAGAAGCACTTGGGTTTCTTCGAGGCTGAGCGTGCCAAAGGCAGGGGAGTGATGCCTGATGCAGGGAAGTGTGATGTGCACAGGGGGTCCTCAGCTGGGTCTCATCTCCGCTCATCCATGTGGATCTACTGGTGCGCTCAGGGAACACAGAGAAGGGGACAGTGCTGGACTGCACAGAGGAAGAGATCTGTGGTCCTTCCCAGTGTGATGGGGACAAAGGACACCACGTCCTGCCCCGGCAGCACGGGGTGTTTGCATATGCTGTAACTAAACTGGCCAGAGGCTCCACTTCACAGTGTCCCCGTACACGTAATGCACTTCCCATTTCCCCGCCAGAAAGCAGCCAGTCCCCTGGCCGCGTCTGGGAGGGAAACTCAGCTGCCTAAAGCCAAATGACATCATCTTGTGCAACCTGAGTGCAAAGAGAACGTCCGGGGCAGAAGGGATGTGGGAATCCATCCCCAAATGACACTGCTGGGGAGTGCTGGCGCTGCGCCCGCGGATCGCCCGGCCCTCAGCACCTCCTGCCCGCACGGCCATGCCCTGGTGGCTCCCTGGGGCTGCCAGGTCACGAAAGCCACCGCTCCCGGCGGCGGGACATCAGGCAGAACCTCCAGGTGCCAGCACAGGCTGTGCTGCCGCGGGACTGTGTCGTTCTCCCCACTGAGCCTGAGCTCCTTGAGGCCTTTCAGCCCGGGCAGGTGTTTTGTGCAGGTGTGTCTCCTCCAGCGCCTTCCCTCTCAGACCCTAAACAGGAGGTGCAGGACACGATACACGGACGTGGGAAAGGAGACACAAGGGAAGGTGCATCTGCACAGACATCCTCGGGTGCTGGTACAGATGGGACACAGGAGCAGACGGGTTACAGGAGCAGCTCCCTGTCCCTCCAGAGGCAGCGGGAAGGGCTCGGGGCCCTTTGCTCCGCTTGTGCAAACCGCAGTTTCCAGCCCCAGGGGAGCCGACACCGACACCGCGATCCCGGAGGACCCTGATCCTGGAGGACCCTGATCCCAGAGGACCGGCCCGGGACCGGCCCTGAGGCTCCGAGCGGGCGGGGAAGCGCCGCCTCCCTCGCTGCCTCCCTCACGTGATGGCGGCAGAGGCCGGGGCCGGGGCGCGGCGGCAGCGGGCGGACAGCGGGCACTATGCAGCTCCTGCCCAGCCTCTCCCCCGTCACCTGGGTGCTTCTCATCGCCTTCTTTTGCCTCGTGGCCCTGTAAGTAGAGGCCGGTGCCCTGGGCAACCGGGCCGGAGGACAGCCCGGTGCCAGCGGCCGGGGTTCGACTGAGTTAGCGCTGAAACCACTCACGGGAGCTCCCCAGGGCTGTTCAGGGGGGCTGCGGGGCCCCGCTGCCAGCTGGAAGGAAGGAGCGAGCTGGGCTGGGCGGGAAATTTAAAGGAAATCCTTGGTTATTGTTTTTTTTAACTTTTCTCAAGGAGGAGAAACTTCGGGGTGTTTCAAGACAGCAGCGCCCGGGGCGTCCTTGGGCAGTGCCGGCTGGAAGCAGCGCAGGGTGTTGCCGGAGCTGCTTGCCAGGAGAACCCCCCGATTAAGTAGTTCTGTTGGCAAAACTTCGGCTTATGTGGCTCAGGGGAGCTGTACTGAGCTATACAAGCAAAAACTTAATTTTGCTGTGGTAATTTATGTCCCTTCTGTGCTGCTGTAGCTCGGCCACCTGAGCATCGCAGGAGGTCTTTGCAAAGACAAACGCAAGGGCAGGTCTCAGCTTCAGAAATGAGTTGCTCTGAGACTTCTTCTCTGTCACCCAAGTCACAGTTTTTTTATCTGGGCAACTAAATGAGGCCCCTGAATAAAGATCTGAGGTGCCCAGGTACACTGCTTTGCCTAGGCTGGGCTGCAGCTCCTTTCAGCCCTTGTCTTCCATCAAAATATACCCCAAGTTGTCTTGTACCCCAAGTGATCCTGCATTTATTGCAACGAGTATCCTCAGCAGGTCTGCTGCTGGTCCATAATTTCAGCTTCTTCTGAGTGTCAGGAACCAGTTATTTAAGCAGTTTGCTGTGCTCAGGAAGAAGAATCTTCTCTTTTCATTGCATAAATGCATCTCACATGCTCTTTGCTTGGCAGCTATGGGATATGGCCCTACCGGACCTTCAAGAAGCTGGGCATTCCTGGCCCACGCCCTCTGCCATTTTGGGGAACTTTCCTGGAGTACCGGCGTGTGAGTAACCAGCAGCTGCTGCTCAGTAGCTGCCTTAGATACTTCTTGTGTCTGGTGCTTATCTTCCCATTTTTTGGGTGTCTCTTTCCTCTGTCCTTGATTTAGTCACATGAAAATTATGCTTTTAGGTAGGAAGCTCTTTGGACGCACAGAGAACACAAAAGTTCAGGCTGACCTGAATGCGATGTGCTGTATTTTAAAACTACTTTGTAATTTAAATTATTAGCTTCTCCCTGTGTTTTCTCTCTAGCAGATGAAGTTCTGTTAGAAACAAAAAAAAAAAAATACTGGAGGGATGAATAAAACTACTAGTTTCTGAGAACTGCATATTTCTTTGCCCTTCTTGTCATCAAATGAAGAGGCTTAATTAGCTCCAGCAATGCCTCATCCAGCCACTTGTTGATGGGCCAGCCTGTGACTAAGCTAGACAAATAGATTCTTACATAAAACTCAGATATTATCAAGCTACCAAACCTTATCAAATAACTAGGTAGTAGCCGATCCCAGGTAACTCATTGCAAATGCAGAACAAGTGTATTGGCTTCAGTAAAAGAGGTGTTTTGCTTGTGTTTGCTGGATTTACATCATGCATGTGGCCTCTCACTAATGGTTTAGTGAGTGTTACATGTCTCACAAGTTTCATTCATACATGTAACATCAGTTTAAACCCTGATAAAGACAAAACAAAAATCCGTGTTCACTCCAGCTCAGTAACTGCAGGGGAAGATCATATGAGGACAAGGCAGTACCAGCTCTAACTTGTTGAGCTGAAGGTGAAAAGACACCCTGGGATCCAGATCTGCCTCCTAACTCTGCTCACTAAAACTGTACCCTGTCATACCTTGTCTTCATTACATTTTTAGATCAGGTTGGCTAGTAGAAGTTGAAAGTGCTTTTTCTTTTTTTAATCTCTACTCTCTTTTTTCTCTCCAATGCAAATGTCCCCTAAGCATCTACGTGATGCACTTCCCAACCTCAACCTCTGCCACTTACAATGGGTCTGTGGAATGCACTGTGCTGCCAGCTGTGACCTGCTTTGATCACTTTTCACTGGCAAGCTGTTCATTTCTCCCTTTTTCTTTTCCAGGGAGTCCATGAATTTGATCAGCAATGCTTTGAAAAGTATGGAAAAATCTGGGGGTGAGTTTCTGCAGAACAAAGCTACCAGTTTGGGGTGCTCCACAGCCCCAAAATAGAATGGAGAAAGGTACACTGCCATCATGTCTCTCAGCACTGTAATTCCAGCAGTGGCAGCTTGGGAAAATTGAGGTTCACCACTGGGAAAGTCTCCACCCATCTCTCCAAGGCTTCTCGCCTGCTGGGATTTCAGTATGGTGTGGGGCTGGGATGATGATGGCCAGTTTATGGGGTCATTTGTTTGCATAAGCTTTGAAAATCAGCTCCACTGCTTGGTGTCAAACTGAGCCTCCTGCCTTTGAAGCTGCTCTCTGTCTGTCTGGAGCAGAAAGCAAGCTGCAGGCTGCCACGGTGTTTTTCATCTTCCTCCCTGCTTCTCCCAGAGCTGGGGCACAAGCTACCTTTCAACCTGCCCCCCTGCTCCCTGCACAGTGCTGGTTTTGTGCAGGGGCTTCTTATCCTGCTTCTGCTGAGAACCTCTCAAACCAAAACAAAATTGCTGTGCAAAAAAATCCTGGGAGGCTTCATGAAACCTGGTGCATTTTTGTCGAAAGATTAAATGTTCACAAGCTGCTTGAAGATGGCAGCTTCCCTCAGCTGTGGCCCAAGGCTGCCTGCCCTTTAGCCCATACCGTGCCTTTAAAGTTTTTCTGTCTCTGTTGATTGGAAAATGGAGGAGACAGATGAGGTTTTTGCCTTGTAGGCCAGGCAGGAAATCTCTGTACCCCACAGGTAGGTTGTTTGGCGTGGATTTCTTGTCTCCAGCCATCAGTAGTGGAAACAGCTCAAACAACCTGAGTGCAGGGGATCAACATTGTGGCAAAAGCTGCCTTTTATCTAAACCCACACTGCTCTGGCAACTCCTCAGTGCCACAGACAATTGCTAGAAATGCTCATGCTGCCCATCTTGGTCATTTTCCTTCCCTTTTTCCTGTTCTATTACATAATAAACAAGTTTCGGCCTCATCCTTTTGGCTGTTTTGTCAGAGGGGTCTCAGGGGTCCGAAACCCTTTGTGCCATGGCTCTGGCCACAGACAGAGCAGGCTGCTCTTGCTCCAGTTGACCATGAGGAATGGACTGACTGTGGGTTTCTCTTGACTTAGGATTTATGATGGCAGGCAGCCTGTGCTGGCTGTTTTGGACCCCATCCTCATCAAAAACATCCTGGTGAAAGAGTGCTACTCCATTTTTACTAATCGCCGGGTAGGTACCTAGTCCCGTGCTTTGCTCTCCAGCACAGAGCACATGCAGCAGGAAAGGGGTTTCTTCTTGGTTTCTCTTCTTCTCTGAGCCCTTCAGCAAGTACTTGCTCTCTGATGTGCCCCAATTTATTGATGTTACCAACATCAAAACTCTGCTGTGGAGGTGTAGGGGCCGCTCTGGCTGGGATGTTGGGCCATCAGCCTGGATGTGCCCTAGGGCTGATGTAATTTATGACTTAGACTTCTGTTTCCATTTCTGTTGTTTGCTGGTTGAGGTGTAGCTGACATGACTTCAGGGGCCAAGTCAGCACTCCATGGTAGGTTTTCCTTTGCATTTCTGTCGTGTGGAAGGGCGCTGTAAACCTTCACCTGTCTCCTGTTCTCCTGTGCAGAACTTCCGTCTGAACGGGATCCTGGAGTCGGCCCTCAACGTGGCTGAGGATGAGCAGTGGAAAAGGATTCGTACAGTGCTGTCTCCAACCTTCACCAGTGGGAAGCTGAAGGAGGTAAAGCACAGGCCTCTGGTGCTTTGCATCAATAGCTGAGGGAGAACTGGGCTGTTTCTGAGTACAGACCTTCCCCTCAAATGGGGAAGTCGCCCTGTTTGTCGGGATCATCCCTGAGCACCTGCATCGTTGGTACAGTTCAGCAATGCAGTGTCTGTCTGCCATGCTGGGAGGGAGTCAGGAGAAGGGGTGGGGGGTGAGACAGCACACGAGGTGCTGCAGGCTGAGGCTGTTGGCCCTATGGTGTGTATGTTCACCTTGCTACACACATCACTCAGACCATGATTGTCCATTTTTCATGCTCTCAGGAGCCATGTTCACTCCCAGCTGGAGTGGATGCTTAGCTGCAGTGGGAGCTGTGTGTGGATTTTTGGAGGAGAGCCTTGCTCAGTCATACTCAGATGAGCTCTGTGGACAGATCGTTAAGATGAGAGAAAGCAGCTTCTGAAGCCTGGAAATGAGACCTTCCCCTTGCTTGCCCTTCCTCCCCAAGCCAGATGTGGCAAGTGGCTGATGGCAGCATGGAATTGCCCAGCCTTGTTTGCTGGCAGGGAAAGAGTCGACAGTGCTTTCTGCTCTGGTTTGCATTTCAGATGTTCCATATCATTAATCATTATGGTGAAAAATTAGTGAAAAACATTGAGAAGAAAGTGGCTAATGATGAGTTCGTGACCGCAAAGGAGTGAGTAACTGTGTGGGGCTGACAGCAAAGGGTTTGTATTCCATGTGGGGAAGGGGCTGTCCTGGGGAGCTGCTGCAGCACAGGTCCCTTGTCAGCTGTGGAGGCAAACTCCACTGCAGTCATGGGCATGGCATGTTCCTCAGCAGTGGGTTTGCTGTGCTCTGCTCTGCTCTGCTCAGAGGGGATGGCTGTGCTCTCTTCTCCATTTCATTTTTCTGGGGACGCATTTTGAGGAAGGAAGCTTTTTCCAGAATTTTTCCAGAAGCTGCGCAAGATGTGGTATTTCTGGGTGTCATTTTTGCAATCTCTTTTACAGGTGGAAATGAGAATTATAGTCTTTGTTACCTCAGACTGCAGTTCAGTGCTTTCCAACTACAGCTTAGGTTTTCGAAGCTGAGAAAAATTGAGGGAATGAATGCAACTGGGGAAACTTCAGAAAATATGGTGATGATTACTGCCAGATCAGAACAGACCTACTATGTTAGGACTCTGCATTAAGAGAGATTCCCTCTCACAAGAATTGTTCCTAGATGGGTTCATATTTACTGCTGTGGTTGAGTTCATCTCATTCACTCTCTCTTCTTCTCTACTCAGCATTTTTGGAGCTTACAGCATGGATGTGGTGGCCAGCACTTCTTTCAGTGTCAATATTGACTCCATGAGCAACCCCAATGACCCCTTTGTCACCAACATTAAGAAATTTCTCCAGTTCAGTTTCCTAAGTCCTGTGTTCGTATTCTTAGGTATGACATACTTCATCTCATACAGCCCTAAATCTGTGTCACAGGTGGTGACCACCTGCATTTCCTGGTAGCTCCCTTGGTAGCTTTGAGTCCTTTTTGCCATATGGGAGATGCTCAGCACTTTGCAGGATTGAGTTTACCGTCTCAGATCTGCAGATGTTTTTCCCCAGGAGAACCACTGTCAGGATTTGTACAGCCCATGTGTGTCTTGGCAGCATCCCCCTACAAGCAGAGACCCTGTTTGCAGAGACTTGGTGGAGAGCTGCTCTGGCACAGAGAGCTGCACTTAGTGTGGTTTTGTGGTCGTGAAGTAACACATGGAGGAGATTCTCAAGCGCTGTTGCATTTCAGCCATAGTTAGGTAAAAAGAGCTGAAGGCAACAAAAAGCAATTTTTTTTGGTCAAGGTCCAGGTGTACTGCTCCTTTCTATGCTTTGTGCCAGTTTTGAGTTTCTTGGGACCCCTTGGAGCTCAGATATGTTGGTCTCTTCTTTCCTTTCAGTGTTGTTCCCCTATATTATCCCCGTGCTGGAAAAGATGAAGGTGACTCTGTTACCCTCAGACGTCATGGGCTTCTTCACAGATGTCTTCATAAAAATGAAGAAGGAGCGGGAAAAGGGCAGCAGCGTGGTGAGTCCAGCCTAGGGAGCCTCTTCTCTGCAGGAGAAACGTGTTGTCCTGAGTGCAGGAGGAACCTGGTGGCATCTTCAGTAGCTGTGGTGTATCACCTGCTCTCCAAACTCACCAAACCTGAGAAAGGGCAGAACCATGCCCTGCCTGTGCATTTAAGTGGGGAAAGTATCTGTGTTCATAGAGGGTCTCTAGTCCAGACCCCATCCTGCACTGAAGCCGTGAGCTGTGAGGGGGAGCAGGTGTCTCAGCAAGGGACTTGTGCTGGACAAGGTTTGCCTCCTCCCCAGCCACACCTTCTCTGCCTCTGTTTCTCCCCAGGACCGGGTGGATTTCTTGCAGCTCATGATTGAATCACAGAACTCCCATGATGGCTCCAAGTCTGCTGAGACCAACTTGGACAAAAGTATGTCTTGAGATCCGTCCTCCTCTCAGCTCAAAGCCATAGTTCCGTGTCTGTTTATAGGAGAGAAGTAGGGAGAGGATTTCAGTCGTTAATCCCATGGAAGAGTCAAGGTCTCAGTAGTGGCACCATAACGATGTTTGTCACAGATCAGCCATATTTTTATTTTATCCTGTTTCCTGGGATAAATCCTGAGGTGTGTTTGTGCAACAAAGAGCAAAAAGTGTATCTCCTTACCCCAGCTCCTTACTGTGCCTTCTCTGAAGGCCAGCAATGTTGGCTGTATAGCAAAGAGCACACAACACACATACCCTGTGTGTGCCTTGCTCACCTGTGAGCTCAGCTCTGGTCCCCATCCTAGCTAAACTGTAAGAAAATAATGGCTCAGCCAAGGCACAGTCCTGGTCCATCAGCCTCAGTCAAGGCAGGATGCTTGTAGGCTTTTGAGGTGCCAGGACAGGGTATTTGTAGGACACCCTGCCCTGCAGGCTGCATCCTGCACCCCTTTGTGGTACCAGAGGGTAAGCTGGATGTTTCCTTTACCAACTGTTACATAGTTAGGGGTAGCATTACCTGGATTGATGAGTGGGATCCTGAATTCCCGAGGGTTAATTACTGTTGTTTTCAGCTTCTTGTTTGTGCTTTTATGCCTTTTTTTCAGCATTAAGTGATGAGGAGATTCTGGCCCAGTCTCTTATCTTTGTCTTTGCTGGTTATGAGACCACCAGCTCCACCCTCAGCTACATAGCCTACAACCTGGCCACTCACCCTGACGTGCAGCAGAGACTCCAGGATGAGGTGGATGCACACCTGCCCAACAAGGTAAAGGAGGGTGGGAGGATGCTGGGTAGTTCCCACCTGTGCCTTTGTTAGAAACAAAACAGTGGCAGAGGTGCTGGCACTGAGATTTCCCCTTCTTGCCTGGGAAGCGCTGTGGGGGTGTTGGGGTGGGAGTTGCAGTGCTGTGTTCACAGCCATCCCGATTCCCCTCCCAGGCCACTCCCACCTACACCGCCATCACTCAGATGGAGTACCTGGACATGGTGGTGAACGAATCCATCCGGCTCTACCCCGCCGGGGGCCGGCTCGAGAGGGTCTGCAAGAAGACTGTGGAGCTCAACGGCGTGACCATTCCAGAGGGAATGGTGGTCATGATCCCAGCCTTCGTGCTGCACCGTGACCCGCAGTACTGGCCAGAGCCCGACGAGTTCAGGCCTGAGAGGTGAGGGGGAATAGCTGCGTGCTCAGCTTCAGCCCCGGGAGTGGAAATGGCAGCAAAAGTGGGGAATGCGTGATTATAACATTTAAATTAGGCATTTATCATTGTCTGACATCGAGTCCCAGCATTACCGTGAGGGGAGTTTTATGATCTACATCCATAAACTGTGCATGGAATTTAATTAACTGCATTGAAGGGAGCAACAGTGAGAGCAGCTCCCAGCAGCTGTAACACTGAGGGGTTTATGGCCAGATATTAAAGCAAGAGCCATTGGGTGACTGGCACAATGCCTTGCAAATCAGCAGTGGAAGGTCAAAGATGGGTAGGAAATAAAACTTAATTTTTAACTCAAGTTACTAAGCAATCTTTGCTTAGGAGCTCTGTCAGACCCCGTGAAATGAGGCTATAGCCCAAGGCAGACCTGGGAGGCCCTGGACCTGCTGGTCTTCATGTGGCTACAAAGACATGGAGGCAGAGAGGGCAGGACCAGACCTCTGCACTTGCACCAGGAGGTGACATACCCCTGGAAGTTAGTCCTGGTGTGGGGATGTGGTGGCCTTTGGGACAAAATGTGGCAGCAGTATCAGGCAGAAGCACCTGTCGAGCCTGTGATCACCTTGTGTTGAATTCAGAAGGAAACACCCAAATGGGAGTACTCTGGCAATGGCCCAGGCTACACCAGTTGCTCCAGTAGCTATATCCTTATTCCAGTTGACAAACTGGGCATGAGTAGCTGGACAGGAGCTCTTGAGGGCTCACTTGCCTTCCTGGGAGTTCATCAGAGGGATGTGCTGGTGCCTCAGTAGTGAGATTCTTCAGTACTGACTTAGCATGTCGGAGGTTTGTACCTGGACCTCGTGCACTGGGAATGAAAAGCTTTCTGACATGAAAACTAACTGATCACTAAGAAGTATTACTGGAAATGCTCAGTGGCAAATTTCTCTGTGAAGCTGATTGTTCTTCCCTGTTTTTCATGATGAGGAAAGGAATGGCTGGCATGTCTCAAAAGCAGCCCTGCCTTTAGTCATGCAGGGGGAGAACGTCTTTGTGTTGGCTCAGTCCTTTGATCTACAGGGAAGCCGTGAAGCTGTAGACCTGTGTGGTTTAGGGTTTGAAATCTGGGCTCAGTTTTGGAGCTGAGAGGGAGTTCTGAGAAGAGAGTAGTTATGAAATCCATTAGTGTATTTCAGGTATTCCCAGTCACCTGATGCATCTGGATTTGCACAACCAAATCCAAGCAGTAAGATGAAAGCAGAGGCATAAGGTATCTATTGAGACAGAAATAAGGGACTTAGCTGGATTCTTCTAATATGCACAGAAACACAAAAAGCTTTTGCCTTCCCAGACCCCTCATCACTTCAGATTTGGAAGCTGACACATTTTGGAACAGTAGCTCTTGCTAACTTGTTTTTTTTTTTATTGTAATCAGGTTCAGTAAAGAGAACAAAGAGGGTATTGACCCCTACACCTTCCTGCCATTCGGGTCTGGCCCCAGGAACTGCATAGGAATGAGGTTTGCTCTCCTCGTGGTGAAAGTGGCTGTGGTCGTCCTGTTGCAGAACTTCTCATTCAGAACCTGCAGAGACACACCGGTGAGGATGGGGAATGCTGTGTCTCATTGCCTGCCCTTACTCCCCCTGAGGTGGTCCTACTGCTATATGGGAATAACTGGTTACATCTTCTCAGTTCATTTTAAGGGGCATAAGTTACTGAGACTTTTTTTTTTAATCCTCTGCAGAAGCATATTTAATGTCGGGATATCCTGAATTCCCTGAAGTCCTCTGCGTGTCTTTGGGTGCACCTAAATTGTGGGGTGCTCTCTCCCCCCATGCTGCACTGTTGGTCTGCCTTGATCCAGCTTAGGAAGACCCTGCCCCAGAGAGCAAGAAAGGGACATCCCCAGCCCGTGCCAAAGCTGTGCTTTGCAACACAAACATGGCTGTTCTCTGTGGGACATCCCAAGACTCCAAAATTCATCTCCTATGGGCCAGGGCAGTCCCTAAAGGGTAACAGTTTTCAAGCACAATCTGAGTTAAGTTTGAATTGGTGACCTTCTCCCTCTTTGGGGCTATGCAGGATTCCACCAGGCTTTGCTTTTGCCCAGGATCCCAGTGAATGCTGCATTCAGTACTGATGGGATGAGCCTTGCAAGATGGGAGTGTTTGACATAAATTAAATGCAGTAGCTGTTGGAAATGATGTGTCAGTCCAGCCCTGCTGAGAGCATGGCAGCTCCCTGTGCCTCAGGCAGCACCACAGAGCTTCCAGCCTGACCCAGCTCCCTGCACTCACTGCTGCAAGAGGCTGGGCCATTATTACATTTTGTTAGTGAGGCAAGCTTGGGAAATCAGAGCAGAGGGGGCAACAAGTCACTCAAAGGACATTTGTTGTAAGAAACAGAAAAATCCTGATTAAATTATTACTTGGCACGGGTGCTCAGCTGGAATCTCTGCAGATTCAGATTGCAGCTCAACTAGTAACCTGGAGGTGAAAGACTGTAATAGTCCATTAACAATGCAGTGACCTATCCACCCTCCCCCAAGTCTAATGACATTTTTCTAGTCCTCTGCAATCCATAAAATTGATTCTTTTTATAACTGCCTTTAATTAAAAGGAGACAAGTTAAATATGTATTGTATTATTGGTGCCCATAGGTTTATGGGGCTCTTTCAGCCCTTTTTTCTACAGATGTCATGTACATCACATCAGAGTGGGAGGGAAAAATTCATGCTGGAACATCCCTTTGGAATATGTGTGTGGAAGCTGCAGCCTCCTCTCACTCCCCCACTGATGGCACATTGGGCTCCGAGCCACATGGCTTAAATTTCCTGAAACAAAGCTCACTGGGATATGGGGTGTGAATGTAGCCTGTTGGGCTGTATCACCCTTGTCCTGATGGGGAGCGGGGGAGCTGGAATACAAGCAACATCCATTGGTAGGGAAACTTAAAACACACATCCCTCCCCTGCAAGATGACTCCCTCCAACACCTGCTTTAAATGTTACTTTTGATGAGATTCCCAGCCTGCTCCATGGAAACCTTTCCATGGGAGGATGCTTTTTTTTTTTGGTACTCAGCCTGAGCAGCAGTTTTAGTTTTGCTGTTCCTGGAGAGCTTATTGCTCCTCCAGCTCCCGTTATGATCTGGTTCCCCTTACCACTGACACACTTCTGCATTAAACAAAATGGCACTGCATGCCCCCATTTAGCTGCAGCTCCCTGGATGGGCCTTGGCTGCTTCTCCCTCCACGTGCAGCCTGTTGATCAGTGCACTGAGCTCTTTGTGCCACGCCACAGGAAAGCCAGAATTCACCACCCAGTTTATCCAAGAGCTGAGGGCTGTTAAACACCAGCTGGTGGCTGTTTTGTATGAGCAATAGTGATAGTCCTGCTGCAGGTACACCTGTGAGTTAGGAAATGCATTGGAAACAAGTAGCTGGGATGTGTGTGAGCTGTACAGGTCCTGTTGTTGTCCTCTCTGTCCTTTTTCCCAGCTTACATGGCTGTTTTGTTGGCTTTCCCTCCTGCTCCAGATCCCGCTGGTGCTGGACTCCAAAGGTTTCATGCAGCCAAAGAAGCCCATTGTCCTGAAGATGGTCCCCAGAGCCCAGGCTGACCTGAAGAAGTGAAGGAAGCAGGAACAGAGCAAGAGACTCTCCTTTGCTGGTGCCTCCTCTGCCTCTTGAGAGGAGACCAGGTTAATGTGTGTGCTGTAGGAATGTCAGGGGTGCAACCCCCCCATTTCATGGGGGTTTGGCCCAGCACAATTACATGAGCATTATCCTAATGAACACGAGCCCCAGATCTCGCTGTCCCCAATCACAGTAGGCATTTTGCAAGGCCAGTTGCACTCGAATTATTTGGGCGTTTTTTTCTCTCCCTCTGAAGAGGCACTTTTCTAAGCAGTTCGATTCCAGACACTGTCAGTCTCTTCTGGCAGTGTAATTTAAATCAAGATAGGGAGAGCAAATTGCACATAGTTAAGTAATGCTGCCATTGCTCCTGTTCCCACTGCCTGCTGGGTGACTCTGTGTGTCTTCTGGTTATATTCTCCTGGGAATGCAGAGTTGTCCAGGGCTATTTCCTCAGCGCTGTGCCATGACCCTGACAAGTGTTAAAATGGTCACGTCCTTACAGGACTGAATGCCTGCAGCAGATTTTCTGATGCTGATTTATTTAGATTTTTGTATGATTTTAGACGGCTTTTGTGTGATTCCAAGTGCAGATGAGTTAACTGGAGGAGCCCAGGGAGAAGCAGTTACCCCTAATGACTGGAGATTTGCAGAGTGGGAGAGAAGTGTCCCACGTGTGTTTGCTGATTGTTTGCTTATTTTACTGTGGGCATGCAGCCATCTCCCATGGAAGGGATTGTCAACACAGGCACCATCCATACTGCTATCATGACACCTTTTAGTCTGATTTATATTAGGCCACTGTAAGACCAACTTAACTAAATTAATAGTGATGCAGGGTGCAGCACTGGAGCCTTCAGATGTCCTGGACAACCTTGTCTGGAAGAAAGGTGCCTTTGCCTATTGAGAGCTTCAAAATCTTGTCAGACTTCATCATTTCTGTACAGTCTAGAATTTCATATTATTGGTCCAAAGCTGCTGTTGGAGTGCTTACTGCAATAAAAAGTTCACTTATCTCTTCTGTAACCAGCTGCTGCCAGTCTCTGCTTCTGTGCTTCCTCCATACACAAGTGACTCCATCTGTAGGTCTCCTGAGCCCTTGGCCAGGTGACAGTGTCCCATCACCACTCCCAGCTGGGTTCCTCACTTCTTCGGTGGGATCCTCAAACAATCAGTGCTGCAGAGTGGACATAGGAGTTCTCTTGTGCAATTCATTCTTCCAGTGTCACCTTGTGGCACCACAAATCACTGAGGACGTGGTCTTGCTGGTGTCAGCCAAACATTTGTTTTTCTGTGGAAGTGGAGGGATTTGATTCCAGCATCTGCTCCATGCGCAGAGCAGCTGAGCTCATGGAGGGTTCAGGGTGCTCTCTGCGCTCTCCTGACCACCTCAGGCACCTGCTCTGCCTGTTCCCTTCCACAGGACCATGTCTTCTGCTTCCAAGCTGTCAGATTTTGGCACTGGGTGAAGTGTTTGCCTGTGCATATACATCCGTCCCACTCACTGCCATATATAATGATGCTTGGACTCCTGGGAGATGAAAACTCATTTTATCCTGAATGGATCTCTGTGTGTACCATCAGTGCTAAGAGCTACTTGTGGAGGTGCAGAGTTGAGGGTACAACAGCCCAAAATGAAAGGCTGAGCAGAGTCATTGATGGTGTGAAGTGATTCCTATTGCAGAATTTGGCTTAGAAACTTCATTCACTGCCTAGCAGTTTTTATATTTCTTTTATATTCTTTTATATAGAGATAGATAGATTATACATATGTTATTATATATTCTTTTCATACTTACTTTCTATATTTTTTAGAAATTGAGTAGAAAACCTCAGAAGAGATATAATAACCTTTCTGCAGCAAATTAAATTCCCTGGTGAAAGACACTCTTGACTGGAAGTGTAGGGGAGGAGTGAGGCTGCTTCTCTAGGGAGTCATCAATGAGCTGGGTGAGAGGGTTAGAAAATTCCCAGCAGCTCAGGCAGCCTTGGCTTCCCCTTGTGCCTTTTGTCACCTGCAGCAGTGCACCTCCCCTCTGCCACCAATGTACAAAAGTGACAATTCATCTTTGTTTTCTGCTGTTGCTGTCCCCTTTTGTAAAGGGGCAGAGTGTTTGTGATGGCTCATCTCAGGGGAGATGGACAACTTGTACAGGCAGTCAGAGCCCTGGAGGACACACAGCTGAAAAGTGCCTGCACCATCACAGTGATTTCATAAAAAGGGGCACGGAAAATCCTCCGGTCCCTGCCTTGAGAAGTGACCGAGAGGATGAGGGTGACAAAGTCACCCGCGGTGTCACAGGTCAGGGAGGAATTAATGACCTTGCTGGGGCAAAGGCCACAGCCTGCCTGGTGGCAGCGAGAGAAGGGTTTTGCCTCCTCACCCCATGCCCATGTTGGAATTAATCACTCACACAGAAATGTCAACACTACAGGAAAACATCCTCCAGGATAATCTCTCTCACAAAGCTGCTTAACATTTTGGAAAGACTCCGTTCTCTTGCAGGTGTCAAAGGATTCCAGCCCCTCTCCTGTCTGTTCAAAGGCATCTTCATCTGCTGCACCCCGTGCCGAGGAAGTGGGTGAGCAGGAGCTGGGCTGGGAATGGCTCTGTAGCTGTGGAGAGATGGACACAGCATGGCCTCATATCCCGGCACCTGCTCGGGATTTGGGCAAGGGACAACACAGAGTCGAGTTCTGGTCAAATCTCATCTTTGTTCTGCTGAATTTTGTGCCTAGGAGCAGGAAGCACACACTTTTGTAGCTTCTCAGTTGTCCTACAGGGAGATTTTCCAATAAATTTGGCTTTGGGGAGGGGTTGGGTGGGATCTGGCAGTGGGGAATTGCTTGGGTGCTGTCTGTTTTCCAGCAGGCTCAGTACCTGGGACAGTGTTTCTTGGATTTATTCCAGACTGAGCAGCTATTGGGAGATGTTCAGTGTCAGCCCTTTCTGGTCTGATTTCCAGAGGTAAAGAGCATGCACCACTCCCCAAAGCCAGGGGAAATAAAGCTGTGCTCTTCAACAGCCCTGTGCCTCGGTTTACCTGCACCTATAATTTTTTTTTTAAATCTACAGTTAGGCAATAGTGAACTTTGATTCAGATCCCAACAAGGTCCCAGAATGAGGAAATGGGTTTCCTTTTGCAGGACACTAAAGCAGAAGTGGTTCAGGAGCTCACCTAACACACTCCAGCTGCTGACAGCCTAAAGCAAGTCCTCCACTTCCCCTAAAAAACATCCAGGATGAGTACAGGGCCCTCAGCATCAAGTCCTTTGCTGCAGCTGCATATCCCCCTCCTACAGCACAGCACTGCTTCCTGGTGCAAACAAGCTTCAGCGCAGCACCAGCTCCTTCTGGAAGGACAATCCTCAAGTGGCATCACTCAAAATCTGGTCCTACTTGCTCCTGCTTCAATTATTTAGGCTCCTTTCAAGTGAGAGCCCCCACTGCACTTCACACGGTGCTCCCTCACTGAAGTGGTGTCAGTGCAGGCTCACCGTGTGCTCCAGTGCTCCCGGGGCCAGTCCCAGGTGGACTCATCGTGCCTGCCACAATTTGCAAGAAACCTGGAGCTTTCCTGACCCTGACCGTGGCTTGCATAGAGGTCACCTGTATTATTGCTGCTGGTGCTGTACTGTACCCGCTGCTGAGGAGAGACAGCCCTCCAGACACCCCTATTGAATGCTCCATTCGGTTAAAATCGATGGAATAATCAGCCCACAGAGTCTGCCCAAAGGTCAGGAAGCAGTGATTTTTTCCTGCAGCAGCTTTGGTCCTGAGCTCTTGTTTTAGTGTGAAGATAGCAAGCAAAAGCACTTCAGCAGGCAGGTTATCAAAGGGTTATGACTGCTGGTAGTTAGCTGACAGGCTAATGTAACCAGTGCCTAACAAGGTCTCCTAAAATAGGGAGCTAAGTTCTTAGCAGTGATTGTTTCTTAAAATGAGCAGGTGATGGACGTGGTGCAGGGCGAGCTGGTGGCCTGCAGGCAAAACGCAGCCCACCAGTACAGAGAAGGAGGAGGATGTCGAGACAAGGGGGCAATGTGGAAAGGACGGGGTGGGGATAACCCCTTTTTCTCACCCCATCCCCCAAATTTCATGCCCCATCTGTGGCACAGAGGCACCTCTGTGTCTCCTCAGTCCCTCGTGTGCCAGCAGCAGCCAGCGGCGCAGCCAAAGGCCACAGCAGTGGGAGGACCCGTCTTTACCCCTCTCATCACTCTGGCACACATTCTCGAGCAGCTGGACACACGACATACCGTGGGCTGAAATTTGCAGGAACACTTTGATCTTTCATTTTTAAGCTCAGTGATTCAATCCCCCACAGAGCCAAGGTAAACGGCTGCGATGCTGCTCCGGCGGGCTCAAGGTTTCCAGTCAAACAGCAGTGGTTTAACCACACTTTTATAGCTCGTATCATTTGAATGTCATATGTCAAACTGATGCTACTTCCACTGAAGGCAAATAGCTGTTTATTCCCCTCGCAGCTGCCCAGCAGTCTGACATTCATTACCAAAGCCTTGCAGCTGCCAGGGATTGAAGCTACCTGTAGGAGTGCGTCTATCAAAGCCTTCCACCTCTTAAGGGTTATTCCCTGTAATACCGGCTCATACATTTTAGTTCAGGCTCATTTTACAGCTGCTGTAGTTCTGCAGTTGCTTTTTCCCAAGTCTGAACAAGGTCAGACATTGGGTTTTGCCCATTCCCTCCCAAATTATGTCGTTAACTCATTTTTCACGGCTTCTCCTGGGTTCAGGCTCGGTGTCACTGTGCACCAGCCCCTGAGGTTTATCATGTGAATATTCCTCTGCTTGGTCCAAGAGCTGTGGACAGCAACCAGCACACAGGACTCTGGTGCTGGTGGCCCAATCGTGGCACCTTGATGCAGCTCCAGCTTTCCTTGAGGCCAGCACTGTGAATTCTGTTTCTGGGACGTAAGCTCATGCACGAAATACCTGATATTTTGTCGTTTATTAAGCACTGAAATGTTCAATTGTCTGCAGATGAGTTTACAGAAGAAAAAAAAAAAGCAGGCAAGAGAGATGATCAGATTAGTTTGCATTTAGACATCACCCTGAGCCTCACAGAGCAATTTACACCTGTATGAGGAGTCTGCGGAGTTCTGTTGAATCAGACCCGGGGCATTTTACAGCCACTTTGCACGAGCATAAACGACAGCATAAGGTGCAAAGGAAACAGCCGGCAGGACAATTACAGAGCGTCTTCACACGCCTTATTAATCCTCATTACAGCCCTCTGCGCTGAGACTCGGCCTCTTCCCTTCCCCGACCGGGGCCAGCCAGGCTGTGGAGCCAATTTAGCCACCTGCCAAAGAGGCAGGGTCTGACTGCTGGTATTGACGTGTCCTTGGTCCTGGGGAGCTGGATGCTCCTTGCCAGCGCCTGAGAGGCATCTTGCTAAATTACACCGATGGGAATCTCAGCTGCCTCCCGTCCTGCCAGGCTTCTGAGCAACGTGCGATGTTATGCTCAGCTACAGGTACGTGTTCTTGTCCATTTTTTCTCTTTAAAGCTTATCTCCATGGCTGTCTCAGGAGGGAGGGTGGGGTGATGTGATCTAAAAGACAGTAAGCCGGGTCCTTGCCTGTGCTGGTACCCCGACGAAGCCGCCCTGGGCGCTGTGTGCGCATGCAGGGCCGGGAGCCTCAGGACACAAGGAAATGGGTGAGAAAAAAGGATTATTCAGGTGCTCTCTGTCGGGGGCTGGAAGCACTGCCAGCACGTGTCTGAGCCATGCCTGTGCACTCAGGTTAACAACCCAAAATACGGCTGCCAGCCTCGCTCTGTGTCACAGGGACGTTTCAGGAGTGGTGTGATTGTTTGCTGTAGCTCTCGAGTTTATGGCTTATGCTGAAACTCCTCAAAGAGAGCAGCTACCCAGTGTTTCTCAGCATTCCCAGAGCACTCGCCCTGGTTCCCACTCAGAACCTCCTGCTTAAAAGGTGGCAGCCTAAAAGCTAGACCTGAACTTTTCCCACTGAAGGTAACAAGAAAGACCTGGAGTGTGTTGAGCCATGCAGGCAGGAGACAGCCCGAATAGTCAGACCACTTGTACACAGCCATGAGATTAGCTGTCTAATGTCCTTTCTGGGACTCTTATTAATGTTATCTTATTATTTCATAATAGATATAACCCATGTGCTAGTGCTGGCAGGCTGTAATTGGGCCTTGCCAGGGAATTACTCATATTTTTCATTCTTGAAGGAGCGAAGAGCGCATTCGGTTATGCTAACGACCTCATTTGTGTGGATTCCATTCACTTGGTACGTCTGGCTCGTGAAGTATTGCAGCCAGAGTGATGATTTCTCACTCCAAGTAAACACTGAGGTGTCTCACAGCAGATGCTTTCCCCTCCAGATGCCTCACCGTGTTTGCCTCTCCTTTGGCAGCTGCAGACTCACCCACAGGTGGCTTTTTCAGCACAGGTTTTGCTGATGGTGATGTCTTTCCGTCTCGGTGTCTCGGGGTGCTGCAGGACACGTGGAACTTTTTGAAATGGAGCAATGTTATCTACTGCTGCTTTATAAATCCTTTCTGCCTGTTTGGTACCCCTTGTTTGGGCCTTGGGCTGTCGTGTCTACCCAAGTTCTTAGCTGAGGGATTCTTTAACACTCCACAGGGTATAAATGATAGTTTCAGCTGTGGAGAACCCTCTCCATACTTACAATTACTCTCTGTGCGCATATCAAAGCACAGGCAACACACCCTTGTCAATAAAACCCTTTCTAATTCTCTTCTGTCCTCCCCAGGGGAGTCCTTAGAGCCCCACGGAACCTCGAGCAGCCCTTTAATTCCTCTCGCTTTGGTCCTCGCTGCTGCTTGGGGCCTGTTGTTGGAGCAGCTGTGAAAAATGCTGTTCCCTGATGGAGCAGAGCGGGGGCTGCTGAGTGACACAAAGCTTTACCTGCCCACGGGGACCCGGCGGCTTCCACGGCGTTATCAGAAATGTTCCCGTGCATTTGTTTGTAAAACGTCTTTATCCCGCCAGGAGAAATGTCCCTTGAAGTCAACTAACCAAATAAATAACAGTCAAAGACAATCCAGCAAAAAAAAAAAAAAAAAAAAGAGAGAGAAAAAAAGTTTCTAGAGGGAAATAAGTGATGGATTGAAAGAGATTTGAGGCTGTTGTGTCGTACAACTCTGCATGATGTGACAGGAGAGGGCCCTCGCTGTGCTGCTTCCTGTCTTCCACTTTAAATGAAGCCCTAAAAATGCTGATTTAAAAGGGTTGAAGAAACAAAGCAAGATAGTCTGATGTACACTGCGGATGTTTTTTAGACCTTCCGAATTTTTTTCATAATATACCTGCCAGTGGCCCTGTCAAAATAAAGCTCCTCAACCAAGGTGCAGGAGGGATTCTGGAGCTACAAGAAGTTTTTCAGTGTTCATGCACCAATCTGAGCAAAGAGAGGAATCATTTCACTTTTCACATATAATAATGTCAAACATCAGGAACTCTGACCTGGAATTTGTCTTTGCTTTCCAGAGGCATCCCTGAGAAGTCTATGGAAAACAGAAGAAAATGTTGATTAATACCACTGTTAATGAAAATAAACACAGGCTAAAATTCCAAGCACCACGATTGCTTCTCAAAGCATCCAGGGATAGCAACATGTAATAAAGCAAAAATTCACTTTGACTGCCAAGGGATAATGTTTCCTATTTGGACACAAGCCTGGGGGGGAACATACCACCCTTAGCAGAGCAGCCCATGACCTGAAGGTCCTGTCTATCTGAAAACCATCATCTCAGAGCAGAACGCTCCCAAGGGCAGCTTCCCAGCCCCTGTGAAGGGTTTAACATCGTCTCCTGACCTGGATGGGACCTGGATGCTCTTCATGTTCAACGAAAATGTCCATTGGCTTTTTCCATCTGCCTATTTACCTCATTGATTTGACCAAAGGAATTATGGGATTGAAAGAAAATTAATAGTTCCCTGCACAGCCAAGTCCTTATTTTGATTCATTCCATTCTTGTCACTCTGAGTGAACTAAATAATTAATTGTGTTACCAAAAATAATCAAGGCTAATATCACACCGATTACATTGGCCAGTTCTAACAATAATGTTGGTAAGAACATCTAAATAACCTGATAGGTAATTATAGTCTGGCTCTTTAGTGATGTGCAGGTTTGGGGCTTTCTCTCCCTCCAAATTTTGGCCAGACACATTGATTAAATGAGAACTTTTTATATCTAGTGTTCAAATTATCAAATACTTGCCTAAAGCAATCCCATTGATCAAGTGTATCATTTGTAATACAAATGTTTTTATTAGGAGGCTTTGTTCAAGATAAATGAAGGATCAAATTAACTGGAGATTGGATTGAGTAGAAAATGCTGCAGCTGGATAATTTCAAGCACTGAGGCTGAACATTTCTTTCAAATGATGAGAAGTCATCAACTAAGTCTTAATATAAAACACACACACAGAGGCACTGCTATATCGATTCCTTTCATTGCTATGGCACTTTTTATCAAAATATATTTGGAGTTTGTAAAATAGGCTACAAACCCATCATCTCACTGTCACCAAAGCAGGCTGAGGTTTCAGTCTTCCCAAAATTAGGTGTGCTATCAAAATGCCAACATGCACCAAAACCCTCTTCCAGCTCCCTCATTTTTTATTCCCTTTCTGCTGCCTCTGGTACCACCCAATAAAGCCCCTTGTGCAGCTCTGCTCTTAACCCACACACCTCCTTTAATCCAGAACAGGGCCATCCTTTTCCTCTTTTAGGAAGGAATACCACTAGAGGAGAGCCAGCACGAATGTTTAACTGTTCCAGCAGTGGTGGTAGCACAGCAGGGTCTGGATGTGATTGAGAGTTTATCCGTGACCAGCCAGTGGAAAATGACCATGTGAGTGAAATGCTCTTAGTTCATATATATATATATATATACATTTTAATACAGTCCAAATTAGGAAAGCTATTTGGGATTACATTTTTTTTTGGCTGCCATGTAGAGCTGTAGGTGTTAAGTGGTTGCTTTCTGAAATAACTCTCCCTTCTCTACATCCTGCTCCCAGAGCGACGTGTAAAGTGTTTGCTGATACAGGAATTACAGATGTTGGAGGAGCTGCTAAAAACCCTCCCAAGATTTACATCTCCTCCCTGAGGTTTCTCCACGGGTTGACTTCACAGGGAGAGGTTTTACAGGAGCTCAGGATCCTTTTGAATGTGTCTCCAGAGGCATTTGCAATAATGGGAGGAAATCCCTTGAAGCCCATCAGATAAAATACACAGAGTTGGGAAGGGTGCAGGGAGGTCAATTAGTCCCTATGGAAAAACTATTTTTGGCCTATTCAGGGACACAAAGCCAAGTTTTCAACTCATGCTGAGCACTGGCTTCACGAGCACCTCCAGATGCTTGCAGCCTCATCCCAGTTCCAGTTTGTTCTGGCTTACAGCATGAAAATAAATGTAAATCTCCCAAAACTGCTGGGTTTCTTCTGAACTTGGGGTAGAGAGGAAAATTCAGCTCTTATACCTGGATCTGGCCACTCCTAATGCCCATTCCCAGTGCTCCATGGATGTGTGAGGCTGGTGGCCACACAGCTTTTAGGGAGAATTATTACTTTATTCATTACTTCAGTGAAGGAAGTAATGGGCCCGGGTGGAATTACAGGTGGCAATGAAAAACAGGGACTTCTTTTTCTCCAATATCATTTGTGGCCACTTCAAATATATATATATTTATATATATATGTGTGTGTGTATGCAAGTGCCACAGGTATGTACCATGTATTTATGACAGCTATACGAAGAATTACATCTATATATGTTAGTTATGTTACCTCTGTAGTTTGGAGCTGCAGGCTCTGGGTTGTGAGGGCTTGTATTTTGCTTTTATGCTCTGGCAATAATAGCTTTTGGCTATTATTTTGGCTGTGGCCAATAACAGCTTATTGCCCACATCGTAAGATTTAAAGCCTGTGACCGTTGCATTTGCTGAAGGAGACTTAAACTTCCCTTTGGAAAACTCCAGTGTATTGGAGCAAGTTGCATTTTCTCCAGAAGAGCTACAGCTCTTGTAATAAAAACAAGCAAACAATCACGTTTATGACTTATATTTAAAGGGGTGGGAAGTGAGAGCAAATTAACCCCTCTGTGCTGGAGCCAAGGCTGCAGCACAAGGACATCACTGCCCTCTGCCCAGGGAAGGGAGGGATGAAAGCCATGGCATGTGTGGATAACGGGTAACCTCGCGTGAGTCAAGCAATTTCATTTCTGTAGGGAACCCGGAGACTGAGAGCAGCGCTAATGCTGATTAATCCCCCTCCCTCTCTTCAGTCTCCTGATTTTTCACTGCTCAAAGCTCTTTCCTCCTTTCAGCTGAGGTCTGCTGTGTGTGCATGTCAAGGCACCTCATGCTCCATGCATGGAATACATGGAAAATCCTGCCTCTCTTAGCCTGTATCACAGTTTATGCCACTGTTCTTATCTCTGCTAATTCTCAAACAACAATTGAGAACAATTCTCAGCTACATAATTGCTTTAATTACTATTTTAGTAATTTACCACAAGAGCATCCAGATTTTCCATCAGGCTTTTGGCATTGTTTTAGTTTCAGGTGAGATTTTGCAG
The DNA here is from genome assembly GCA_013400975.1 of Atrichornis clamosus. NCBI lineage: Eukaryota > Metazoa > Chordata > Aves > Passeriformes > Menuridae > Atrichornis > Atrichornis clamosus. The sequence goes on from WBMZ01004188.1 coordinate 399,325, forward strand.
CATGGCATCCCTGCTTGGCTCCCAGGCCAGTCTCAGAGGACAGGATCTCATGGGATAAGTCCTATCTCCCACCTCTTTTCTCAGTCTGATCCCAGGTGTGAGGGAAGTGCCATAAACTCAAAGGGGAGATAAATTCATGCTCCTCATTACTGTTCTCATTTCAGGAAGGCTGATCCAGCTTGTTTTGATCAGGAATTATTGGTTTGGCTTAGTAGGTAATTTGATTTGAGGGAAGAAAAGCATGATCTAGACTTGGAAATTACTTATCTTTGGCCACCCAAACATTACAACAGCTCTTTGACTCTTTTCTGTGGTGGGAAATCTCAGTTGGGCTCAATGTCCTGCCTCTGTCTCCAGAATCTCCTGGAAAAGCCATGGAAGTGAGTCATGGGTTGCTTCATCTACCAAGGCCGTTAGTGACTGCTGCTGTTGCAAGATGAGATTTCCCCATCTGGGGCAGCAGCTGGGCTGCTGTGTGCCTGTGAAAGCAGAGGATGTCTGGGAGACAGGCTGACACAACACAGTCCCAGGCAGGAATGCATCTGAGGATGGAGTTTGGCAGGGAAAACTGAAAAGGAGAAAGTGTGCAGAAACTGCAGGAGCAAAATCCTGATTTTCCTCGTGTTGTTTTCAAAAGGAGGGTGATATTTCTGGGGGAGCTGCAAGGGTTTTCAGTACCTGGTTTTCTTTGCTGAGAGTCAGACAGGGCTGCTCAGCAGGCAAGGGGTTTAATTGACCGGATTCAAGAAAAAGCGTTCCCGGTTGCCAAGGAGGTCAGGCTGGGTATGCTGGGTAAGAGCAGGCTCTGCTCATCATCCGTGTTCACATGCAATAATAGTAATAGGAGAGCTGACAGAGGTTCTCCTTAGGATGGAACAATAAAAATGTATGGTTTGGGACAAAACTGTTCTGACTTCTGCATGAGGTCATGGACAAGAGCTGTGGCTGGTCAAAAGGCAGTAAAACCTGGGTCAGCTGGTGTCAAAGAGAGGGCTGGGGAGAGCCTTTAGTTGGCCAAGAGATTGTGAACTCTTGCATAGAGGAGCAGCATCTCTGAGCACTGAGGTCCAACCACGTTGTGTTGGAGGCCAGTGGGTTTTTCAGATTTGGTCCTTGCTGTCAGGAGGAGCATCATCTGAGTGCTGCTGAGGGGGATTTGACATCTGGCTTCAGCTGGGTCAGGCTCAAGGATTTCGTTATTAAGCATCCACTCCTTCTGCTTTACTGAGAATGTGTGCAAAGATTCAACATGACAAGGAATTTGTTTCCAAGAGACTGATGTTTTGGATGGACTGGGAAGTGCAAGTACCTTCCTTTCCCCGGAGGGTGAGGCAGGCTGGCTCTGCCTCTCATCTCTGCCTCCTCTGTACTGGCCAGTACCATGGGGCAGAACAGAAAATGGCATCACGGCCAGCATGGCTTTGGGGATTTATTCCTCTCCTTTCCCTGCAGACCCCTTCAACTCAAACTCTGATCCAAAACAAGTTCATCAAGCGTCACCTCCGGAATATCCATCAACATCCAGGCATTGTGAGTGTGAGGAATGACTTGTCGGGCCAAACCACAGCTGGCATCCGCCTGTTCCACTCCATCTCCTGTCAGCGCTGGCACCCCTGTTGACAAACTGAATTTCACCTTGATTCCTTCTTCCAGATAACACGGATTAACGAGGAGCTGTGCCATTTTTTTTGTTTGCTTTGAAGGCCTGAAGAAGGAGTCATCTGACAGAGGAGATACAGATGTTGTGTCAGAAAATCCTGGCTGCCTGGTCAGCGACTCAGACCCGTGTAGTGCTGAGGCACCAGAGGTCCCGGCGGCTTCCGCAGGACTTTGAGCACAGCAGATGCAAACACTTGGGCCATTATACTGCTTTCATGCTGCTTTCATGCTGTTTTCATGTCTCCCAACCAGCATCTCCTCCAGGTTTACTGTCTCTATCTTCTCACACCCAGCATGGCATGGTTGGCTGAGATACTTCTTGAAGTTCCTTTAGGAGGTCCCTGAGCATCTCTGTGTCCTTGTGTGCAAGGCAAGGACAGCCAGCCCACAGCTCAGGCAGGCAGGAGCAGGGCTGGTGGCCCCGCATCCCAGAACAAGCCCACTTGTGCTGTGCCATGCTCAGATGTGTTGCTGTGCGTGCATTCATCAGCGAGGAGAGATCCTTCCCCCTCACCCTATCCAGAGAAGGAGACGTAGGGAATGGAGGCTCTGATGAGATAAATGGTTATTATGAGGTATAGACATTTTTAATTAGCTGCTGCAGACACTACCACACTGCTAATGAGCCCTTGCCAAGTTTCCTGTGATTCCTCTTTACTTTTTGTAACTCTGTAATAGTAACAATATAATCATTTTCTATAATAACCATGATAAAACCCAGATAATCCCTCTATAACTCCAGCATAAGCTTCATGTAATTAAATCAGTTGGTGAAACATTCTTGGTCTGAGGGATGGAGGAATGCAGCACAGCTCTGTTGCTCCATGAAGAGCATTCCCCATATCCTCCTACCCCCGAACAGAGTAAATCTGTACCAGATTTATGAAGTACAGGACTGGAATAGGGTTACAAAGGCAAATGGTTGTGTTTGGATCTCAATTTACCCCATTGTTGCCAAAGCAGAGGCCAGATTATAACCAAAGCAGTAAAAGTGGTCCCGAGGGAAGAGGCTGATCTGTGGTGGGTGGGCTGGTGAGCAGGAGCTCCCAAAGCAGGGAACGTTCCCAGATGGGTGGGGAGGTGTGAGAAGGGATGAGGGAAGGAGTCATCACAGGAGCCCTGCTTGCATCTGTCCTTTGAAACAAGGGGGAGTGTTTCTCAGCATTGCTGAGAAGTGCAATTTAGACAAACAGCTGGCAGCCCCTGTTATGAGGGGTTGGTCCAGCTTGCTTGTCTTCCATGCCCTGCTCTGATTGATGTGCCCCAGGTGCTGTCGTACCTGCTTAGCCTTTCCTTCTTTTTCCTTCAGTTAGGAGACAAGTTTTTCTATAATTACGCCTCTTTTAAGCGTTTCTCATGCACAAGTACACACACAATGCACAGGAACAGCCTCTCTGTTGCACTGGAGTTGGGTGAATAATTGCAAACCTGCCGCCCTCCCTCCAGGAGCCTGGGGATGGGGAAGCCTTTTGAGATGCTCCCTTTAGATGAGAACCTTATTTCTTGCTTTCCTGGCTCATCTTTAAAAGCTCATAGAGTTTATTGGCAAGTGCAACAAACTTATTCCTGGGCAGAGAAAGGCAGCAGCCACCCACAGCACTGCCACAGACCAATTCCTGCCAGGATTTCTGAGCAGAGCTGCTGGAGAGCAAAGCCACCACCCTGGACAGTCCTGCCACACTTCCCCATCCCACAATTTCGCAGTTAAAGGAGGAGGGGAGATCAACAGATGTGAGTGAGCTTCCAAAATCCCCATCCCACATTTCCTGGGTAGTAATTAATGCTACAGCATGACCCACTTAATGGGGCCACCCCCACCCAGCTGGGGACAGTGCAGGGGAGGAAGGTGAACTTGTAAAGCAAACCTGACTTCACTCACAGAAGCCTCACGTGTTCCTCAGCACCAAAATGTGTCCAAAGGTGGTTCAGGGCTATTTGTGGTGACCCAGAGGACAAGGGCTTCTGGCTGCTGCCTCCTACTTGTACTCCTCAGGGGTCAGTGACCTTCTGTTGGGTTCTCAATGAGCCTTTTGTGCCCATTAAGAGCTGACAGTGATTGGGATGTTTCGTCTCTCCACCTTCTCCTACACCTGCACACGAGTCATTAAGCGACACTTCAACTCCTCTGCTTTGTGTCTCTGTCCCCTGTCACCTGTAATGTCTTCATTCATCAGCCTGCCCTTTCTTTTGGCTGTGTTGTAGTGTGCACTGGGGGTTTTTGGTCGGGGTGCATGGGATGCACTGATCTCCATGGCCTGCAGCACAAGGCCACCTTTCACACCTTCTTCTTCCAGCTTCTCTTCTGGGTGCTTCCACACCCAGACTTCCCTTTCTCTCCTGTGATCTCCTCACCTCTGAACATCTTTCTCGTGTCTTTGCTTTAATAACTGGCCACAAAAAGAGCTTTAGAGATTTTGGGGAGGATGTTCACATTCACCTGTTTAAGGGAAGGATGAAGGAAAAGTTGTTCATGTAGAAGACAGTGAAATGTGTAGTGAAATGGATATGATGCCCTGAGAATGAAAGAAAAGAGACAGGAAAATTCTAACCTCACCAGCAAACTCTGACAGCGTTTGGACGTGTTCTGGTTGGTAGAGCATCCAGATTTTACTGTTTGCAAATTGGGTTCTCGACTGAACCAGGTGCTGCACAAGGGCTTTCCACAGGTCACCGAGTCCAACTTTGTTCTAAATGGATCCAGCCCCAGGCCAGATTCACTCCTGAGATAAAAGGACTCATCTCTCCCTGCCAAAGCCAGGTGCCCTGGCGTGGTGCATCTCCTGCAGTAGCCCGAGGCAGCAGGAATCACTCAGCAGGAGGGTTCCTGCGGCAGCTCCTCCTGCGGCCCGTGCGGGGTTACTGCCTTTCTGCTCCACTTACTGCCCCAGCTTGTGAGAGCCTGCAGGCACAATGTGGAACTTCAAGGGAGGTGAAAGGACGGAGAAAGCTGTCCTGGTTTAGCTGGGATAGAGTTACTGTTCTTCTGAGGAGCTGGGACAGTGCTGTGCTTTGGGTTCAGTGTGAGAACGGTGTTGGTGACGCACTGATGGCTGAGGGGAGCTTACCCCAAGTCGAGCACTTTTCAGTGTCTCATGTTCTGCACGAAAAGAGGGAGGGAGCGTGGCCAGGAGAGCTGACCCAAAGTGGCCAAAGGGATATGGCTACCACAGGGCATCATGCTCAGTGTATGAACTGAGGGACGTGGCTGGGAGTCACTGGCAGCTGCTCAGGGATGGGCTGGACATCAGTCAACGGGTGGTGAGCAACTGTGCTGTGCATCACTTGTTTCTCCTGGGATTTATTCCTGTCTCCCTCTCTCTCCTTTTCATTATTATTTATTATTATTTTTATTTATTTCAATTATTAAACCATCCTTATCTCAACCCACTAATTTAACCTTCTTTTCATTCCCCTCCCCCTCCCACCAGAGATGTGGGAGTGAAAGAGAAGCTTGTGGTACTTATTTGTCACCTGGGGATAAACCACAACAGAAGCCCAGCACAAAAATACTTGGAGTGTTGGATAGTCACTTTCCCTTTGTGTGACCATCTTGAATTTTCCTGTGTTTCTCACATCCTGCACCGTAGGAGTCACTGCCAAACTGCTGCTCTGTTGTGGCCTTTCCTACCTGCTATGCATCAGATGGCCCCAGTTTCGTTTTCACATGAACCAAATCTGCTGACTACTGAAGCTGAGCTCTACCCAACCAGCAAGAAGAGCCTGGATGTAAGAACCTGATCATCAAAAATCTGTCCTGGTCACCTGGAAGCTGATGTATTACTTGTGAATGTGTTTTTACCTTTTTCTGCTAAGAGGAAAAAAGAAAAAAAAAAACAACTTCAAAATGAACTAGCTCCTTCCTCCTTACCCAGCAAAGGGGTTACTGAGGTTGCTCATTTTCTCAGTGCCCATTCTGAAGTGTCACAGCCAGGCTGTCAGATCCAAACAAACTGGGGGAAAAGGATGGGAAAGATAACAAAGATTTAGTGTTTAAGGCCTGAAATGGGCTTTTATAATCTTCGACTTCCTACCCAGGCACCAAACCTGGAGACACTCAGACCTCATCTGGACAGGCCCTAAACTGCCAGGCAGTGATTTCCTCCTGCTGCTGAGGATGGAAGAGGGGCTCCTGCGGGGTGAGGACAGGCAGGTCTTGACCAGCCCCACCTGGGCTCGACTCCCCACCCATGGGCCCAGAACCCATTTAAGTTCAACCTGGTTCCCCCAGCCCTTCTCTCCTAAGCTCAGCTGGAGATGTGCGGGTCCCCAGTGAAAGCACGGCCATGCTCACCACGGACCCCCCATCATCCACCTGAAGAATGTGGCCTTTCCTGCAGCATGGTAAGGTGTTATTTTGCTTAAAGGTCCTCCTGATGGGTTTGTGACTTGTGTTCTGCAAGGGTGAGTTTGCTGCAAGGGCTGCAGGAGGGAGAGAGTGTCCAGGGAGGGCTGGGGACAGCCCAGCCCCAGACCCCGGTGTCCCGTGCCCAGCCACAGTGGTTGGGATGAGCCTTGCTCAGCTGCACAGGCTTTGCACAGAGCTGTGACTACAGCAGAAGCTCCATCCCTTTAGGAGCTGATGTTTCTGGATGTGAACAAGTGTGGGACCTTGGTGGCCCCAGGCCGGGGCACGGGAAGCAGCGTAATTCTCTTCTTGCCCACAGAGATTCATCCTTTCCTATTTACTGCTGAACATTTTTCATTACAATGTTCTTATGATGCTTTAGGGCTGGAAATATCAGGAATAGAAATCAGAGCCTGTCATTCACAGGCATCATGTTTATTTTACATTAATATTTGCTTTCTGTTAAAATATCACAAATTCAGTTGTGAACCTTGGCTATTATCAGAAGCTTATTGCAATAACTTCCTTTCCCTTTTATTTATGCACATGAAATGCAGTGTTTGATGATGAAGTGGTTTCTGACTGAAGGGATCAGGATGTTTGAGAAGTCACAGCCTCCATGGTCTCTGTGCTCTGACTTAGCAATTTTGTGCCTCTCTTCCCCTGGGTTTTACCTCTTTTCTTGCTGGTGAAGGGGGGGAGAACAGAAAACACCTTCTTTAGTTCACTTTAATGGCTAATATGAGACTGCAGTCTCACTTTTGGACTGAAAATCTAGGGAGGAAAATAATATAAAAGTTGTCTGTAATTCTGGAAGGATTTGAGGATTTCTCTGGGGAAGCTGAAAGCGGGGAGTCCTCTCCTGCCACCGCCAGCATCCGTCACCTGTGAAATGTTTCTGAGAAGGCACAGAGAGGGACAGGCCTTGTTATCCTGAGCTGGCTGCTCGGAATCAGAAGGAAGATGTGTAACCAAATGATGTTTTTTATCTGTGAGCCTCCAGCTGCATGACTTTTCCAATTATCCAAGCACATACATATGGATGTGCAGACCCCTGCCAGGCAGAGGGTCGGCTGAGCCGGAGCCTGGCACAGCTCTGCTGCCATCCCACCCCCAGAGGGGCACGGGGGGCTCACAAAGCCTGGTGGAGAGGAGAGCAGGACTCTGTCCTTGAGACCTCTGTGTGCCAAAACTCTGTCCTTGAGACAGGAGAGCAAACCTTTGTCCCTGAGGTCTCCCTACACCACCGGGCCGCGCGCGACTCCGCAGCGCTTTTGGAGCGTCGTGCAAAGCCTGGAGGAGAGCAAAGGCACTGATTTCCTGCAGAGCTTTTCCTCCCCTGATGCTTTAGCTCAGGTCCGTGGGCAATTAAGTGCATTCCAAGAAGACAGGTTTGGGCATCCTGCAGGATCGGTGAGGAGATTCCTGCGGGGCGTGAGCAGGGATGCTCTGGTATCTCCAAAGGGTTATTAACGGCCAGGATTATCCGTCAGCTGCAGAGAAAGATGTTACACCCACACAACTTCCACGAGTCTGATCCCAGACAGCCAAAACAGGCTGCAATTGGAGGGCACGGAGGTGGGGAAGTGTCCCATTGTACTGCTGAACATTTGTTGGCAATAGAAGGGAGGAGGAAGGGCTTTAAAGGATGCTCTTCTCCCAAAATTTCAGGATTAGGTGCAGGATCTGGGCTTTATAAACTTTACAGGAAGATCTGCTGAACGGATGTGAAAAATAGATTAGATGTTTTTTTCTATGAGCTTCATTTATACTCATTAGAGTGCTGCAAGTAATAATACCAGGAAATAGATTTGCAGGCAGAAGTATGATTTTTAAGTTAAGGATGTTCATTTAATTTCAGCTCTTGTCTCCTAGATGTGCCTCCTCCTAATGCTCTAAATAGCTCTTCTGCCTCTTTGATGTTTACACCCTTCAAATGCATAAAGACAGTTCTCTACAATTCCTCATTTTGCCAAGCAATACATACTTAGTGCTTTTCATCTCTCTCCATAAATCAATCCCTTTTCTCCAACAGGAGCTAGAATAGGATTTTTTCCCTTATTAGATTTGTACTGAGAATTTCTTTTTTCAGAAACAGATAAATGATACAAGGTTTTTTCATGACAAAGCATCCTATCATATATTATTAGCAAACACTTCCACAGCAGAACAGGAATAAAAATAGAAAGTGGGCTATAAAAAAAGAATGTATAGCAAGATAACATTTAATCTCACAGTATGGTACTAAAAGTGGAGCATTTCCTTCATATTTCTGTGCAGATCTTCAAGGAAAGATGCAGGAGACCTCAGAAACACTTGGCATCTTTTACTTAAGGTTTTCGTTAAATTCTATGTGAACTTTGACACTGAGTTAATGAATTTTCTCCTTATTCAAAAAGCCCACCCACTGCCTGTGGTGCATTTAAAGCTTCAGATCCTTTCTCCTGGCTCAGCCTCTGCTCCCTGCCTTGCTGTCCTTTTTCCCAGCACCTCAGCATTGGTTGTGCCCACTCTCTTCCACAAAACCTTAATCGAGAAACCACCTGAGCTGTAAAAAAAACCCTCTCAGATCCCACTTATCCCAACCCGGATTTTTTAATCTACTGGGTTTTGGTGGAAGCCATCAAATATGAGCTGCCTGGGGCTCTCACCTGGCAGGCCAGGTTAACAGGCACATAAAGTGCAGTCAAGATTGATCCCTCTGCCAGACTCTCCCCAGGGATCACGCACACCTCTGACTGACCCTGTGCTTCAGGGCTGCAGGGAGTCAGGAAAACAGCCCCTCTCAGACTTCCCATGTTTCTGAAAGCAATTTTGGTTGAAGTCCAGCAAACCCTGCAAAAATGGATTTAAAATGAAATTACAAGTGAAAGATGAATACTCAAATGGGCGATTTCAGCAGGTATTTGTCAGGGAAAGCTCAGGGCTTTGGGGATCAGGCTGCCCTGGGGTGGAGGCACGTGCGGATCCCACTCGTGTCAGGCCAAGAGCTGTTCTCCTGATGTTCTTCCCTGCATTCAGCTGTGAATAGGAGCAGAGAGGAAAGGAGAAGCTGATCAATGGGTTTATTTTCCTTCCTTGTGGCTTCAGGGGTGAACTGGAGAGCAGGAATGTTCCCCTGAGGCAGAGCAGCCCAGCAGGGCTGGCTGCTGGCTCTCAAACCCCACCTGGGAGCCAGTACAGAGATGGGCAGAGAAAAAACAAGGTTTAAACCCCAAACATTTTGGTGATTGTATAATAAATGTGGCAAATAAAAAGCTGTGCAGCTGAGGTGTGCGTTTAAGGAGGGAGCCTGGAGGGAGCTTCTGTCTCCTTACAAAGGAGCAGGTGCTGCAAAGGAAACCAATATCTGAAACTTTTAGCAAAATTCCAAAGATCTTCTCTGGAGCTGCTGCCAGCAAGCAGAGGGAAGGCAGAAAACCCAACACAAAGCCAACATGGCTTTGTAATAAACAAACCAAAGCAGTGCCAGAAGTTGCTGTGTGCTGGGGTTTGTGACTGTGCAATTTAATTTCTTATTGTTCTCGCTGTCCTTAGAGCCAGGTCAGCACAGCAGAGGGTCTGACCACTTCCCTGGGGCTGCTGCTGCTTGGACACCCTGGCAGATCTGTGTCTTTGGAAGCTCTCTGTTCCTGCTGCAGAAACTTCATTGCTGCCACCTTGGGGCCTGCTGGGTCCCTGGGAAGATTTATGCTCTGGCATTTTTTTTTGAAGTTTGCCTTTTGCTTGTTTAAAGCAGCTTTTGAATGTGTTTTACACTTGGTGTTGGTTATAGAACCATAAATTGATTAGGTTGGAAAAGACCTCTAAGATCAAGCCCAACCATTAACCCAGCACTGCCAAGGCCACCACTGAACCCTGTCCCCAAATGCCACATCTACACATTTTTTTCAACACCTCCAGGGATGGTGACTCTCCCACTTCCCTGGGCAGCCTGTTCCAATGCTTGACAACCCTTTCCATGAAGAAATTTTCCCTAATATTCAAGCTAAACCTGGTGCAACTTGAGGCTGTTTTCTCTTGACCTCTCTCCTGTTACCTGTGAGAAGGAACATCCATAACAAAATGTGGTCCCTCTCAGCCATCCAAAACTTGCAAGGTCAACTTTTTAAACTTAAAGGCCAGGGCTTCAAAAATTCATAGTAGTCTTTTGACCCATTGTAATTCTTTCCTGATACTGATAGGTGCTTGAATGTTGCTGTCCCTGCACGGGGAGCCTGAGAACTGCCCAGTTCTGCTCTTTCTCCTGAAAAGATTTCTGTAACTCCTCCTACTGTTGCTGCAGGGAAGTTTAGCAGGGAACTGTTGGTTGAGAATGTTTCTTAAATTCAGTTTGTAGTTTAGTGAAGAGCCCAAACTGACCAATTCTATGTAAATGACACACAAAAAAACCCCCTGAAGATGGCAGTGGGTTTGGTATCTACATGAGTACCTCGGTGCTGCAGAGCAGATAAATGCTCCATGCCATGGCCTAAACTCTAAGCTTATCACCCCAGGCACTCCCAGGTGGGTGTCACACCCAGCTTTGAAGAGTCTATCCGAAGGCAAAGATGCCCTTCTGCCCTGGGAGTGTGTGTATTTGCACACAAGTATAAATATATGTATTTATATCTACAGGTGGCTGCTAAGTCTGTAGCAGCCCAAGCTGTCTGCTTGCTGCACATTCTGTTTCTTAGGGCAACACTTAGGCTGTGAACTCCCTGAAGATAAGCCTGTCTTGCTGAGTGTTTCCAACACTCCTAATCCTCCTGGGCTTTCATTTCCCGACTGCCTGTTAATGTAATGTAAAGATTAGAAATGATATCTTCCATTAAAACTTTATTAGGTAGCTCTTCCACTTAGGAGAGCGGTTTCACTTACTCCCAGCCAAATGAGTTCCAGTCATTGAAAGCTAAACATGAAAATGCAGGAGGGGGAAGGAGAAAGCCACTTGCAGTCCTGGAAAGATGAGGAAAATTAAGAGTAGCTGGTGCAGGGGTCTGTCTGAAACACCCCCAGCTCAGTACAGAGCCCGGGGCCAGAGCTCCATGGGAGCCGTGCTCGGCTCAGGAGTGCAACAGCGTGGGAAACGCTCCCCTCCTTGGCCAGGGAAAGCTGCACGTGCATCCTCCCCTCTTACACATCCCGCAGACTCCCGCTGGAGCCTGCTACCCTCACTGGGAGCGGCAGACATCTGCTCACTCCCGCGGATGTTGCTGAGGCTGCTGGTGGGGTGATTGATGTGTGGTTACCCCGAGAGCAGCCTGAGTGGCAGCAGCTGACCTTCCCCGGAGCATCTCTATCACTCCTCGCCTTCCCTCTGGCTTTTGCCGTGACCTTTGGATACAGACTGATCCCAGATTAGTGCTTGTTAACAATAAATACCCTAAAATTAGGATACAAGTAGACAAGTCCTGAAAAGGTTAGACAAGCTCAGGGCGAGTTAGTGCAAGACTCTGCTGGCCATGCTGGAGGTTTGTCTTTGCTTTCTGTTTTCTGAAAGTATTTTCCATTTTTATTACCTACAATTTCAAAGCAAAACTAGCTGGCCAGCCCCAGGATGGAAGAGCTGTGGTGTGGCACCTGTGGCCCCTCAGATGGGCTGCACAAAGCCCTGACATAGTCCAGGGGATGGGCTATAACTTATTTTCCTGGGCTCTCCATGGCGTGTGGATGGAATTAGCGTTTTGCCAAGTGAAGATGGGTGAATGCATCCAGCTGTACTGGACTGGCTTCAGTTCATAAGTGGCAGGCAAGGTTTTTCATTTTCCCTTGAGCAGTTACATTGTCTTCCCCCACTCCATTTGTAAACTTGTGGCTGCACAAGTACGTTAGAGTGGGATTATACATTATATATAAAAATTATATGGAAGCTGCAGGCCTTGGAACAAGGTGCATTTATATCCAGACACTGTACCCAGCCACGTAGGGAAGCCCACAGAGAACATCACTGATCATCAGTTATGAAGTGGTTAAATAAAAACTTGGTTCCAAATCATCTAAGGTATTTTGAGTGTCTTTGAAACGTTTTCAAGTGTTCAGGAACAACAACAACAAAAAATGCTGAGGGGAAAATTATCTGTGTCATGGGTGATACAAAGCTGCATCAGTACCTATAAAGTGGCCCAGCAATACAAGAGAATTGGAGTAATGAACAGAAATGCTCAGTTAGAGCTTTTTCCATATTTTATGTTAATCATTACGTTAGAGCTGAAATTAGCTTTAATTGATATTAAGAGTTGAAAAAATGAATCCTCTGGAGAATGAGTCTCTTTAACCTTTAATGATGCAGTAAATAAAATATCCTGTCAACATTTGTGCAACAGTAAGGGCTTTCAAAATTCCATATCTGTGTGGTGAGCAATTCAATAAGTCTAATTCTCTCCATTACAGCAGAGAAAAGTGATGTCGTTGCATAAATTCAGCTACAGGTTTTCCATGTTTCCAGGCTATCTGGTAATTCCCCATGCTGGCTTGTTTTTTCTACCAGGGAGATGGAGAGAGGAAGGAGGGACTGAGAACAATCCTAATCCTGAGTCTTGGCTTTTCCACTTGTGCACCTCGACTTGCAGGCTCCTGATGCCAGAGAAACAGCAGAGGAACTGTGCCTCAGTAGAGGTAAAGGGAGCAGTGCTGCCTATTCTTCCCTTCAGGTGAAATATGCCTGGAAATGTTTCATTTTTCACTTTAAAGGCACAGCAGAATTGCAAAAGACTTCAATTCTTTAGGGACACTTAGTTTGCTAATAGTCAAACCATTCTTCTCTCTGTCAGGGCTCAGCCTGGTGTTGAAATACCTCATAACTGACTTGGTGAAGCACATGAAACATTCCCTCACTCTAAGCAGGAAACCTGTTTTTCATAAAACCCATTTGATCATTGCAATCAACTGGAAGTATTACATCATTTAGGCAAGTTAAGGGTGAGGGTGACTCCGCTGTAGTTAACTGGGAAACAGAAAACAAATCTCGCCACTTAGAACCGGCTTTTGTCCTTCATCAGGACTGATGCAGTCACAGTTCTCATCCCATGGGATGTAGACCTCCCTAAGAAAGTTCCCAGCAAGCCTTTCTGGGTTAAGGGGAATATATTTCTGCATATTTACAGAAGTTCTGGAGTGATGCTGATGTTTCTCAAGGTGTGAGTCTGCTACACTGCAATGGTGTGAAAATAACTTCTCTGAGGCAAGGTTGTAAAGCCTTTGAGAAAACCATTTGTGTCTAAAAATGCTGATGAAACATCAATTTTCTTCATTCATTTTTTCCTTCTTGCTTTGGGAGGATCGAGGTGAGGAAGAGAAACAGAAGAGTCCCTTCTACATTACACTGTGGTTTTTTTCCTCTGATGAGACCCAGTTGTTTTGGGACAATACAGTGTCCCAGACCTGCCAAGGATGTGTTGAAACAGTGGTCAAGCACTGGATCAGGCTGCCCAGGTCAGTGGTGGGATCTCCACCCCTGGAAATGTCCAAAAAAAAGGGCTTGTGGCACTTGGGGACGTGGTTTCCATGTGTTAGTGGGGAACATGGTGGTGGGTTACTGGTTGGATTGGGTTTCCAAAGTGGGGTAAGCAGTGCTGTGTCTGATTTAAAGTGGAAACAGCCAAACCAGTGAAACAAACCTGATGAATGCCCAGCTCCCAGGACCAGCAGACTCCTGGCCAAGTCATTTCTGAGGGGTGACCAGCAAAGCAGTGGAAAGTGCTGGGAATGACGGAGGCAGCCCTCATAAGCAAAGTAATTTTATGGAGTTAAGACATGGAGGGTCTAATTTTCCTCTAGAAGACTCATTACCATGATTTTGTTACACATTATTTATGGGCTGTTATGATAGTCCTGGCAGGTCATAATTGGCTGAAGCCGGAAAATTAGTCACATTTTTCACATTTGGAAGAATGATCTGTGCGGTTGCACTTAATGACTTCATTCCCAGAGAGCCACAAGCAGGGCAGGGACTGCCTGACTTGGGGTGTGGCTGGATTAACCCTTTGTGCTTCTGAGCACCCTGCAAAGGCACCTGGCCTTGCTCAGGAGATACCAAAATGACTCTTCATAACTTCAGAGCAGCTCTTTGGCACGTGAGTGACTTGCTGGTTTCATGATGGCTTCCCTTTTCTTTTCCTTGAATCTGAGTTAGTTTTGCACTGTATTTTCTACAGGAAAAATGCCTTTTTTAAACTAATTTGTCCATGCATTGCACTCTTCCCATCAGAACCAGTGCAGTTCCACAGTCAGTCAGACAGGCCCAGCCCTTTCACTGATGGTTTTTAACCCCTGGTAAGAGATGGGCAACAGATTAAACTGAGGAAAGGCCTCACTGGCAGCACTCCTAAGAGCCTTGCTGTGTGCACAGCACAACCCAGACAGTCTATCACAGATGATGAATCAGTAGGGAACACTATAATTGTTTTATCTGCCTTTTGGGGCAGCACAAGCTGCTTACTCTTGAATTAGAGCCTGGTGAGTGTTGCTGTGTCTTCCAGAAAAGTGGACAGCTTTGATTTGAGGATTTCCAGTGATCAGGAAATTGCTGCACTGTTGGCTGTCCACCTAAGAGTCATTGGTAAAGAACGGGCCTGAATTATTGAATAAATTGGTACCATTTGGGATTGTACTATTTGGGTCTCGTCTGCTAGGTTTTGTCTGCTAGGTGTGTGTAGTCTCCATGTTGCCACAGGAGAAAATTATAGACCATGATCCAGCAAATAATGCCTTGGAATCAAGGATGCCAGGAGAAAGTTAAGGAATGCCTTGATTTGGTTTGCAGCTCTTGTAAAGCCTTTCCCGTTGTACTAACATCCCTCTTGGCTGGTGTCAAGACCAGCACAATTTACTGGGGTGTGAAATTCAGATCTGGGAGAACTTCCCACCTGTTTTTTCATGTTCCCTGTTCAAATGGTCAGGGGTGGCACAAGCCCTTTGGTCAGAGCATCCTGCTGGTGGCAGGACCAGCCCATAGGGACCAAGCCCTGGACTGCTGTGGAGCAGCTCATAGCACCTAAAACCCCGCCACGAGCTATGACTAAACCCCATCCGTGGCTCTGGGAGGAAAGGTTCAGCTCCAGACTGTGTCCAGGCCATTCCTCCAGGAGCACTGACCCTCCTGCAGTCCTGTCCTCACCTCCTGTGAGCTGCTGCTCTCTCTAATCCATCCTCTGTCACTCCAGCGTGGGAAGGGGTTGGCCGGTGCTGAACTGAAGGCAACCTCTTAATCAAACTAAGAGGTGGGAGTTGGAGTGTTTGCAAAATAGTGTACAAAAGGGAGGGTTTGATGGTGTTAAATGAAGGATCAGATTCATTAAATTAAGTGGAAAGCAATGTACATGGATAATTTCAAGGGTTGAGGCTGAATACGGTTTTTAAATAGGAAGTGATCAGCCGCTATACACAACACAGAGCAGCTCTCAAACATTTTTAATGACAGTATTTGTACACACTTTAGTTTAATTAACACATGGCACAAGAGAGGGTTGGTAACTAGGATTGTGTGTAGTCTCACACCAGTCGTGTCAGTAAGAACACACGAAATTTCAAGCATGGATACACCCAGAAGAGCAGCACCCGTCCCTGCCCGGCGAGGTCTGGCAGCTTGAATTTCCATCACACCTTGTTTTTCTTGGATGTGGCAGTAATTCCTTCTCTCCAGATGGAGAAGTCCCCTTAGCAGTGGATGATCAGCTTCTCATTTGGATTTATTTCTTGTTTTCTGCAATCAAAATTAAGGGGACTGTGTATTGTCACTGCCCAGTGATCCACGTTACATTTCTGACAGCTATGTTTATTAGTAAATATGTAGTAATTGCTTTCAGAATTAACTAGAGCTGCTCTTCTGTGTCTGTACGTGTAGGAGAGATTTCCTGTGATGTGTGATCCCTTTGTTAGCACAGCAGTCCTTGGATGCTGGGGCGCTGTGGCAGACACAGCTGGGTCTCACTTCTTTGCAGGCTCAGTGCTGGTCCGGGGGACCAACTTCAGAATAATTGGCTTCTCTGGTATTAAGAGCCCCTGTGAACTCAGCTTGATTGGGATCTGCAACAATAAGAGGGAAAACACACGTGGAGACAGACAAGTTAAATAAGTAGAGATGAAAGGAAAGAATCCCAGCCATGGTTCAGGCACAATGGGATCTGTAGTGCCTGGAAGTGGAAAGCATCTGGTGTTGGCTCTGGCCTCGAGCCATAGTGTGCTCCTCACCTGAGTCTCTTTGCAGGTCTGGAAGGTGAAATGTTGCAACAGGGAGGCGATGGCAACTTTCAGAGTCAGGAGAGCAAACCTCATCCCGATGCAGTTCCTGGGACCAGCCCCAAAGGGCAGGTACGTGTACGGGTCCATGGACTCCTTGTTTTCCTTACTGAACCTGGATAATGACACGGTTGGGGACAAGAAATGAAGGCAGCACAAACACAAAACAAACATATCTTATATATCCAGAGAGCTCTTACAGCTGCCCTGCGGAGATTTGTTGGGTTTTTTTCCTAAGATGTCTCAGGGCACCCCAGAAATCGAGTGCTGAGTCCAAGCCCTTGCCCAGGAGAGGCTGGGATCCCACCCGAGGGTCTGATTTTAATTCTGTCCATCTGGATTACTAGAAGTTGGAAGCAAGGTGAAAATCTAGGAAATGTCCTGTCCCAAAGTGACTGATACTTCCTATCTGTGGTATTGAGTGAGAGAAACCAGAAGTTGTTTTGGTTAGGAGCAGCCTACGGCTTCAGTTTCTCTGGGAATGAGAGGCAGACACCAATTATGAAAAAAAACCAGCTAGGGAAGGTTATCCTTGAAAACAGGGAGGGAAGGCAATTCTGGAAGGATAAGTCTGGCATATTCAGTAGAAGCTTGTGTGACGGGGACAGGTTCAGAAAGGAGGATTATACAGAGGATGGCCAGCAGTTAGAAAAACTCCCCATTTACCCCCTCTGAGGAAGCTTAAAAACTGGGTGCAAGACCCTGTGAGGTATCAATGTTATTCTCCCAATAAGATTATGTTGTTTGAAACCCTGCTTTAAGTGCAAAGCTCATTTTCTTCTTAAAATGACATTCCCATGAGCCTGCAATTTCTCATCCGTATTGTTTGTAAAAAGATAGGAAGAACACCATTAGGAAGCTAATCAGAGATTAATACTTAATTACTGAGGAAAAAGCAGTGTGATATTTCTTTCCTTTCATTAAGCTCTTTGTACCTTTCTGGCCTGAACTCTTCTGGGTTTGGCCAGTACTCGGGGTTTCGGTGCAGGACATAGGGCGGGATGGTAACCACAGTTCCTTTGGGAATGGTCACTCCATTTATTTCCACGTCTTTCTTGCAGGTTCTCTCCAGCCGCCCTCCAAGGGGATACAACCGGAGGGTTTCGTTCACTGTCATGTCAAGATATTCCAATTTCATAATTGAGTCGTACGTGAGAGGAGCCTGCAGGACAACAGGAGGAAGGTGAGCAGGTATGTTGGAATCAGAGTTGGATTGTCCTAAAATAACGGCAGAGACCAGTGTCCCCAACCCCTGCGGCCCTAAATATGACTCTGATTGGCCAAAGAACAAATTGCAAGGCAGAAATTGAGTAACTGGTTTCATTTTCCCACCCCTGAGTTGTGGAAATGCCTGGAAATCCACATCCACTTGTGCACAGGTGCAGAGTATGGCAAACGGGTTTGTGCAGTGGGGTGGCTGGAAGGTTTCAGCTGCCAAAAGCAAATCTCTACGGGGCTGAGTTGTCTCAGTGAGTGTCTCTTGGAGCTCTTGAAAAATCCGTAGGGAAGGTGTTTAGGAGTTAAAGACTTCTCATTGTCCTGACTGAATCATGAGGGCAGCAGGGTCAGAGGGTGCTCCCCATCCTCAGTGTCCCCTTACCTTGTTGGGGAGGACTGTGTCGATCTCCTGCAGCAGCTTTTGCTGCACATCAGGGTGCAGGGCCAGCTCGTAGGCCAGGTAACACAGACTGTTGCTGGTGGGCTCATACCCAGCAAAGATAAAGATGAATGCCTGGGCCAGGACCTCTGAGTCAGTCAGGGCTGTGAGGAGAGGAGCAAAAACAGTGTTGGTTCATGGGCTCAGAAGGACCAGGCAGCAACAGGTGTTGTTGAGGCACGTTTGTTGTGGTTGTGTTCTGATAACACTTTTATAACTACTTTATGTGTCTGGAAAAAGCCATTTGTAGAGGGGGCAGGTGATTTCCTGAGTATAAATAATTGGCGTGGCAGTCCAACTCCCTGGACAGGGATCTTAGCCCTGGTGCTGGCACAAGGGACAGAATTCTGTCTGGAGCTGGGCAGTGGCGATGATGGTGAGCCAAACACCTCCCCATACTCTCCTCAATCCCACAGCCCCTGTTCCCACGATGAGGATTTGGGTGTTGTTACCTTTATATGAGTGATTTTCTTCGTTGTTCCCATTTCTTGCTGAGTTCTGGGATTCAATCATCAGCTGCAGAAAATCTACCCTGCCCTGAGCGGGAAAACAGGAGAGATTCATTGGTGGCAGGTTCCTTGGAGGGCTCAGATAAGCAGATCTCACAGCCTAAGCACAATTTGTAGACTGAAAGCATCCCCAAAATGCAAGACTTCCTTATTGAAAAACCTAACACCTTCTGTTTTTTTTGGAAACCTGTCCTTTTCATTAAGCCACTGGGTGGGAGAGCAGTGTCTTGAATGAATTTTGGGAAAGGGATCCAAACTCTAAAAAGGAGAATTTTGTCAGGAAGCAGCTGCAGGTTTTGAAAAGCAAGAGGGGAAGGCACAACCCTAAAGGTGGATTTGCTGCTCGTGTGCTGCTTACTCTGCACTGTCTCATCCTCTGCCTAATCTTCTTCAGGGAGTCTCTCACTCTGACTCATTACAAGTGCTGCAGACTGAGGCTTAGTCCAATTCTGCTGAGCCTTTATCTGGATTAGCTTCAGATCACAGATGTACAAAGTCCCCCCGATTCTCTTCCAGGACGGGTCAGGTGGGGCTGTTCTGACAGTATTGAAATGAAGTGTTTACACTTGAGTAGATTCAGGGTTTTGTTGAGTCATTGTGCTTTGGCTTCACCTTTGATATCATCACCCTAATTATATCTCACTTCAGAGTACTTTCTGCCACAATTGCTCTCAAATTCCCACTCACCTTGTGAGCCTCCTTTTCACGTTCCTGCTTAATTTTGGAGATGGATCTCATGAAAAAATCTACAGCATCACTGGGGAAGAAGCTAAAGTTCATCTTGGACAAGATAGGAGTAAGAAATGGGAAAACAACTGAAAAACAAATCAAGAATTAAATCACACACTGCCAGCAAACCCCTCCTCATATCAGATAGCTGCGGCTGTTACTGAGAAAGCAGTGATGCTACTGGGAAATTATTTCCTTTTTTAATTTCTTTACCTAAGAAGAGCCTGGACTTTGCCTTTTTTCCTCTGTTTCATTCCCTTGGAATATTTTTTTGTGTCAAATGGGCACAATAAAGCTGGGTATAATCATTCCTTTAAGAGATGACCAAGGCATTTTCCACCTCCTATTTCTAAGGCTCTGTTTTCTAAGGACAGGTTACTTCTGGGCACTGTACAGCACTGCAACAGGAATGTGGCTCAGAGGAGAAAAATTGAAAATTCTGAATCCTTTTTCCAGGCTGAGCTATTCACTGCCCTGCTGTGCTCATGCATTTTCAAGTCCCCTTCAAAGCATTTCCTTCATCGCAGAAACTGGATCTTGAGCTTCTGTAGAGATTCATAAAATCTGCAGCACCAGAACCTCCTCTGTGCACAGATCCCAACTTTCCCTGGGTTTTAGCAAGGTATCTAACCTTGATTTAAGGTCCATTGCTGCTAAGCTATTGCACTGGAGGAAGTTGCATCTAATTACAGTCCCCACTCAGCACTCTCTTCCAGAAAATTCATTTCAGATAGCACCACTCTCCTCAAGCCTCACTTGCTTTTCAATCTTCCAATAATTTCCCAGCACTTAATTGGATATTTCTGGGTCATCCATATGTTTCTTGTACTACGGATGCCAAAGGTGGGGGGAGCTTTCACCCATCTCCTTCCCAGAGTTTTAGCATGAAGCTGACACTGAGGAAATGATGAGACAAGGGCCAGTAGGACTTTCATCCTAGCAAGGGAAGTTCTCCAAGCAATAATTGGAGTAACTTACATGATATGATAAAGATTGGGTCAAAAAAGTCAAACTTGACCAGTTTCTTCATCTCTCTGACAAAGGGGTCTTTGGGGTTGTTCATGGAGTCAATGTTCACACCGAAGGAAGTGCTGGTGACCACGTCCATGCTGTAGCTTCCAAAGATGCTGGGGAAAGGTGGAAAAGATAGACTGTGGTTAAATATTTGGACTAAAAGTGAATGTATTTTTTCCTAATGCCTATGTGACATTCAAGTATAAATTCTCATAAGACCTCCTGCCCCGGGTTTGAAAAGAAAATTGGATGTGTGGTACCTGAACAGCACTTATAGAGAAGGGGGTAGGTTTTGAGAGAGCTCTGGTTTCAAGCCCGCACAGCTTTTGGAGTCAGACAGCTTTGATCACCAAAGTCCAACAGCACGGAGCTACAGGAATGTGTCAGTGGAAGGGCAGCATGTGGAATGTAGCATGTTAACTTCTTGGCAACACACCTTGCTTCAAACAGGCCCTGAAAGCGGTCTCGTTCAGCCCAGCACAGCCCCGTGTCACAACCTGTCCAAGGCCTCTCCGTGCAGGGTTTTTGTTCAGGGAGAGCTCTGTTCAGGGCGTTGGCTCCTGGTGTGCAGCTGCCCCTCCTGCGTTTGTGCCTTGGAATTGGGGGTACAATACCCCCAAGCTGGGGGCTTTTTCCATATGGAGGGCACAGACGAGGAAAACACACTCAGGGCCACTCTGCAGCCTCAGCCACGGGGCTTGTGTGCATCCCACAGTGCTGTGTGGGGCAGAGAGATCAGCAACCCCCATGTGGGGTGAGAAGGTGGTGCACAGAGTTCCTGGGTATATGTGGGAAAAACTGGGTTTTCCTGCCAGTCTTGGAGATATCTTGGATATGTGGATTCACAAAGCTATGCTGGAGCATTTTTCTTCCTATCTACCTCTAGGAAGTTTCCTAACATCCAAATTAAATTTTCCCCCTTTAAATTTCCAGTCAGGCTTTCAGCAAACCCCATTCCTCATTTCAGAGCCCTGGCTGACCTAGTGAAAGATCTGCATTACTGGTAACGAATGAACCTCAGCACTTTTAACAAGGTTTGCTCTGCCTGCTGCTCTTAGCAGCTACTTACTCCTTTACAGGCAGCGAGTTGTCCTTTTTCACTTGCTGCTGAACATTCTTCACCAAAACTTCCCCGTAGTGCTTTATTATAGGGAACATCTGTAACACAAACCAGGTATGGCCTCTTCAGTACAGTACATTTTACTCCTTTTTAGACAGGCTCATGAAGACTGCAGGGAGTTTCATGAATATTTACAAATATCTTCTCTGCTAAGGTTTTATTTTAAGACTTTTCTGGTTTAAATTAGGTATAAATTAAACAGGCCAGCTTAGTTTCCAGGCTCTGACTAAAGAAATCAGACCCCTGTGACAATCTCAGCCTGAAAATACTGCCTTGCTGGTTTTGTGATTTAGTCTGTACCTGCTCCCCTGTTTTACCTCCTTTAGTTTCCCACTGGTGAAGGTTGGGGAGAGCACAGTCCGGAGCCTTTTCCAGTGTTCATCTTCAGCTAATGAGACGGCCTCAATCAGTACCCCTGCCAGATCCACACGCTACAGAGGGGAAAAGACGAGGTGTTAACCCCAGAAGGGAGAGCAGCTGCCTTGCAAGGGTGGGAATGGGGCATGCAAAGGCCCTGCCTGGGCTCCTTCGTGGGCACTGCTGCTGGCAGCAGGCTGTGGCCTGACGAACAGCCTCTCTCAAGACACACATCCACGAGAAATCCCCTTTCCAGCAGTAAACCAGCTCCGAGGTGCATTTCCAGCCCCCCACGCCCAACAGGCACACCTGCAGGTCTGTGTGTCCCCACACCAAGCCGTGTCACATCCCTGCATCCCAGCTGCTGGAATGTGTGCTAGCTGGACCTTTACAGGCTCCTGAAGGCTCACACAGACCCGAATTCATCCACATGTATTTACGTATAAATGCCGAGGTGTGAGAACAGACGTTGCCTGCTTCCTCTGCCAGCCCGGGTGTTTGGTCCCAGGCTGTAAGGCAGGGGAACAGTGACATGCAGTGGCCGTGCACAGCAATCCCCGCAGTGCAGCCACTCGTTCCCAAAGGATGCCTGGCATGCCTGTGTCCTCCTGCCCTTCTTCTGGGCTCTGTGGTACATCACAACTCGTGCTCTTACCCTGCGGTTGGTGAAGGTGCTGTAACAGTCCTTAACCAGCACGGATTTAATGATCTGGGGCTCTGTGACAGCCAGCACGGGCTGCCTGCCATCGTAAATCCTGGTGGGGGGAGAAGAGGAGGCAGATAAATAACCCCAGATAACTGAAGTGCAAGGCTTGGCTGATGCCCACGAAACAAAATGTGTCAAAGAAATGCTCCTCCATCACCAGCCTTGCTGCTCTGTTGTTTGAGCACAGAAATGTAGAAAGCAGAGATGGAAAAGGCTCCCAGACCTTCTCCCATCTGGTTTTGGAATTGGTAAAGGGGGCTCAACACCTTCCAAATTTGCTGGGAAATGAGCAGGGCTCAGTTGCTCAAAGGACCAGATACTAAATGAAGCAAGTGTCTTTACTTTCTCCCCTGACTCTCTGAGTTTTTCCAGGCACTTAAACACATTACAGTATTAGAAGGAAACTTGTTCGACCCCTTTCAGGCTCTTGAGTTGGGTGTCTTGAGACTTGGGCTGACAGCACTGAAACATCCTTGGAGATGAAACTCAATCCTTGTTTTTGTCTTTTTAAGCTGCCAGTTCTGAATGCTTTCCTGGAACAGATGTAGATTAAGCTGATTTGTGCACTCTCCCCACTTATGTAAGGATATATTTTCCAGACTCCATTTTTTAAAGCTGCTGTAGGGACCAGTGGATGCATCACACAGGACATGCAAGGCTGCAGCCCGAGTTACAAGAGCAGTGATAAGGCCATGGGAGAGGGCTAGAGTAGAACAGCCATAAGTGCAGTGGTTCCTACTGCAGCAGGTGAGGACCAGCAGCATGAGAAATCTTTGGATCAGCTCCAAAGGGAGTCACTCACATTCCTTTGCTGTTGGTAAACCAGAGGAGAAGCCAACCTCCCACTTCCAGATCCTGCTTAAGTAAATAGTTCTGCTGCTGATTTTGTTAGGAGCAGGTGAGGGCCTTTTGTTTCCAGATTGAAACTGGTTTTCACAGCACTGGTCAGAATAGTTTCCATACGATGTGACAGTGACACAGCCCTGCATCATCAGGCTCCAATGTAAGCCTGTCACTGTTCTTATCCTGTTGGGACTGTCAGGACTGCAGGTACAGAAAAGGGAGCTTTCCTAATGAATTTTTTCTCCCCTTCATATGAATTCTAGTTTTACTGTAAGAAGAGACCAGTGGTTCGTACTCACCCCCAGACTTTCCCGTATTTCTTGAAACATTCACTGTCAAAATCCAGGAAACCCTGTGGGAAGCAATTTAAAAATTGTCATGGACTATCCTGAGTTGAAAAAGACCCACAAGGATCACCAAAGTCCAGCTCCTGGCCCTGCAGGGGGCAGCCCCAAAAATCCTGCCAGGTGTTGTCCAAACACACCTCAAACTCTGGCAGCATTGATACTGGGTTATCTCAGAGAGGGTGCAGTGGAGGGGATGATGTTGAGGCGGTGGGTTGGGAGGAACAGCTCTAAAGTGATGTTCAGAGCTGCTTTAAGAGTTCTGCTCTCCAAAGCCATGGGGAAGGACGGTATAAACGTGCTCTGTGCTGTAGGTGAGCACTGGCAAAGGGCAGCTGGAAATCAGCCACCCAGGAGTGCTCCCTTGGGATGCCCCGTGGTCTGTGTTGCTGAGCCTTATCCCACGTGGCCTTTGCACAACCCCTGTGCTCCGGAGGGGCTGGCATTTGGAGATAACTTATCATCACCCTGTGTCTGTCCAGCTCCAGCTGTGTGAGCAAAGGCAGGGATGGCTGGAGCCAGGAGGGCTTCAGTCACTCACTTTGCGATATTCCAGGCACGTCCCAAAGAAAGGCAGAGGTCTTGGCCCGGGAATGCCTAACTTCTTGAACAAACCAAACGGCCAGGTCCCGTATCTGCGGGACAGAAAAGACAAGAGTGTTACATCACCGTGGCACTGGGGCTGGGAGCTTTCCCAAACCTGGAGGCTGCAGCAACGTCCCTTGGGAGGTGAGGGAGAGTGGAAAAAAAGTAGTCCAAATTAAAAAGTTGTCCTGTAAAAAATCACTTAATGACCATGGTAAGGCTCACACAGAGCTTCGGAGGGATCCCTTTGGTGTGAAAGCAATTGTCTCCACTGCAGCACCTATGGAGAGAGGATCTTGAAATCTTTAGCAAAAGTCAAAAAACGGAGCTCAGTGCCAACCAAAGGAGAGGCTGAAGAGGGAGCTTGAAGAAGGAACACCAAGGTTACATGTTTTTATTGAAGAGAAACCAAAGCAGTGCCAGAAATTATGTCCCAAACAGGGCTTTCGTCAAACTGCACTTCAATTTCATTTATTGTTCTCCCCCCTTTAGTCCAGCATTAGCTCACTGGAAGTCTCATCTTGATGGTTTTCTCTTTAGATTTTATTGACAGCTTTGCAGATTTCTTTCCTCTGAAGCACCCTTTCTGGCAGCTCTAAAGTTATTACTTCTACCTCGGGGCTCTCTGTTTCTCAACGAGGGCCTGGGCTGCAGCCCTTTGAAGCTCGTCTTTGGCTGTGTTGAAAGAGCTCCTCAAAATATTTGTTTTTAGTTAGTAGCTGCAGCTTCCCAAGTGAGCAGTTCATTGCAGAAGGGATGTAAAACGGGGAAGGTTTGGCAGGGGGATGTTATCAGAGATCCTCTTCAGGCCACGAGGCAGCAGCTGCTCAGCCAAGATCTTGGGGATGCTTATCTAAAAAGCCAAAATCTAGGCTGAGACTTAGGGCGGGGGGGGGTGTCTCCCTTAAAATTAGTAATGCTTTTTAAAATTCTGGGGACCCCAAATGAGATCAGTCCCCTCCAGCACAGCTTCTGCCAGAACACAAAAGCAGACCACAACTTGGAAACTGAGGAACTGGGTGTTTTCAGGTGAGGAAAGTTTTCACAGAGCTCCGTTTGTCAATGTTTAATCTTTTCTGTCAAAGGTTAATTCATTTCTAGGTATCAAATGTTTGTGGATTCTCCTTTGTAGTGTTTATAGGTAGCCAGGGCTGTGGGAGGACCAGGAAATGTCAGGCTGGGCTGGTTAAAAATCCCAGAAATACTGTAGGAAAATAGATTTAATCCACTTGAAACATGGCCAGGAAGATGTAGTCTAACACTCTTACAACTACAATGTGTCAGGGTTTTCTGCAGACTGAAAAGGACCATTCAGTGTAAAGCCAAAGAATAATCATTACCTCTTCCTCCCACGGGTGTGAACAAGAAATGCCTGATATTCCCTCGTGTGAACCAGAACAGTGTTGCCCCAGCTGGACAAGAAGCATCTAAACAACCTCCCTGTGGCAGTGGGCAGTGAAATTTCTATTTCATCTCTAATATCAAAGCACAAACATCTGGATTTAGTCCCTTTTGCAGCAACAGAATTACAAGTGTCTGCAGAAGGTGGAAGTCTGGTAAGCAGCAATCTCAGATGTCCACAGAGCCACTGAAATATGAGAGTTTGGGTCAAGAATTGAGGGTGGCTTTTTTGGTTTTGTTGTTTCGATGTGGTTTGGGTTTGTTGGTTTTTTTTATGAGTCTGCCCCAAACAGGCTTTTAAGTAATCCAAATCACAGGAAATGGCTTGAAAAATATGGCTAAAACTTTCCTAGCTCGTACTGAGCTGCTGTGGCTGGAGCACTGCCAGGGCAGACAAATGGGCCGTGCTGGTGTGCACCACATCAATCGTTGGGGTTTATGGCTGGCAACACTCTGCCTCAGCCCGAGGGTTTGTCAGTGCTGCCCAGTTTGTCAGTCCAGCCTCCTTGGCAGGGGCTGCCAGCAGAGGCACTGTCCCAAAAAAGGGGTTTTAACCAGCCCTGCCCTGCCGCGGTGCTGAACGGCGCCAGCAACGCCAAGGAAGGCGCTTCCTCACCAGCACGGCTCCCCTGAAGCACTGGGGAGATATTTCTGCCTGTGGGATTTTGTCTGAAAAGCCAGGAGCAGGTGGCTGACCTTGCTCTGGGCGTCAGTCCTTCCCCCAGCGCGGGGGGCTGAGAGCAGGGACAGGGGCTGCTGTCCCTGCAGGCGTGCGGCAAATCAAAAACCTCTGCAAGGATCCTCCTGTCCAGGTGTCCCTGTGGAGCATCTTACCCGGGCACCACAGAAGGAGCCAGGAGGGATAAAAACTGAGCCTATGAATATTCTTTTCCTGGTCCTTTCTGCTGCTCTCCACCTTTGCAGCAGGGTCACCTTCTGCTGGCTCAGCCAGGGAGGCACAGCTGGATGTCTGTGAAAAATAACCTAATGGATCATGACCCTGCCTGAAACCAGGACCCTGCTGGTTACCAATGCCTGGCATCATTATTATTCCATTATTCCTTTGATGTTTAGCAGCAATATCATAACTGTATGGGAATACTCCAAACCTTGGAGCAAGATCACACACCTGTACAGCCTTCAGACTTCTCTGCTACTTCCCAGAGCCTGGTTAGATGCTGGAAAACTGGAAATCACACCTACTGTTTGCTCTTCAGCAGATTGGTTGCACGAAAGTGAAGAATGGCAAGAAGAGGGAAATGGCAGAAGCAAAGAATCAATAAAGGATATTTTACTCACGCTACGAGGAGGGCTACGAAAAGAAGCAAAAGGGCCCATGTCTCTGTGGAGAAAGAAGGCAGAAGGTTCATTTCAGTTCTTTGATTGGCTTTGAGTTCTGCCTTGATGCTTGTCCCAGCTCTCTGGGAAATAGGAGTGTTACACGGTGTGCAATCTTTTTTATCCAGTCATATGGTTTAGGGGCCCTCCTTCTGTCACGAAGGAGGAGGAGTGGAAGGCAAAGGTAGAAGAGTATGCTAATCTGGACACCATGATTCATGTGATAGACAGCTGCCTGGCTGAACTGTCTAAGGTTCAAATTATTTAATGCATATGTTGCCAAACATCTCAGCTGGTTTCCTGTTGTGATAACTGACTCCTGCACCAAACTAAAAAAAAACAGGTTACAATGAAAAGGTAAATCCCAAAGCAGGTGTCAGAGTTGGTTTACAAAAGGGAAAGAGAAGTGGAAAGGTTATTCACATACTGTATGAGAAGATCTTTTCTGGCAGATGAATCAA
This sequence comes from Atrichornis clamosus, assembly GCA_013400975.1. NCBI lineage: Eukaryota > Metazoa > Chordata > Aves > Passeriformes > Menuridae > Atrichornis > Atrichornis clamosus. Next base: position 426,611 of record WBMZ01004188.1, read on the forward strand.
CTTTGACAGAATTTAAGATTTTATTTGAAATATCTCTTTCTGTGTTTGAAGAGCAAGCGCTGCCTGCAGTGGGTCAGAGGCAGCTTCGAACCAAGAGAGGAATTTGTCCCCTGTAAAGGCTGTAGAAGTTCAGTCCACCTGTTTTGCTGGCCTGTGGCCAAGTGTTTCATAAGAGGAATACTTTCATTCCACAACTGTAAGCAGTTAAAGTACCACCCTTTCCAAAGCACCAGCTCATGGCTCGTGAATAAAACCTGCACCCACCCTTCTGCAGCAGCTGGGGAAAGGCACTTGGAAAGGGAAAACACAAATTGTGTAAAGGCTTCTCTGCAAGGATGGTGCAGAAAAGCAAGAGCATCCTAGAGGAATGGATGTGCTGAGAGGAGATTGTGATGGTGGAGAAAACTGGGCTGTTTGGAGGGTGTTTGTTAGTGGGGATCAAGCCAGGGTGGGAGGTTCTGTGGTTTGCACAGATGTGCACTACAGCAATTTTAGGGCTTCACTCAGAACTCTAAAATGAGCAATTCCCTTCATATTGGCAGGGCTGCTGTCTTCTGAAGGGAGTTTACTGCCTGCACTGGATGCAAGTAAGTGGGTGTTCTAATTTTTTGGCACATCAAGAGCCTTGTGTCTCTGGGATGTTGCTGTGATTGGTGCTGCACCGACAGGTCAACGGCTCTCAGTCCATGTGGTGATACAGGACATTCCAAGAGGCATTGCCTGCCTTACCTCAGCATTTGTATCTCATTTCACCTTTGCCTGGCCATTGCTGTGACCTTGGAAGGCAGATCAGCTGCAGATTGTTTTGTGATAAACATGGTCTGCTTTGGTTTGACGTGAACGCACAGGTTCATGACACAGCTCTCCAAGCCTGTGCCAGGTCCTGTCTTTCTTGATTCAGAGATGTTGCAAGAGCATGTGGTTCAAGGGGTGCTTTCCCATTCAGGAACTGGTCACAGCAGTGATTGTTTCTCCAGGGTTCCTCTTCGACCATTTTGACAGAGCCTTGAAATTTGAGTTTACTGGACACCAAATGTTCCCAGCACACTGTGTTGGGAAATAGGTTAGTACAGTTTATTCAGGAAATAGGATTGCTGTAGGGCTCTCCATCCTCAGTAAAAATACAAAGAATTGTCCTCTTTGGGTCATTTTTAAGGGTAATTATGGTCTCTGGGAAAACTTGTATAAAAAACCAGAGGTGCAAAGTCTTGCTGTGGTTTTGCATTGTGACCTGGTGATCTCTGCCAAATGGACTGTGCCTATTGACTTCAAACAAACAACACAACCCCACCATCCCCTTGGGAAAGCTGATGGATAAACAGAAAAACCCTTGTGTGATTAATCCACGCCAGAGGAAAGTCAATGACCCAGGAACAAATGACTGATTTTCACACGTAGGTCCAGCTCAGAGCTGGTTAATGCCCAAATGTTGCACTGTCTTAAAACTGTAAACCTCCAACTGAGGTGCCCCCAAACTGCCCATGGGTACAACAAACCAGCCAGGAGGCCCTGTTTGAGAGGCAGCTTGGGGACCTTCAGAGGGGAGCCCAGGGAAGGCTTCTCCTCCTGCCCTCCATCTCCGGGAGGGAGGAGAAACATCAGTTGTTTGTCTCGTCTTCAGCCCAGGCTGAAGTCCCTCTCACAGGAATGGTGGGAAGAAGGAGAACCACGTGCCCAAGATCCAGTGTAACCTCTCCCTTTCCAAGGTCTCTGCCCACCTGGATGCAGCTGCACTGAGCCAGCACAATTGTCCCTTCACCCTACCCAAGTCCTTTAAAACGTTTTCGTCCTCACCACCAGAGGCTTTTACAGCCATCCTCTGCTTCTCCTGGAAGTCCTGCATCCCACCATGGGTTGAGGTGAGCCCTCCAGGTGCCTGGAGCAGAGGCAGAGGGGAGTGAGAAGGTGCCAGTCCAGATGAAGGTACAATTACATCTGTGGGAACACCCTGCTGGTGACACAATAGTCCCATTCATGGTGACAATGACACACACCACGCTTGCCCTTGTCATTTAGGCTGCTGCCACTGTGTTTCCAGGCCAGTCACAGGCTGAGGGTGGGAGGTTGAAAAGCCAAAATTTGCAGCAAATTCAGAAGAGAACTGAGCTGCTTTTTCATTCCTAATGCACCTCAGAAGCTCAGATTAATGGATTAAAGGTTTTCAGAAAAGCAAAATAACAAGGGGTTGTTATTTGCAGCATAACAAGGGAGTGCTGCTAATCCAGGCTGTGAACAAGGTGTGATGAGCAGGAAGGGTTTTTGTGTAATAATGGCTGGGGGCTGGGCAGTAGAATGGAAGAACATTTGTGTTTCTTTCACAAGCTGTGAAACCAAATGATGTAGAGTCAGAAAAACACTGTGGAATAGCAATTATGACTGGGACACAGGTGTGGAGGGGAATGAGCAGCTCAGAAGAGAAAGAGCTATTGGTGGGGGGAAAAAAAAGCCACAGCAGGTAACATTTTGTGTTCCTGATGAAAAGAACTGCATGGGAACAGGAAAGGCCAGGCTGGATAAGTCTGAATCTTTAGGTCTAACTCACTTTCGAGTATGATCATGAAAGAGGTTCTCCTAAGATCCTTTGGGGAATTTGTTTTAGATTCCCAGGGCTGGACCAGTAGAGATTCCGCAGTGCTACTCAAGATATAAATATTGCTGGGAAATTGTGACGTTACGGAGTACTTTAAACTCTCTAGATACAGGTCATAAAAATTGCTGCTAATCAGGCAGAGCTCAGATAATCTCTGTATGGGAGAAGGCAGATTTCTGCACTGGAGAAGCACCAAATTGGCAGTGGCATGGATTTAGCTTCAGTGTTGATAAAGTAATTTAAGATATTCTAGAACAGTGAAGAGTAATAATACCTTGGGTTGAAGGAACCACATTCATTTTGTTTAACATAAGTATAAACAAAACCAAGTTTGTAACTCAGGCTCTTTTTCAAAAGGACAAATAGGTGAAACAAACCAGTGGAATATCTCAGGACCTTCACTGCAGATCTCAGGACCTCCTTTTTTTAAGTCAACAGTGCTAATATCATCACCCAGTTAAATGTCAAGAGACTTTCAAGTGCCTGAACAGCTGCATTAAAAAGACACTCAGAATAAACCAACCAGGTAGCGAGTGAAGGAGAAAGCCACCACCACCAACAAATATTTTGTAGTTCAAAGTCCACTATTTTATGTTTTTATGTTCTGGCCTTAAGGTCCTGTGGCATGGCAGCTTGCTTCTGTGACTGACTCAGAGCAGTGCTTGAACACTGTGACTCACTGGAGTCCTCTTAAGGGGGGGTCCAGCTTATCACTGGCACTTCTCACCCCCTTGGAGAGGTGCCCCCAAAAGCCTTGGTTTGTTTAGTCTAGCTAAATGATAGCTGGGCTGGAAGGAGGTTGCTATGAGAATAAATGCCAGGTAGAAGAGCTGTTGAATCAAATTATGATGTTGGCACAGAGACAAATGGGAATAATCCAGCCACAAATAACTGCTAGGCTGGAAATGAGCACAGTCCTGGCCTGGAAAGCTCAGGAGTCTTCCCTTCATAGGGTTAAAAGAAAGAAAAAAAGGTCAGATAATGTAAAATGAGGGGAGATAAGGCAGCTGCTGGTGGGAGGAGGGAGTAATACATTAAATTTAGGAGAGTTCTTCTGTCAGAGCAGTGTGAGGAGTTCACTTTCTGCACAGACAGAAGGTGTGGGGAGGCAACTCTTTATTTTATTTTCCCTGATACACAGTGGTTTAGTTACCCACAGAAAAGTACTTCATACTGGAGGCAACATTTTTTTTTTTTTTTGCCGTGGTGAAAATATTGAAACACTACTGCTGGATAAAAAAAAAATCAATGTGTTTGGAGGGTTCTCTAATGATGCTTTATGTAGTTCTGTGTATAGATGACTGATACCCTCCTGCACATAGATTTCCTTGGGATTTAAAAAGCTCACAAAAAAACCTCAACAAAAAAGTAATTAATTCCCCTGGATGTTTTGTTCCATATACTCAGCATTGGAATTACACAGAAACTAGGACATTTTTCTGATGTTTTTTCCAGTTAAAGTAATATCCCTGATACGTCCCAATCTTCCTTCATAATCTTTGCAATATATCATTATATTTCTTTTCATTCTAAGAAATGACAGCTACAAAAGCTGTATGAAAGCTGGATGGCTAATTAACTCTGAGCACTGCATTCTTTTGCCCAATCCAATACAAAAGCCTGTTTGAGGTTCTTTAACCGTTTAAAATGAGTTAAGAAATAATAAAATATCCTGCCAGCTCCACCCATGACTTCTTACCTACAATGCAGTGAAAGATGAGGTTACATCCTGCCAGGGAACAGCAGCGAAAATCCCAGAAATATGCAAGTATAGGTGAGGGACAAATGCAAATGTAGGTGAGATGTTGTTCCAGTACAAGGGGTAAGATCATGTTCTTTCCTGGATATTTTAGGGAGGATACCTTGATGGGGAAATTGCATGAGAGTGGTGCTTTGTTGTGCCATCATTGTGGCAAAGTCATCCCAAGAAGTGTCTGCACATGTCAGTGCCCAGCAGACTCCTGCTCTGGGATGTCAGACTCCTGCTCTGGGATGTCAGACTCCTGCTTTGGGATGTCAGACTCCTGCTTTGGGAAGTCACAGCCTGGTGAAGTCAGCGCACCTGACTCATCCAGAGCAATGGATCCTCTAAAGGGTGACAAATCACGGGGTGTGCGGAGGACTTTGTGATGCAAAGCAGCGCCTGAGGTCGTGCCCGAAGCAGGAATAACGTCATGTCTCCAGTCCCTGTCCCTGCCACCGCGGCAGCTTCCCGCAGGGTGACCCGTTCAGAGCAGCTCAGCAGGTCCAGCTCCACTCTGCTTGTAGTCTCACGGTTGGTAAGGACCGTGAGCCTCCAGCGTTTGTAATGAGTGAAACCCGAATCCTTTCTCAGGGTGTTTTTTAGACCACAGATCTCTTGCCTCCACCGTTTGACCCGGGGCGCGTCGGTGGGCTGGGATCGACGTGGCAGCTCTCCCAACAAAGATGTGCCAAAGCTGTTGATGTCAAGGATGTCACACGTGGAGGTTCATGGAAAGGTCTCTACGTGATAACAGAGATGGTTGGGGTTCAACGCATTTCACCTAGATAGGAATGTTTCCAAAGTGCCACTCCCTCTAGTCAACTACCTGATCTGCTCCCAGAAACTTGTCATGCTAAAAAAGGATTATCTTGGGGTTATTTTCATGTCACTGCACTCTGATAGGTTATTTTTCTCTTCTGTTTTCTAAACAGAAGTTTCTCAGGGTCTGAAGTTTCAGCTTAAAGTCACACTTTTTTTTCTTTTGTTAAAAGTAAATGGGATTGTTTTGAGAACCAATCCCTAAAACTACCTTATGTGAGCAAAATACAGGTTTGTTGTTTTGAATCACAAATACAAAAGTCCTTTTGTATTTTGTATTTGTGTGAAGATAGATTAAAAAAAAAAAAAGGTGGATCATCTCTATTTCAGATTGGAAATGAGTCTGAGGGGTCAAAGGAGTTTAAAGTACTCAGTAGGGTGGACCTGGGTCAAAGTGTCCTTGGAATTGGCTTATCTGAACTCAGTCTCACACCAATAAGTCCTTTGGGATGTCTCAAGGTCTGATCTCGGGTCTGAGTGTAAAAACATTTCTCTCAGCCTGACTTGCCCATGCAGTTTGCCTCGTGGAATGTTTAACCAGCCACTAGATGATGTGATGATGTTCACCTCACCGAGCCTGGAAATCCCCAGTGGAAGCATGGGAGAGAATGAGTCTCACCAGAAAAATCCCCACCAGTCCCAAGAAGCTGAGCATCTGGTTTCTCTGGAGCAGGAGACTTTTATTTGATCCTTCTGTGCTTTTATGCCATTTTGTGCCACTCTGGCTTTTGATTTATCCACACCAGCTCCTCGCCCCTGGCAGGAGGCACCTTGCCTGCAGGCAGAAATGCTTGGCTTGGCTGTGGGGGTCACCTCCAGCCCCAAAGCCTCAAATCTTTCGGGTACTTATTTCCACAGCAGGCTGTTCCAGCCGTTCCTTTGATTTAGAGAGAAGTTTATTTTGGAGAGTAGTTTGGCGTGCGCTCACCAGAGCGCTCCGGCTGTGGTTCCACGCTGGCTGGTACTGACACCTCGGAGATGGATTCAGGTGCAAATCTGACAAGACACATATAAATGGCAGGGACAGAAATAGTAGCTTTAAAACCCAATTATTCCCTTAGGCTGATGCTCCTGCCCAGCAGCGTGGCAGGTTCTCAAGGAAAAAGCAGCGGTAGGAAAAGCAGCTTCAAAATCTTTTTCTAAAGTTTCACGGCCTCACCTTGCAATCCTTATACACCCAAGAAATCCTGACCTCTGTGACCTGAGTTACCAGTGCTGAGTGCCTGAGTGAGGATGGGAATCAGATGCTAATTAAGATATTGATCACTACAAACAGTTTGGCCAGTGGCCCTCGTCCACCTCTATCCTGATTTATGCATTTCAAGAAGAATTGATGAAATAATGTAAAGTTCAGCAGCTTTCAGAGCCACTGCTGAACCTCCTGCCATTTCTTCCCTTCACCAGGATGGTTCTTGGTGGCCACTGTACTGTTAAGTTTTCCATGTTTTCCATTCCTTATGCTTTCCTCCCTCCTGCTCCAACAGCAGAAGCAATTCCCACTCTTCCCAATAACCTTCAGCTTCCCTGTGCCTATATGTATAACAATGGCAGACCTTTAAAATGTTGGACAGAGACCCAGACTGAAGGGCACCGTGATAAATTCTGGCAGTGGTTTGACATGATGGGAAATTCATTCCTCCCACATAAATTATTTTCCGTGCTTTTCAGGCTTTAGCCTTTTCCTGTGCATTTTCAGCAATAAACAATGAAATATGACATTATTTACTCGTGAAGCACTAATAATGTGTACACACCATAAAACCTGAGGATGCTCTGGTGAGCTCCCTGTCACAGCACAAACACTGGGAAGCAGAACGTGCCGGGGACCCCGTGCAGGGACGGGTGTGCGCCCCAGCTGCCTCCCTGCTTTATTCCTCCCTGAAGCATCACTTACTGCAGGCAGCCCAATTTATTCCCTGCTGACTTAGCTCCCCAAACACATGGCATGCCCTCTCCTTTAGGGTTCATCTCCCTTTATCCTATAAACATCCCTGAGCTACTCTATTGCTACCTGACCCAGCTTGTTTAGTGACACAACCCCATCAGAGGCGAGCTCAGCAGGGGTTGGGATACGGGATAAAACCTGAGCCTTGCTAAACCCCACTGCAGGGCTTGGGCGCAGCTAGCTCAGCATGGCTGGCTGCAGGGATGAAGTGTCCGAAGGGATTTTCAGCATGTGTGCATGGATAATGCCATAATGAAGTCCAGATGCCTGAAGTTTTTTGCATGATTTTTTTTTCTTTGTATTTCTTGAGGCCTTTCATGTTGATGTGGCTTGACTTTGTGTCACTGAGCTTTGGGTTAGCTTAGGCCGGCTTTGGAAGTTCAGAAACAGCCGTGTCCACGCCGTGTCCCTGGATCCACTCGGCGTCCTTGGCGCTTGTCCTCGGCTCTGGGGACTGTGAGCTGGCTGGATCTGCAGCAGCAGCCTCTGCTTGGGGAAGAGGTGTGTGGGATGTGTGTATGGCACCCCACTGGTACCACTGAGTTAGGCCAAGCCAGGGAAGTTTTAGATGAAATGCAAGGTGAAGCCTGGGGTGCCGCGGGGTGCAGGTGAGGCTCTGAACCCAGGGGGATCCCTGCAAAGACCCCGGTGAGGACTTGGGTTAATTCTGCGGGGTAGCCAGGCCGTTGTCTGTCATCCTTCTGGGTTTTGGCAGCGTGGGGAGCAGGATTTGCTTATGGCCACCTCAGAATGCCCAGGAGATGAGAGCTGGCAGAGTGCTGAGCCTGCCTGAGAGCAGCGAGGAGGAACCTGGCCTCCTCCAAATACAGAGCAGCTTTGGCCATATCTATTATCATTATTGGAGCTGTCAGCTGCGATTCAATACAGGGCTTCAGATGGATGTGTCGGGGCCAGCTTCCACGCTGCCTTAGCACAGCACAGGGAGCCAGCTCCCATCTCATTTGTGCTCATTTAATCCATTGATTTCACTGGAGCAAAGGGTGAGGAGGAAGGCAGCAGTGGGCTCTGCACACCACAGCTCAGGGCACCGGCCTGGCACGGCCACCTCACCCTCCCTGAGCCATTCCCAGGAGGTGATGGGGGGAATGGGGCCCAGAGCCTTCTGCAAACCCCAGAACCCATGCACAGGGACATTTCTTCCAGAATCAGGTCTCTGGGAAGCTGGACCATAACCCTCTCCTTTTCTGATCTCTATTACTTTCCCTCTGCAGTGCATTCCTACAGCTTGATTGTTTTGCTCCATCTTAAGGTTATTCTGAGAAAGGGAGACTGTTCACTATTTTAGCAGAAGTCAAGCCAGTATTTCTCTGTTTTCCAGCCCGTTCCACAGAGCTGTGCAGCAGTCAGTCTCAAACAAGCAGGGCCATGACAGTTTTCTCTTATTATAAAAATACCGTGTCAGAAGTTAGGTCCCTGCGGGGTGCTGAATTACCTCCAGTATCTATGCATTTGCATAGAAAATGAGAATATTCAGGTGAGGCAGTCAGTCTGCTCTAGGAATACAGCTGGAGCTTGCTGTCCAGATTAATTAAAGGACTAGAGATACTGTGAATGTGATTACCTCTTCTTATCTTGTTCCAAAGTCCATGCAATATCTGCAGTGTTTCAAAGTTATATATGTTTTTTAAAAAATCAATAGCAGTGGAATTCTCATTATCACCAACCTACAAATAAAGTTATATGAGAAGCAGAGGAGGGAAAACATTGGTGTGGGAACTGGCTTCCCCTTTACTTTTGCAAGTGGATTTTCCTTGTAAGAAAAACTATTGAAAATGTAAAAATTTTGTACAAAACAAACCAAAAACCCCATAACTCACCATTGTCCCCTCTGGTAGGTGAGGCTTTAAGAAGTGGTTTTCTGAGTTCTCAGGATTAGGTATTTGAAGTGAAACAGTTGTTAGATTTTAACTTGGCCACCAAATTCCAGCCTGCAAATCCTTCAGTATCTTTTTTGGATTTGAGGAAAAGGAAAATTTAAGAGAAGTTCACCACAGAGGACTTGGTAAGACCTCATGAGATAGAGATGAGTCTGTTCTTTGGCCCCAGGAGCCGAACACAGACTCTCCATCCCTCCCTTCCCCCAAGGCATGTGGGTCTCAAGTAATTGCTGTTCAAATTAATTGAGAGTGCAGCATCTGAGATGAGGGGAGCTTTCATTCCTGCAAAGGGCACCTGCTGGTGGCTCAGCACCAGACTGCTGGGCTGGGCTGGGCCCCCCCAGTCACAGGGGGCTTCAGGCACTGCTTCTGTCATCGTGGCTCTTCCAGAAGCCACCGGCACAGCCCGGCTGGCCCCCGGGCAGCCACGCCCTGCCACCTGCAAGCAGCAAGGTCAGCAAAGTCCCTGGCACTGCTTTAGCCTGCTGAGATAAACACCCAGTCACCAAGGTTTTATAAGAAGGCTCTGAACAGGATGTGCCCTTCGTTATCCAAACGAGGTCGAATTTGTGCCAGCACACAGCCATGAGTCACGGCAGCCTTCGATTGGGATTTCTGATTCCTGAACGAGGAGTGATGAGGCTCCCCGGTAGCTCCCATTAATCTTCCTCCCCGTGAGCTCTGCATGGCTGCAGCTGAAGAGGTTTTGTATTTCATTTGCACAAAAGGTGACGGTGCAATGGGTCTGACAGCCAGGACGTGGATGGGAAGGATCTCGTCTGGGGTTTGGATTTCAGGGCAGTCCTTGGCTGTATCTCAGCAGTGCCTTGCGGGAATGCAGCTGCAGGGAGAGGTCTCAGTCCCTGCTTGTGAGACCTGATGGCTCAAGACAGCTTCTCCAGGGATGTGAAGGAGCTGCTGCTCACCACTGGGGCCAGGGTGAATTCCCATCCCTGGGGAATTCCTTATCATGACAGCGGGGCAAGTGCCTGCCCACCACACTGACACCAGTGTCCCTGAGCAGCAGAGCCACCCATGCTTTCCAGCTTGGGAGGCTTCCTGCTCCAAGTTGTCTGGTTTAGGTCTCTCCTTAGTATTTCAGGAAGCTTTCAGACCAATTAAATCTTTAATGATCACTCCCAGCTCTTTGCACAGTGGCTTTGCTTCTGCCTTTGTTGCAAAGTGTGTCTGTGTATAAACCACCTTTAACACAGCCAGAACAAGCCAAAAATTCCTCTCTCTGCACCCCCACTCTCCTCCCCAGACCCCTCTCTGCCAAGCAGAGCAGAAACCAGCAGCCCTGTGTTCAGAGTCCCAGGAAGCCAAGGGAATCCGTTTTCTATTGAACCTTTCATTCTCCAGATATCAAAACACTTTGTGAAGACGGGGCCTGTAGGGAAGCAGAGCTGCTATTTATGTGATCAATAAAAAGTTTTACACGGAGCCTTGGATGCTCACAAAAGATGGGAAAGAATGTAGCTGAAACAGCTCTTCACATGAAAACAAGATGTTTATTGGTATTGAAACACCCTGCTAGGCTGAAATCAGATGCCAAGCGATGTGAGCTCAAGCCAGGATGGTTTTGTGGAGGGGAGAGGAGTGGGCTGACTTTTTGCATAGAACTAGCTAAAATTTCTCTGTCATTATGTGTAATAATAGAAGGATAAATGCACAGCATGGTGATGAGATTGAGGTTGGAGCCAAGGGGACAAGCCAATAACTTTTAATATATTTTTCTGCCACGTGAATTTTTCACACCTTGAACTACTTTTCCTTGATTTTCTTCATCTTCTTCTTTATTTTTTTGAGCCAACAGCCAATAAAAGAAACTAACGGGTTAGAAACTACGTAAGCAATCTCCCACTGAGCTTTATTCCCCACAGGCTCATTGCATCAAAGGGAAGGCAGCAAAATAGGGCGACCAAATACTACGTAACAGCAAAACCAAGTTGGCTGCTGCCAGCTCTGCCCCCCACACATGGCAGCTCACGTTGCCTGAAGGGGCTGTTGGACTTGTGGGGTCGCGGCAGCCACCTGGGCTGGGGTGAAGAGGAAATTTGGGGGCCTTTTCACAAGGCAGCAAAGCTCGTGCCTTTGTTCTGTATTCATCCTTCCCTATTCCAAATGCAAATACATCTCTCCAGCTGCCCCACGTCTTCCTGTGCCACCTCCACGTTTGGAGCTGAGGTTTCTTGCTTGCTGTGATTCCTCTCTCAATCTGTTTGAATCCTATTTTCTGGTTGGAAGGTGCAGGGACACAATTTATCCCATGTATCTCCTGCCTGCCCCTTCATCAGGAAGGGTAATTTCATCCCGCTCACCATGTCCTGCTTTCCTCACTCCACCTTACTGACCTTAGCAATGTCCAATTAGCAAATCCAGGCCTCCCATACGGAGCAGATATTACCTCTACCTCATTTCAAGTTTACCACTTCACCAGTTTTTGCTGTGCTCTTTCCAGCACTCGGTAATTTTGCTCCACAATAATGGGATCACATCTCGTAATTAGCGTGGTACTACGTCCTGGGAGATGAGACACGGTGGGGAAAAAACACCGACTGTCCCCAGTGCTTCCTGGGAGATGTCAACCCTGAACTTCCAAAGCAATTTGGAGGGAGTAAATTCTGGCCACAGCACACAAACATGGCCTGTGGATAGTGCAGCTCTAAATCTTGTGCCTTGCAGTCAGCGCAGAGCAGCAGCAGCGACACCGTATGCAACTTTATCAGGGGCTCTGAAAGTTGGGAAAAAGATTTTATGAAGGATAAACTTCCCCTAAATCCTGCTGACTCCACAGCCACAGTCTGCTCAGTGGGGTGGGCAGTACAGATCAGGGTGTTTTGCTCCCACCACCCTGGCACCAGTTCTTACCTGTGCCTCTCTCCAGAGATCTCCTCTCCCACCCTGTGCAGCCACAGCTGTGGAGCTGCTCTTAATTTCCTGTGTTGCCTAGTCACAAGCAGTGCCGCTGTGAGCAGCCTCTGAAAAGAAACAGGGAAAGAGCATTAGGAGATAATAAGTCTTATTAACAGCTTGAAGAATCTGCATTTTAGAGTGAGAACCGCACTTAAAAATCAGGAGAGACAAAGGGACGCCTTGCAAAAGTGAGTGTTGCCTGGGCAACAGCAGCATCTGCATCCCTGCATCCCCCCAGCCCTGTGCCTAGCAAATATCCTCACCATGGTCCTTCCTTCCATGCAGGCTCAGACTTACACCTTGCTCCTCTCACTCACGTCCACATCTGCTTCTCCGAGATGTATGCCCAGGGATTGGCACACAAAGTCTACATATGCTGCTGGCAAGGAATGAATCTTCCTTCAGTCTTTAGTCTTGCCTCTCCTGCTGTGCTCTGCATAGTCCCAGGTCTGTGCTTGCACACAGTGCAGGCTTCACCCCACGCCCGTGCCTTCAGACAGAGCTGGGTGCACTTGTGCCCTCATCTCATGTATCCGGCTGTGTCTTATCTCAAAGTCACATTTATGTAGCAGTTAGGCTAGAGAGAGGACAGATGCTTTTCTTCTTTTCCACCTTTTTTTCCTAACACTGTAAAAGAAAAACAGACTCGTCTCCCAGAGTTGGGAGTTCTCCTGACAGCAGAACAGTCTGATGGATGTGCCAGGGTGTCATTTCATCAGAATCTCAAACCACGAGGTTGGCTACTGCTGTTCATTCTTGTCATTTGAATCCTCTTGATGTGTAAGACCACGTTAAACTCCGGTAAGAGAGAAGTGCTGCACATCTCCTTGTCAGAGAGGGCTGCGATGGTTCATCCATCCAGCCCCGGGACAGCACAGGTAGGTGGGAGCTCTTGGGTAGGTCACTGAAGGTGAAACAACAAAGTCTGCTGGTACCTAATCCTCATCCAGCTTCATTTTCCAAAGGAAGACAAGGACAACTTCTGATATTTACTGTCTGCAGTTTTCTCCACACCAATCCTTTAAATAGTTGGGTTTTTCTTTCATCTTGCCAAAGGCAAAAGGAATTTGTCTTTCTTACACCTTTAACTTTTCTCTGATTGCTGTTTTTTTTCCCTTTTAACATCTGGAGCAGCAGGCTGGTGGCCAGATTTCTGAAGGTGTTTAAGCATCGACAGATGCACCTGGGTACCTGGAGGGATTTTCCAAAAGCATTTTGCTGTAATTGCTTATGATATTCTTCACTTCCCATCCTGATCTCTTCGGTAGCATCCCTATTCCTGCCAGCACTGCATCTCCTGTTGCAGACCTGAGTTGGATTTTGCTTCTTTTCTTACTTTCAGTCCCAGAACTCCAGGGAGCTGTATAAAGAGACCAGAAAAAAATTGCTGCAAATGGTTAGATTTGGGTAGATTTTAGTGTCCTTATAAATACCAATGGGACAGTGAGAGGGTTCACACTTTCATTTACAGCAGCAGAACTCCAGGACAAGCAGAGTCTAATCGTAGGTGTGATGTACAGAGAAATCTACTGCCTGCTGCATTTGAAATGCAAAACATTCCTGTGTTGCAACACGATGGCTAAATTTGCCAGTGGATCTTGAGCATGTGTGTGGCTTTTTAATTTACAGAGAGCTTCCTTGTCACGTTTGCCCTCTATTCTGGGGGTCACGTTTGTGTTGTTATTAATAACCAGGTAAAAAACGGAGTGAAATTTGCGGGCAGATCTGCAGAAATTAGCGATCTGAGCCGGTTTCCTCCGCCGGGACGAGCTGCAGGAGCCACCGCAGCCCGGGGTTGTTATTCCAGAGCGAAGGGGCTGCAATTTCCGTCCTGCAGTGCCATCTATAGCGCAGCGCAGAGCACGGCAAACCACGCTCCAAAAATCACACCACAACCCAAAAAAAAAAAAATAAAAAGAACCCCAACGGAGGCAGCAGGCTGTGGGAAACATTCGTGCAGTGAATTAAACTGGCAATTTAGGGACCGTGGCCCACATTGGACTGGATGGGAGTGGAGGAGCTTGAGGTGTGAGTATCACCTGCCCTCCTGTCTGCTTGACTGTAATTTTTTGTGGGGTTTGCAACACAATTTCATCCCCTTCAAATCAATGCAGAAATGGCCACCTTTCTCCAGGGGACAGCTCAAGATATACTGAATCAGAGGTGTGAAACCAAAACCCATTTTGACTCTGATGAGCAAAGGGAATTTCTCTTTATTTTTGATTTTTAAACCAGTTGTTGCCTTCATGCTCTGAAACCTCTGAAACAGCTGAATGGATTTTCTTCAAACTCCTCACATGAACAAAAATTCACCTTTGGGCTGTGAACAAGCTTAAGAAATTGCACTGTGATGGAGATTATTTTTTCCTTCCCCTCCCCTCTTCCCTTTTTTGATTTTGAAAGTTAAAAGGATCCTAAAATAGAAGCTGAGAATTGGATTAAACATCTCTCTGTTAACTCTTCGCACTGCTCCAAGTCTGCAATTATCATTTCTTAAGGTGCCTGGTTCCCATCCTTCTTAGACTTCCAGCTGCCACCTTTTCTGTTAAAATAGCTGCTAGAATAATGCTGAGGACCTGCTCATCTCTGGCTCAGCGTGAAGAGGGAGCTTTGCTGAGAAAAGTAAGAGAAAGCCCAGGTTTCGCCCAATTTCATGTGCCTCTAAAAGTGACCTGTGAAATTGGATGAGGAAAAGGAGATCGCAGAAGCCCCAAATGGGGAGAAATCCCACTGTGCTCCTCATGGCTCACCAGCATCCCTTGGCTGGAGGGGCAGAGGAACAGCGTGGCAGTGCCAAGTGCTTTGGCCTGGGCCATTTGGTATTGAAATATGTGTCATGAGACCTGCAATGTTAACAGAGCAGAAAAAGAGCCCAGCCAGTTCACTGCCAGGAATGAATAAACACCTCACAGACTTCTTTCCTGGCCTAAACTTAGCTAGAAAGGGACATGAGAAATGAAGGGTGTTGTTATATCATATATATATATATCACATCTAAGAAACTTTGTAACACTGCAGAAATCTGAGGTTTGTTCCCATCCATTCTCTGTTTTCCAAGATCAAGCTCAAGAGCAGCTTTCAATAGAAAGGTTGTGCAGGATCATAGAATTGTAGAATTATTTAGGTTGGAAAAGTATTTAAGATCATCAAGTCCAACCATTAATCCAGCGCTGCCAAGCCCACCACTGTCCCTAAGTGACACATCTTTAAAATATGTCCAGGATGCCTGATCCCAACAGCCTCATGGGAAGATTCATTCAGAGTCTTGGGAAATGCATATCTAGCTTACGACAGCCCCTTTCTGGGGGGGGAATTGTATGGGAATATCTAGGAGGGTTGGATGCTTGAGAAATGTTTTCATTGACAAAGGATGAGCCAAAATTCTCGTCTCCTCTCACCACTAATTTTCAGTGCCCCCCATTTGTGTTGATGAAATGTCTTGCACCAGTAGCTGCTCCCAGCTTGAACACGGTGCAGACAAAGCCATGTGTCAGTTCAGGAGGAAAGTGGGGTGGGATTTGTGTCTGAATAAGGGATTTCGGTCACCCAAGAGTGCTGGAGATTGAGGGGGAGCTGTTTTTAACCTCTGGAAAGGATTTGGTGAGAGCAGCCCTTCCCGTGGAGGAGCCGGACAGACCCTGAGCAGATGGATGTGTTAGTCAGCTTGGCCACTGGCTGTTTTAACAGAAAATGATGTGCTAAATCAAGCACTGGGAAACAAATTGCACACTCAGCATGGCTGGAAGGCTGGCCTCTGGCACAGACAGCTGTTCTCAGCAGAGGCACATCCACCTCCTGCAGGACCTGCCGCCAGGATCTGCCTTTGGCAATGCTGGATGGATGGAGCAAAAGCCAGAGTCACAAGGGCAGCTTCAGCACCTTGGTGCTGTGTTTGCTGGCTAAGCGTGTGTGTTTTTCCAGGTTTTCCTCTAAGGAAAGTACAACATGGTGCTGCCTGCTGGAGGCTTGGCTTGGGGTGGAAGCAAAGCAGGAGATTTGCCCAAGGAAGGAATGGAGCCTGCTTGGCTAAAGCCCTTTGGGTAAGCCAAGATATTCCTGGAGAGATGAGATATGGGTTCTGGGAGCAGCATGTCCTGCTCTTGAGCTGAAAGGCAGGAAGGGCCAAACCAGAAACTCCCTTTTGGTCTCTTGGCTAACAAAATCAGCAGTAACCCCCCGCTATTTACACCTGCAGTAATTCCTCCCAAAGTTCTTGCAAGCCCAGTTCAATTTTCTTTTTATTCCTGTGTGTGTATCTGCAAATAGCCGATTACTCGTGCTAGACCTTGCCAATAAATTGTGTGCTTATTTGTTTCCCTTCCTTCCAGAGTCGGTTTGCATTAAGCACCACTGCAGCGCACTCAGGGGTTGAGGTAACGCCTCAGTAGCCTCATAAAACAAGTTCGTATTGAGCATGGCCTCTCCTTCTCATGAAATGAGCCCTTGGAAGATGCAAGCAGCTGGAATATGGGTATTTTCACGGCCGTAAAAACTTCATTTTACTTTTATTGCTATTGAAAAGCCCTGGATAGGAGCATTTCTCATCCAGCTGATTAATCTGAGGTTAGAGGCCTCTGCAGCAACAATTACACAGCTATGTACCTCTGTGCATTAGGAAGCAGTGCATCTCAACCTCTTTCCAAAAGAAAATGTAAGGCAAAGTGTTGCCAGCATGGAGACACAAAGAATACCCTCTCTTTTCATCTGAGGCTCCGGCGCAGACTCGCTACGCCCACTTAAGGCTCCTTTCAGCTCCCAACGTGCCTCTGGGTTGCCTAGCAATCCTAACAATATTTTATGAGGCCTTATTCCAGAGGCACATTTTGCTAATGCGGAATTTTAGACAGAAGCTCCAGGAGAAGCACGGAGGAAGCCTGAGATAGTATCACTCCAATTTATTACAGCCAGGATGCAAGGGGAGGGGGAAATAAAATGCCAAATTATCATGCTGGGCATTTAGCACTAAGGTCTGGCATCGCAGCCTGGGAGCCAGTGCTGGCAGGGGTGGTCCCCGTGCCATCAGCAGCACAAATGTGAATCTGTGGCTGTGCTGAGGCTCCAAACAGGCACATCCCAAAGAGAATGGATGCTGGCGGCCAGCACGCCTGCTGCAGGCTCCTGAGCAAGCGTCTAATGGGAAGAAATGATGAGGGAAAACAAGTTCTGGGTGAATGGGACAGAAAGGATTCAGCACAAGCAGCTGCTGTACCACCCTAATGTTAGGTGCCTGCATCGCCTGGGATTGTGCCACAGGCTGAACAGTGCTGGGAATTAAATGGGCTGAAGGAACCATGGAGAATCTGCAGGGAGCTAAGACCCACTGGCATCCACCAAATTACTTTCCACTCCGAGCTATACAGAAAGTAAAGGTACAAAAATCCATAAATCTGTTTCAGATCACATTCCCTTGGTTTCTCCCTTTGCAGCCCCAAGCTAACGCACAACCCAGGCATAACGAGCCCTTGGGGTTACAGTCAATGTTAGAGTCAACATTTCTGAAGGCTACAAAGTTCCTATTTTTATCTTGTAGTTTGGCTAAGGCAAACTTTGCCCATAACCCAAACTTTTTAGAAGTTACTTTTAATGGTTGGGGTTTTAAAGTCCTACCTTCCAAAAGAAAAATAGCATCCTTAATCTCATCAACGATTACTCCATAGGAGTGATCTCTTGTTAACATAAACTGAATTCGATTCAGCCATTAAGTTCTCACATGATTATTATTTTGTTGATGAAGAATGACCTTCAGTCAAATTCAGCAACAGTTTCATTTCTGTAAAACATGTATTTATAAAAAGAAAATCAATACACATATTTCTATGCCCTTCTATTTCTCTCTCTCCAGGTTTTTGGAGAGGTTTTAATTTTTTTCAATTGCCAGGGTGCACAGGTGGGTTTTTTAAAGCAGGTAAACACGTCCTCTCCTGCCTATAAAGCAAGTTCCTCAACATGAGGGAACTGGTGAGTGAAAACTGCCTCAAACTGAAGTGAGACACATCTCATTGATTCTTTTCACTGACCAAGCTGAAGGACAAGTAAAATGGATTTTTAAAATCCTTTCACTTTTACTACTATATGGTATTATTAGTAATGTGAATAAGTAAAACTGTTTATAGCAGATGTTTTTCTAAAGGTGACAGTGTGCCCTGAAAGTGACACATGATGGTTGTAAATCCAGGGTTTTCTAGCATTTGAAGCAAATGTCCCTGTGGCACTAACATACCTAATGAAGGCGACCAACCAGAAAGGGGAGCACAGAATGGGAGAGAGTTTCACATTTAATCCAGGATTTTACTGGGAACCATCATTAGTGCTGAAAATATAAACAAAGGTTGGTTTTGCTCAGTGCTTTAGAGGTGTCTGCAGAACAGCAGGATATTTTTAGGAGAGTCCCTCCCGCAGCATCTGCTCCCTGCTGAGAGGCTCCCGTGATCCCAAAAGATGCTCAGGTCCCACTGAAAGCAATTATGGTTTACAAGTGCTTTGCTAGTCCCTACTTCAAGGATAACCCATCGACAGCCAAAGCCAAGAATAGATCACAGCAACTTCAAATTTCCTCCACCGGGATGTTATGCAGTGGATGAAGTCCAGGGCTGTTCCCACATGGATCCCTGGACACCTTGGTTGGATCCGTGTTGGGACACTGGACTCCCCACCGCTGCCCTTGGTCCCCTGTCACTCACTTGAGAATAAACAAAGCCACATGAACAGCAGCCACCACATTTTCCTCCAGGTCTAATCCATCCAAAACAGTGTTCACCGTGTACGTGCACCTCTGGGATGCTCCAGGCAGGGAGCCTTGAACAGGGTGAGAAAGGCTGGATCCAGATATTTTCCTTATTTTCCTGGCATGGCTTGGCCCGGTGGAGACTTTTTCCCATTTGGAAGGGAAATTTTCGGTATCAAGCAGGTTAATAGGTGAGAGCTGATTAAAAGAGAAAAGGAGGCTGTTCATTTCTGGAGGGGGAATTTGCTGAAGAAGCACCTGCATGCAGCCATCTCCAGCGGCTGGGATAACGCAGAGTCCGGGCTGCTGGGTCACGGCATGGAGGTGACGTAGCAAAGAGGCCATTTCCACACATAACATGCTGGGTTTGGAACCGATTCCAGATTGCCCTGAGCTTCCCTGTGTGGTTTATGCCTGTGAAAATAGAGGAAGGATGTCGGGATCAGGCGTTGACCGCTGTGGTTTTGGCAGCGCGTTCCACTGGCTGCATATCACAATAGATGTATCGTAGGTGTGAATAATGATTTCAGATTTGGGACAGTAAACACACAGATCCTGTGCTTTTTGTTTAAATGTTTTGTAATAACACAGGGCAAATTCTGTAGCTTTACTGTCTCCTCTTGCTTCTCGGGCAGGTTGTAAAGCAAGACATTGAAGATCAGCTGCTTCCAGCCCTCCAGACAATGCATGGAGGGATTTTTTCAGCAGCAACAGGCACTATAGGCTGCAGTTGCTCATAAAAGTCCAAAACCATATTCCTTTTGGGCTGAAATGTATCATGTTTGGTATCAGACTTTATACTTACTGGTTCAGTTGGTTTTAGCTGTTGAAAAGTATGTGGTGGTTTTTTTCCTCTGTTCACATCTATGCAACATGAGAAAATGAGATCATTCAGAAAGAACTAAAGCAAATAATTCAGACCTGGCTTGTGTTGTGCATTTCATCGAGGTCCAAGTTTCAAGCCAAAATGAAAGTTAAGTTAGCTAAGCAGGTTTAAAGCTCAAAGCACACAGGCCAGTGTAAATTGTATGAATTATCTTAACTGCAACCCATGAAATGCTATTGCTTTTGTAAAAGTATCTTGACAACAAATAGTCTCGTTCAAGGCCTTCCAAAATGGGGTATCATACATCAGACAGGCACTGGCTTGGATTCTAGAAAAGCGACAGCATTACTGCATGGGGAATGAGCAGATCATATAATATATTAGGGAATGGCAGAGTCTGGGCATCAGATGTTCCTAGGTCCTTACTGTATTTCAGAGCACTTGCTGTGAAAATATATTCTTGATAAGTGTGATTCAAAAAAAATCTCTCTGAAGCCTAAATAAACTGTGATAGAAACATTTCGAGCATGCTGGAGTTTACAGTAAACAGGATCACAGCTGATTTAAAAACGAAAAAATTTCATTACTATAGAAAGCACAATCTCTCCAGGCTGTGCTGCTCTTGGGAGGGAGCTAACAGACACAGCATCTCATTTAGCCCTATCTCTGCAGGCACCAGGGCTGCTGCTCAGCACCCAGCACGGGGCACACAGCACCTTGCAGGAGGCAGCCCTGATGAGCAGGGTTTAAGCAGTGCCTCCTTGCACTAATTCCCAAAGTTTGCCTGCCTTTTTCTCTCTCTGATCCTGCTCCCTTCAGCTTATCAACCTATTGGCATTAGGGGAAAAAAATGGGTTTGTATCCTCTGTGACCTTTTGGGGCTGTGAGTGCTCCCACCTCATTTCTGACTCACTGATGTTGTTTTCTTCAGCCTTCTGGAGAAGAAAAAGAATTCCTTTATCAGTGGGTCACCTCCTCCACAGGCCAAGCCTTTCTTATCAGCCCATCTGGATTAAAACCTAGCTCAGAGCCACTCTGAAAGATCTGTAAAGTTGTTCTGACCGAGGAGAGGTATTTATGGGTGTCACAGATGGGATTAGGGTGCTGCCGTGCTCCTCAAACCCTCTGTGGCGGGTCACAGCCTTGATGCTGCTGAGAGCTTTGCACATGTCCTCCCAGCCAGAGATCCGTGCCATGGATGAAGTTTTGGCAGGCAGGCACATTTATGTGAGTTGTCCCAGAGCAGGCATGAGGGTCATCACTGAGAGACATAAGGATCGTGGATCAAAGCACAGATCCTGCAACAGAAGTGAGAAAACAGGTAGAAATCCCACGGGAGGCTGGATTAGCACCATGCAAGTGTGTGTGTGTCAGACAGATACCATCATGTGCCTGAATTTATTTCAAAACAATGGATTTTATTTAAGTTCTTGCAGCTGCTTGGTAAGAAGAAAATCCTACCAGACACATATGTATAAGAGCAAACCCCTTTTTGCTCCTGTGTCACATCACGGTGATTTCCCTGAGACACAAAGCAGAATTAAAACCCACCCAACTGAAGAGAGAAGTGAGGCTGCTCCGAGCGCAGGTGTGCTGGGGAAAGTAACTCCACAGACACACAGCACATTGCTCATCACTTACATTGCTTCAAATCAGTTTGGACAAAAACCACAACAGCCTTTAAAACCTACTTGATGTGTGAGGGAAGGGAAAGGAAAAAGCGTTGCGGAGAGATGGGCTGGAATCTGAGGGAACACTGCCCTCTTCTTTTGTGTTTTATCAAAGTGTTTGTGTGCTACAGGTCTTGAAGTCTCTGCTTGCTTGCTAATGATGCACACTTTCATCAGTGGAAGCCTTGTCACCATTAACCCCATTAGATTGGCACCATGCTCAGGAGAAATGCTGGACGGAGCTGGCACAGAGACAGCAGAGTCTCTTTTCCTTGGAGTAATTGCTTTCCTTCACTCTTCTCCTCCTCCTTCCCGGGTCAGGGCTGTGCACATTAGGCTGCCTCTCATTGTGAGCATCAATGTGTTGTCTGGCTGCTGGGTAAATACATCAAGTGGCTCACGCCCAGTGTGCGGCTCTCATCGTTCCTTTCTGTCAAAGCTGCTTTTCAATTCTGCTTTGGTCTGGGGGTAGAACAGATTTCCCGCGGTGTTGAAGCCGGGCAGATTCTTTGCTGAATTGGGGCTTGATAAATATGTATTCAGTCTCACGCATCAGAACCGTGAGCAACAGCCATATGAAATGCTATAGAAATGCAGCATTTCACTTAGAGAAGCTCAGTGTTTCTAAGCAGACACCATTCAGCCGATAAAAGCAGAAATGTACCCTTTTATCATTGTTTTTGCAAGATTTTTGTTTGCCCAATGCAGTGGTATCTGGGTGACCATAACAACCCATTACATTCATTTGCCCACAACTGATAGCACAAAACAGACTCTTGCTGTATTGAGACAATCGGCGATGACACACAGCCAAACAAATATTTGACAAAGGACAGTCAGGTTTCACACCACTCTCTGAGTAACCCCAACTCCATCCCAGCTATTTTCTGCTCCCACAGCTGCTTTGTTTGAATGTTTGATTTCCCCTCCCAGCTCAGGTTGCTCTGTTGCGCAGAGAGGTGGAGCAGGACAGCGTCTCAAAATGGCTCAAGGTGTCTCTACAAAGTGCCAGGAGGGATTATTTCTGCAAGTGCTTATGTGGGGTCACGCCACGGTAGTGCCTGAGTGCAGTTCTGGCTGGAGCTGGACAGTTTGGATGGCCAGGGATGGCCAAGGTGCCTTTCTCACATCCACATCTCAGGTGGCACAAGGACTGTGCTTGGCTTCCTGCAGCTCTTGAAATCAGGAGCTGACAGCTCCTGGCCATCTGAATATTTTGGTAGGCAACTTGTGGAGTCAGGAAGTTTGTCCACACCCGCTGACACATCCATCCAAAACCCTGCCGAGGAAAAGGAACCACTATAAAGTCAATCCAGCCATGCAGGATGAGATAAATTTAATTCAAACAATTTTCAGTGTGTTTACATCAGGCATTTACACTGGGGCAGCCGGCTTGACTTTAAGCAGGATTAGCTGACTGGAGGAGCACAGAGAGTTCCCGTGGCTGAAGGGCCCTTGGTTTGATGCTGTTGCAGGGCAGATTAGAGGCGAGCAGAGCTCTCTGTTAGAAGCTTAGGGAAAGGATGCCGCAGGCAGACGGGCTGCTGAGACACCATGCTAAGCACAGCCCACCAGGCAGCTCAGAGGAATCCTGTTTCTGTACACCACTTGATCACATTGTGCATGAAGCTGGGATTTATCTCGGCAGCAGTGCTGGCTTAAGCAGCAAAATGCCACTCAGAAGAAATTTCCAAGTAGAAAGGAAAAGACTTGTTAGAAAAAAATCTCATCAGTTGGTGTGGCGGGAGTGTCCCAGCGGCTGCAGGATGACCACGACACATGTGGACGTGCCCGTCGACATCACCAGCTCTGCAGCCCTGGAGCAGCGAGGCTGCACCAGCTCTACCCCAGGCAGCTGTGAAGCCTTTGAGCAGGGCAAGGATCTTCACAGCTGGCCTCATGTGTCAGCCCTGGGGTTATTCCCTGACCAGAGCTGCAGAATCTGTAGCCTGTATCCAATGTGGGAGCAGTAAGGGGATCCAGCCCTACAGTGATGTGTCTCTTGGCCCCACATCAAACAGCCACGGGGGTCCACAGGGCTTGCCTGCACCTCCTGTGTCTGGAACCACTGCCCCACTCCTGCCCACGCGGGGTTGGCTCCTGCCCTGAGCCAGCCTGCCCCAGACGTGTTTTCCCAGGCAGCCCTAGAAACAGTTACTGACAACATCTGGTAACAGCCTCACCCTAGTTCTGGTCCCTTCAGGGCCCTCCTGGTCAAATTACACAATTTAGGATTTTAGAAAAGCTTTAGATGTGAACTAAAATATCTCTGGTCCTACTTTTTAAATCTTTTCTTGACAGGTCAGGCTACTCTGATAGGAGTGCCTGGTGCCACTCACCTGCCTACCAGCTTGGGTCCATCTTTAAGCACACATAACAGCAGGCTCATCCAGGTGTGGACCACCTAAAGGCTTGAGCTAGCTCTCCTATCAGGCAGCGTGTGGTTCTGGCTCTACCTGATGGCCACATTTTGCTTTCTGGCCACAAGCATTTGCTGATGCCGAGCAGTCTGGGGCAGGCAGACACCTCAGACCTCAGACCTCAGCTCAGACCACCTCCCTCCTTCCCATGCCCCCTCTGGGGAAACTTTTCCTCCCTCTCTTGCAACCTTTTGCTGCACCCAGCTCGGCTGAGTCTCGCTGCAGAGCTGACACTGCTGCGGAGGAAGTGGGATTGGTGTTTTGTTGGACAGTGCTTTTCCCTCTTCCTCTCAGTTGATATTGAGCTGCAGAAACAAAGAGCACTTACTGAAGATGCTGTCTTGGGTGAGATGTCTAACGCAGGTCCCGACTGCTCAGCAGTCATTAAACATCTCAGGGAAGATGTTCCAGGAAGAGGGATGTTAACCTTGTGGTCTTGGACTGATTCCAGCTCGTTTAATTACAGTTTTCATTGCTGAAATTTGCTCTGCACTTTTGACCAGTTATGGGATTTTTTTTTCCCCCATCTCCTCAAAGGTGCTGAGCAGCCTTGCTACGAGATGACGCATTCCCCACACAAGGTGAAGCAATACAAAATTATGGCTGTTTCCTCTCCCAGGATTCTCAAATTCATTGTATTTTCTGATTACTTAACAATACAGGATTCTGAAAAGTATCACCAGCTCACCTATACAGAAATCTTTTACCTGTTTAATCTGGATTTATGTGTATATGGATATGTAGGTATAGCACAGACTATCCCTGAGCCAAATACATGCTGCTGTTGCAAAGAACATGACCTTTATCATTAATATAAATATAGAGATATAATATATAATCATACAGAAATATAAAAAGTAATTTAAAGTAAGAAATAGTGTAATGCAAGCTAAACAACCTACAAAGTCCCTTATAATGAAAAACTGTATGAGCATAAAGCTATGTAAAAACACTATATGAGTATATACATTCATATATGAGTATATATATTTATATATAAACTCTATAAAAGTGCATTAAGGTGTTTTAAACCTCACACCTTTGTGTATGTGGGATGAATCTCCCTCTTCAGCAAGCCTTGGCAAACAGTCTGGGTTATTATGGAAGTGTTCAAGACCAGGTTGGATGGGACTTGGAGCAACCTGGACTAGTGGAAGGTGTCCTTACCCAGAGCAGGGAGGTAGAACTGGATGAGTTTTAAGGTCTCTTCCAAGTCAAAATTGTACTATTCCATGGAGAGGCAGCAAAAGGCCACGGAACCCAGCTCACGTCGGTGACCAGACCCCAGACAGAGGATGGATGTGTCCCTGCCCCACAGAAAGCATGGACTGGGTTGTTTGGGCTTGGGAAATCTCTCCAGCACAGGGGGTTGCTTCTGAGGTGATTCAAAGAGCGACTCCTTGTTGGGAACGACAGTGATGGGACAAGGAGTAATGGGTACAAATTGAAAGAGGGAAAATTTGTATTAAATACTAGGAAGAAATCCCTCCCTGTGAGGCTGGCGAGACCCTGGCACAGGTTGCCCAGAGAAGCTGTGGCTGCCCCATCCCTGGAAGTGTCCAGGGCCAGGTTGGACAGGGCTTGGAGCAACCTGGGCTAGTGGAAGGTGGCACAGCAGGGGGTGGAAACGGATGACCTTTAAAGTCCCTTCCAACCCGAAGCATCCTGGGATTCCACAGGGAGAGGCAGCAAAAAGCCACTGAACCGAGCCCACGTCGGCGACCAGCACCCGGCCGTGGGGTGGACGTGCCCCTGCCGCCCAAAAATCCCGGCGGCGATTGGCTTGAGGTGGGGGCACCTCCGCAGCCCGGGGGTTGTTCGTGCGGCGGTGCAGCCCCGGGGCCGGCACACAGCGGTTAAACCGCCGGGAGCGCCGGGGCCGCTCCCTCGCACCTGCCCGCCGAGCGCTGCCCGCCCTGGCCCGCAGGCGGCGCCGCGCGGCCGCCGTTGCCG